>JAVIAB010000101.1:45798269-45883269 GCA_032433765.1 Megaustenia siamemsis | reverse complement strand
GTTTACTCTTTTAATGCATTTTTCCACATGCAAATGGGGAAGTAGTTTTACACAAATTGCACCAGCAAACATAAACTGCATCCATTTTTAAAATGTCTTTATACATAGTGCTATGCCTAGTTAACTAAATTATAATTAATATCTATATATTTTTAGTTGTTATATTTTTCAAGTATGGTAAGTACTATAATCAATGCACGACGTTAATGTGATTAAGAAAATATAAACTTTTTGACATGTACATAAATATATATATATCGTTGTCTTTTATTAGTTTTGGTCGTCTATTGGCGCTCAAATCTATTGATGATGGTACATATATATACAAAATATAGCCAGGGCATTGCTAGCAGTATATTGTCAGTGAGTGAGAGAATAAGTGCTTTTTTTCTGAGATAATATCATCGCTGACTTTTTATTGACTCTTTAACTCTTTTATTTGTGAGGTTTGCCAGCTTGATAGTGCTTAGCCATGTAGTCTATGTTTCCTTTCTGGAACATGTCTATTTTGCATGTTTACAATCCTCAGATGATTAATCAGATTGAGCTTTCCTTTGTTTTAGCAGTCTTTTTTTTATGGAGGGGGGAAGGGGGGCTGGGGGTGTTAGGCCTCGAAAGTCGAAAAAATTGCAATGATTAGAACTTTCTTATCTGGAAATCTTGTTCTTCAAGATTCGTGGAATTCTGATGTCTTGTTCTTGGATAATACGGGGAAAAGGAAACGGCAAGTGGGATTGGAAATTGTGAAGTTCCGTGAGGGATGACCATAAGATATTGTCCTTCCACAAATGTATTTCCCCATGATTATTTATTACGTACTTTGTTGACTTGTGCTTGCTAATTAAATGTATCTACTAACCTTATGTTTCACGATATGTGTCTACCTCCAAACAGGTATATTATATCTGTTAATTACATCCCTTTTCTTCTTCTCATTACATTGACACATAAAACTATACTTGTCCCTTCTGATATAGTAGTTGTCCTTTCCAATTATACAGTATGGAGACAGACAACATTCTTAAGAATTAGTTGTATTCCTTCAAACAATTATATTGTTTCACAAAAACTAAATATGTAAACATGGAATTCCTGTATCCAAAATAACTGCAAAGACCTGACCGGTGAGATAATGAACGAAACATGATCAATTTGAAAATACTTTTTTTTTAAAGTTATGTGTGTCTTCTCTTTAGGCTCTCCCTAGGTTTGAGTCAGTGATAGCAGTAAGTATGACAATGTCAATTTCACCTGTAACTAGAGAAAAAGAAGGAATGGAGGGAATGATTCAATGTTTGTAACATTGATAAACGTCGCATTATTTTGACTGAAGATTAGTAACATTGATAAAAGTCGCATTATTATAACTCAAACGTAAGTAACATTGAAAAAAGTCGCATTATTATAACTCAAGATTAGTAACATTGAGAAAAGTCGCATTATTATAACTCAAGATTAGTAACATTGAAAACAGTCCCTTTATTTTAACCCAAGATTAGTAACATTGAAAAAAGTAGCATTATTATAACTCAAGATTACTAACATTGAGAAAAGTCGCATTATTATTACTCAAGATTATTAACATTGTGAAAAGTCGCATTATTATTACTCAAGATTAGTAACATTGAGAAAAGTAGCATTATTATAACTCAAGATTACTAACTTTGGAAAAAGTCGCATTATTATAACTCAAGATTAGTAACATTGGAAAAGTCGCATTATTATAACTCAAGATTAGTAACATTGAAAAAAGTCGCATTATTATAACTCAAGATTAGTAACATTGAGAAAAGTTGCATTATTATAACGCAAGATTAGTAACATTGAGAAAAGTCGCATTATTATATCTCAAGATTAGAAACATTGAGAAAAGTCGCATTATTATAACTCAAGATTAGTAACATTGAGAAAAGTTGCATTATTATAACGCAAGATTAGTAACATTGAGAAAAGTCGCATTATTATATCTCAAGATTAGAAACATTGAGAAAAGTCGCATTATTATAACTCAAGATTAGTAACATTGAGAAAAGTCGCATTATTATAACTCAAGATTAGTAACATAGGAAAAAGTCGCATTATTATAACTCAAGATTAGTAACATTGAGAAAAGTCGCATTATTATTACTCAAGATTAGTAACATTGATAAAAGTAGCAATATAATTTGTTACATAGACATAGCCACGTATATTAAATATCTGCCAGCTAAGGGAGATCACCCAAAGGTCGTTACGTTTTCAGAATTGCCAGCAACGGTATTTGTAGTTAAGATGACGTCAGTCGTCTATAGCTTACATAACTGTAGACGTCACATGTTTCAGGTTCTCTCGTACAAATCCTCTCAGGCCGTCGGCTTTCAATAAAGTCAGTCATGCATCGACAAATGGCGTGGTATGTCGTTTATGCATATGGGTGTTTTAACATTCATATATAAGGAAATTAAATTGCAATCTGTTGATTGCGAAGCGAGCTTTTAATAGTAATAATGTTAGATGTACTCGTATTGAGTGATAAACTATAATATACCCAAATTGATAGCTGCATATATGTTAATTTACAACAAACATTATGCGTATTTTGCTTTACTGGGGTATATCGGGGAATTTTTATGTTTTTTCGTTCGCCAGCTTTTACCTCTGATGAAGTCCCTAGAGAATATGAACTTAATTGTGCGTGTTAATCCATTTTTCCCTGGCAACCGTGTGCACAGGGGTCCCTCGCCGCACAGGCAGATAACTCCGTCTTCGGAGGTACTCATATTTTTTTCCGAATGAATAATTGATGTTTTAAGTCGGGCCTCGCTGCTGAGACCAGGGGTGGTTGCCGCAGAGAGAAATCATAAATAAAAATCAGAACTAGTGCAGCCGGGATTTGAGCTCACAACCTCTCTGTCTCGAGGCCGGCGTCTTGCATCGAGACTAAGGAGTCCCCATATCGAGGAATAAAGACCGCTTGTCCAGAGGACAGTCGCTGCGAGTTGTTAGAATTTCAGTTTTTATTTGACTCCCGATTTACCTAAAGAGTCAATAATTTGGAGTAAGAGAGCACCACAAATAGATACACAATAATGTGTCGGTATGAGAGTTACGTTTATGCTTTCTACAGTTGTGATTATTTCTTGGTGCTTTACTTTCTCAAATGCTTTGGTATAATCTATGATACATAGGTATATATCTGTTTTCACCTCTATGGTTCTTCCTACTAAATATCGTATGATGTATATGGCATTATTCGTTCTTTTACCTCTATGAAACCATACTGTTCAATCCATACAATCCATTTTTGGCAATAAGAATAGGAAAAATAGTTCTGAAATGTTATGTAGAGCCAGTCTTAGAATATGGATGTGAATAATGGACAAAAGGACAAGAGACAAGAACATTTCTGGAGTCTGTAGAAATGTGGTTTTACAGAAGAATGTTGAGAATTGTATATTCTATTGAACAACTAAGAAGAGTAATGAAAACGTTTTGAAAGAGGCTAAAGTGAAACGAGAGCTAGTTTCCAATATTAGGTAGAAACAATCTTTATTTTTTGCATTTGAGGTTAGATGTGTTTTTTGGTGACTGGGTGGTGAAAAAGTGAAGTGTGGGCACTGGGCAAGAAGGTCTCTAAGTTGATTCACCATTGGAAGTTAACAAATAGTGCGCCAAAGTAATCGCTGCCCGAGCAGAATTTAAACAAACGACTATAACACAAAGTCAATGCGACGATCTTTTCGCCAACTTGACAAGTAACACTCGACATGGTACGGACTCATAAGTAGTTTATCCCTTCGGGCGAAAACATATACATAAAGACGCACTGTTAAAAAGTGTAAGACTCAAAGACATATAGTGTGACTGATAAATAAAAAATAATAACGAGTAAATAAGATTTCTGCAACCATTTAATTTAAAGTATTAGCGGAAGCATTTTTGAAATGATGCCCACGATAAGAATGTAGTAATAAAGGACAGCATGAAGGCAGTACAAGAACCAATGATATATAACTATACAGAAAACATTCTTTAAACTGATATTAACGTGATCTAGAAGTTTACATTATTTGAAATTTGGATATAAATATTCCCAAAACTTCTTTTTCGGGATTCGTCACATTGAATGTTCCATTTACTAAACGTTGTTCTCTTTATTCCTAGAATGTTATAACTGACGGAGTTCACATTTCAGATGCGCCCACGGTAAGTTAAATAGAACAGTACAATTACAGAATCTGGTAGAAGTAACTCGGCAAAGTGGGAATAAACTATGCTCTCTTTTTGTAAATCTCTCTTTCTTTACCTTGGCAGTATAGAGTTGTAAAATATTTTTTTTATAAAACATGTTTTTATTATGCTCAAAAATTGCTTTTAACAACGCGATTTTGGTTTAGGTAGACAACGTGGTGTTCTCTCTAGATTGCAATAAAGTCTGGAGAGTAAATTGCCATAGTTACATCTCTATATTCAATGCAATTATAATTGTGCTTGCATTCCATCATGAGAGGGTTTGGAAGGAAGCTTCTGTTATACGCATGGTGGCATTTATCTTACAAACACTATGTATGTACCCATTTGGACCAGATAGGGAATGTACGGATATAACTAAAGAATAAATAAACACTTTTGTTTACTGACCACGAAGTTCAGAAAACGGTCTTGCTTTGAACTTAAACATGTAAGTGGTACCATTAGTATCTAGAGCTTGAGCTGAGATAATCAAAATAACATAATATAAAATGAAATGCGTAGCCCAATTACGTTTAACTTTCACTTCAATAAAGGGAATTGGTAGTAAAACAAAGCACCTGACTATTTGGTGCTTTCAAAGTATATCCTGTTAACGTCCACGCATCGCTGCTACAGTTGTGGAAGATCCCAGATTCATTTCGCGTAATAGAAACATTCTTCTGTAGTAGACTGCGGATGCCATTGTTTTGCAGTGCTTCAACTCTGATCTCTTATTTTCATGAAATCAGTTTCAATGCTGTCGGAATTCCACATGTCCGCTCCACTCATGTCACGCTTCTTGTTAAAGCGCGTTAGCAAATTCTTTTACAAGGTCGACTGCCGTCTTCCATCAGTACAGAGAGTGCAGAACTCTTCATCATTCCAGTTTGCTCAAAAATACACGTTTGAAACACACACAGCAACCGAAACGATTTAACTATTCCTGAACAGACGCACCGTGTGTCATGTCGATTTCACCGCACAGTGCGTTACTCTTAAATATATTTAGTGTGAGCTGTCATCAAACCTTATTTTTTTACATGTTTTGTATCATCTTGATATTTGTGAATGTACCTTGTTCAATTATCTGAAAATCTATATATAACATATTATATGTTGCATAAATATAAATATGTAGATTGATTCCTAAAACCATGAAATAATGTGTTTCTAAATTCTCTTCCTTTGCATTGATAAAAAGCATCCCTATGGAAATAGTTGAGCTTTATGTTAGTTTCTGCAAAAAAAAAAAGCATAACAATATGCAGACAATTTGCAGTGTCGGCTATGACGTTAACAATACTTCTGTCGAGAAGCTCCACTTTCGGGATCCTCTTTCAATAATCTAACAAATGATAACAAGAGGACATGAGTTTATATTATGTCTAATCAGGTTTGAACAAAAAAAATGTATTCTCAAACTGTGTCGGTTTTTGCCGCGGTGATCTAAATCCAACACATCCCATTCGCTTTCAAAATAAGTTGCTACCTCGTTTCTATTAGATCGTTTCTTTTACAGCATTTCTTTTCTTCGAGAAATCTTCATTGACAGTGTGACTACAACAATATCTTTTAGTTTTGTTTTATTCACAATCTCAGGCAATTAATTTGCTTTTTAACTATCTAACTTCAGTGACAGTCTGTTCAGGAAAGTGCTATTTAAAAAAAAAAAAAAACAACTGTAAGACGGTCAATGTGTTTCTTAAATGAACATTAACTATGGCAGTATGATATGTTCCTTGACAAACATTTAACGGTAAAATGGTCATTGCTCCTTTATCCAAGCTCAACATTTTGAATATGAAAATGATCTAATTTATTTTATTTTAACAAAAAATGTTATTGTCAGAGTAACAGCGGTCCAAATGACAATACAGAAAAGAAAACACGTCAATGTTTGAGTTTATTAATAGCTAAAACATGATAAGGTTACTTACCAGTGAGTGAGTGAGTGAGTGAGTGAGTGAGTGAGTGAGTGAGTGAGTTTACAGTCAGATGGTGAGTGTGTCAATAATCAGTTTATCAGTGTGTTAATAATCATTTGGAGAGTGTGTTAATATTCAGCTGATGAGTGTGTTAATAGTCAGTTGATGAGTGTGTTAATAATCAGTTGGTCAGTGTTTTGATAGCCAGTTGGTGCGTGTGTTTATAGTCAGTTGGTGAATGTGTTAATTGTCAGTTAGAGAGTGTGTTAATAGCCAGTTGGTGAGTGTTTTGATATTCAGTTGGTGAGTGTGTTAACAGTCAATGAGTGCATGTGGAAACAAGGAGGGAGTTATTGTGTAGCTTAGTAGATTATAAGAACATGCACATTACATGTCGGATATATCTTGTATTCTTTTTTTTATAGCCATCCAGTCTTAACATACAGATGCGAGTCGTGGACAATATGACAACAGACAAGAAAATCACTGGAGTCTGTAGAAATATGGTTTTACAGTAGAATTTTGAGAATACCATGGACAGCTAAGAAGAGTAATGAAGAGGTTCAGAGAGAGGTCAAAGCAAAAAGAGAGCTAATTTTCAATGTTAGGAAGTGACAATCATCATGTTTTGGCCATGTAATGAGAAGAGAACAACTTGAATATATTGTAACAACTGGAAAAATTGAGGGACGAAGAGATAGAGGGAAGCAAAGAGAAAAAAATAACAGACAGCTTAAGAGAATGCTTGACAGAATGCTTGACAGAAGGTCAACAGCAGAAATGATAAATAACTGCTGAGATCGAAAGTTGTGGAGAGACATGATCACCTACGCCACTAGGCCCGGTACTTGATGATGATGATGATAGCCATACATTTTTTTAGTATTGTTAATTATACACTAATTCTATAAAACGACATCTTTGTTATAAATACACGGTGACATTGCATTTTGTGTCATATTGTCCAGAATTCAAATCAAAATGTTATGATTATTTGTAAAACCGACGAATATATATTTATACATTCCTATAGCAGAGACTGATTTATTTGATGCACATTAACAACAGGTCGCGTTTGTAGAACGGTGTATTTATCATATCTAGTCAGAGCCATCACTTCCTCTAGTTAGATACACACGCACTACTAATTAATTTCATTCAATTGGAAAGTATGGAGAACACCAGACTCAAGGGCTGACAACGAAAAAGTTGGATTGATGAAGTATTATAAACACTAGGAAACATAACAGTAGCAAAGACTAATCATCATCATCATCGTGTGCCTTCTCCGCAACGAAGGTTGGCTACCATGGATCGTCATTCCACTCTGTTTCTTGCTTTGATGGTGCGGGCTGTCATAGATTGACTTGACCATCTTTTGATGTTACTCGCCCATGTTAGTCTTGGTCTGCCTCTGCCTCTTTTACCTTGTATTTTTCCTTCCAATATTACTTTTAGTAGGCTGTTGTTTCTTTTAACATGCCCCACAAATTTCATGTGTCTTGTTTAATTGTATTTAGTAGTTCTCTTTTTATTTTCAGTTGTTTTAAAACTTTATCGTTTGTTATCTTTTGTTTCCATCCAATTCTACCTATTCATCTATAAGTCCACATTTCAAAGGCTTCAATTTTCTGTTCTGTTTTCTTGTCTAATGTCCATGTTTCTGCACCATACAGGAATATTGAGAAGATGTAACATTTTGCCATTCTTAGGTTCAGCCCTGTTGATATTTGTTTTGTTGTTAGTATATTTTTCATGACATTAAAATTACTTTTTGCCATACCTATTCTTTTGTTTATTTCAGTTTTACAATTTCCATCATTGGTTATATTATGTCCCAGGTATTTGTAAATCTGGACTGTCTCCAGAAGTATTCCCTCAACTGTGATATTTAATTGTAGGTCTTGAGAATTGTCTTTGTTTATGATCATAGTTTTAGTTTTTTTTTTTTATATTCATTTCTAGTCCATATTTTTTGCTTGTTATGTTTATCACATTAAGCAATTGTTATATGTCTTTAGGATTTTCTGCTAGTAGAACAGTATCATCAGCATATCTTAGGTTATTGATTATCTTTCCATTAATGTTTAGGCCTAGTATCTCTGAGATGTTTTTAAAGATTTGCTCAGTGTATAGATTGAACAAGCTTGGTGATAGGAAGCATCCTTGTCTTACTCCTATTTTTATGTACATGGGTGTAGAGTTCTCCTTGTTATATCTTATTATTGCTGTTTGCTCCCAGTACAAATTACATATTAGTCGTATGTCTCCGTCGTCTAGATTTATATCCTTTAGGCAGTATATAAGTTAGTTATGGTGTATTCTATCGAAAGCTTTGGTGTAGTCTATAAAGCAGGCATATATTGGTGTGTTTACTTCTGTGTACTTTTCAATCAATGTTCTCATGCTGAATATGGCTTCTTTTGTCCCACTGTTTTTCCTCAATCCAAATTCGTGCTCATCTAATTCAGTATTGATTTTATTCTGAATCCTTCCCTGTATAACTTTTAGTAAAATGTGTGTTAGCTGGCTCATTAAGCTTATTGTTCTGAAGTCACTGCATTCAACTGCACCATTCTTTTTAGGCAATGCCATGAAAGTTGATGATTTTAGATCGTGTGGTATGTATCATGTATGGTATGTGTCATTGCATATGTCTGTGATCACTTCGACGCCAAACTCTTCTAGAGCCTGTATCTTCTCTATTTGTACATTGTCATGCCCTGCTGCTTTCCCTTTTTCATTGTTTTTATAGCTTTTCTACTTCAGATTTCAGGATTTTATAGTTGTATGTACATTTTATGTCTGGCTTTTTGTCCGTTTCGTCATGAAATAATTATGTTATATATTCTTGCCATCTATCTATTATATCTGTGTTGTCTGTTAGCATTCTTCCCTCTTTGTTTGCAATACATCGGTTTCCTGTAGCTTTTCTATCTTTATTCGTCATCCTCTTTATTTCTTTGTTCATCTCTCTTAAGTTTTGTTTACTTTCCATAGTTTCGACTTCTAGACATCTTTGGTTCAGCCAGTCTTCTTTTGTTTTTTTGCACATTCTCCGTATTTCATTGTCTATATCCTTGTATCTGGCAGTGTTTTTCGCTTGTCTTCAGTCTTCCATGTTTTCTAAGATTTTGTCAGTTATCCATTTTTGTTTCTTTTGTTACTTTCCTTTTTGGGCAAGGTGTTGCAGGATTCTTGCATGCTGTTTTTTATGCATTGCCATTTTGTTGTGACTTTTTCCTCAGGATTTCCTCTTCTGTACTGCTCAATCCCCTCTTATAGTATCTTCTGATATGCGTTCTTTACTTGTACAGTATAAGTTTCTTGTACATCTTTCTGGTTTAACGCTGTTATATCTATTGGTGTTGCTGAATTAGTTTTTTGTTTGTTTCTCTTTAATTTGATTTTCATTTTTATCATTACAGGATTGTGGTCTGAATTAATGTCAGCTCCTGGGTAGGTTTTGGCTTTCTTGACGCGGTTTCTGAATCTGTCTTTTATCATTATGTAATATATTTGATTTTTCTTCTTGTCTGTAGGGCTTTTCCATGTGTATAATTTCCTTTTCTCTTGCTCAAAGAAGGTGTTGCATATTATCAGTCTTTTTTCTTCACAAAATTGTATTAATCTTTCTCCTATGTAATTCCTTTTTCCTAGACCATGATTTCCTATTATGGTCTTATATTTACCTTTTCCTACTTTAGCGTTCATATCACCCATTATAATCAAGATGTCTGATGATTTCACTTGCTTCATAACTGTGTTTAGATCTTCACAGTATGCCTCTATTTGTTCGTCTGTATAGTCTTGAGTAGGTGCGTATGTCTGTATTATTGTTATGTCGAATGGTTTTGCCTTCATTTTTAATAGTATAATCCTATTATTGTATGTCAATTGAGTATTTATATATTTTTGTAGCTCTCGTTTTATTAGAATGCCTACTCCTCTTTGATGTTCTTTTGTGTTACCTGAATATATAAATGTATATTTATCGTCTTGTATGTATCAACTTTACTTCCATCTTGTTTCTGATATGCCTAAGATATATATGTTTAATCGTTCTGCTTCTACCAAAAGATTTTCTAGTTTTCCTTGTTGGTGTAAGGTCCTAACATTCCATGTAACTATTTTTATTTCGTTCCTAAAACAGTAGTTAGAATTTCTCTCCATGGCTTTCTTTGGATTGTTACGTGATGAGGCTCCAATCTCGTTCACGGTGGTCTGCCATATTCACCTTTCGTGTTCTGAATATGCCTCATGTGTACTACACACTTTGCTGTTTTCGCTTTCTGGGCCTTTGATTATTTCAAATTCTTCCGCCCCATCCACCGTCGCAGACTTTTCACATACGGGTTAAACACACCCGACTACCGCCGACATTGTTGTCGAACCATGTGCTTGTCTATCGAACAGCGAACACACGACACAAAGGAAGAATAAATAATATCCCACTTAAATATCGATAAAGTTCACAGCCCATCCTCCAGTCAGAAGTAAAATATTACACGAAACGGGGAATAGCAACACATAATTTCACAACTAGACTGTCGCGTAAATCATTTAAATATCTCAGCAAGAGCCGAATCATAAAAACGACAACACGTAGTCGCCATGACACCGGAAGCTCATCCGGTGGTTAGAGACTAATAGAAAAGTAAAAACCGCAAATTGGATCTTCCGTTGACCCTGAAAGGCAAATGAGGAAGACACGAAGAATGACACATTTTATTGGGATAATTTCACTGTTGAATATATTTGACGTTGAGCTGCTTATACAACTGGAAAGATAAATGCAATAATTAAGTTGTAGTATTACGGGGCGACTACAATAGATCAGCGGCTATTGAGCATTGCTACTAAATACAAAAAAGGACAAGTTTGATTATAATCGACCAGAATTTTCTTGGAATTTAGAACAGCTTTGGCGTGATCTATACATATTAAATGTATTGTTCACTGATAAATAAAGGTTCCGATACCATATTTCTCAAACGCACTGAAGCATTAAGAGAGCAACTTGCAACTATTAATTCCAATCTAAATCAATATGTCTTCTTAGGTTGCAAAAATAATGGAATTCATATCTGAGGTAAGTAATATGATATCGAACTAATGCAAACATTAATTTTTAAAACAATAATCTTTTCAAAACATAATGAGATTATGTATACTACTTTTGTTATTCTGCATTACCAAATATGAACGGGTGTAATTAGCAAATAGGAAAAATGTTTAGGTGACATGAAAGAGAAATTAAGAAAGTACATGATTAGTTTTTATTTTATTATGTAATTTGTTACAACAATAGTAGCTGCGTGTTACGAGTGAATCAAAACATAAAACAGTAACAGGATGGCAGTTACAGAAATAGTATGAAGCACAATAAATATATGCTTGATATAATGAATAATCGTACCGTTGAAACCATGTCAGCCTGCTGGAGAGTGAGCCATACAGAAATACCAAGCACAAGCACTTGTAACAAGCAATACCGGTTAGATAAACTTCCGATAAAAAATGATCACAATATATACAGAAGGAGGAATAGTATTATGTCAAAATGTACTACCAACACAATAACTACATGGTTAGTGAACGGGACTACAAAGTACAAGAGGTAGGGTTCGATTCTGACCGACGGCTTCCGTGTTCACCTAGCCTTTACTGGGTACCGGATTTTTTTCTGGGATAGTAAAGCGGTACGGGCGTAATACCGACCACATTACCCCAAAAATCATGTGCCGAAGGTGTGTAAACTTTATGGTCACTAACACCATATTCCCTATACGCCACTTGGTGTGACGGGGCGCTTTACTTTTTTTTTTTTTTACTTTTACAATAACTACAGTATTAAAAAAAAAGTAAATATCCCCGTCACGCCAAGTGGCGTATCGGGAATATAATACAATGAAATGTGTTAGACGAATGACAGGAAACAGTCTGAGAGATAAGATCAGAAATGAAGAACTGAGAAAAAAGCTAGGAATAATCCCTGCCGTAGAATATATAAGGAAACAACACATACTATGGTTTGGCCACGTGACACGGCAGAAAAATCAAAACAAAACACAACGAGCCTTCAATAAACGTTGTGAGAACACCAAAACCGAGGGTCGACGACAAAAAAGATGGATCGATGGAATATTAGAAGCACAAGGAAACATAACAGCAGCAGAATCGAACAGAAGAGCAAAAGACCACAAATTATATATCCCCTCGACGCTGAAAGGCAGATGACGAAGTAAAGAGAAGAACAACAATAGGGTGAGACCTGAATGACATTTCTTAGGATGAATAACGTAAGAATCTTATTTACCTGAATGTTCCACCCATGGATATGATTGGTAGCATCAATTTTCTTGTTAAAATAAACTTGTACGCGAAAACTGACAAGTGTTAAGGAAATGAATATGTATTCATTTGTCCTGTATGTTTAAGTAGTCCACATAGTCCAGCCCACTCATGTACATTGCAGCTGATGCACGTTACTGTCTGTTTGAGAACTATTTGTTTTAAAACCACTCGTGACCAGGTTAGTATGTCTTGTAGATCTGAAGGAACACATCACTATTTAAACGTTGTAATCTAAAATAGTAAGATGCTAGTTCTTTCACGTCAAACATTATAATTACCTCATCATCATTGTATCTACAGACTGATTACGAAAAGATTAACGGTGAAACGTATACGTCGTTTGATGTAAGTCATGTTGAATAGCATAGTTTAACAGTAATACATTTACACAATTAATACGAAATGTATGGAACATGTGAATAAACTACATGCAATATATTTTCATTGTACTGATCATATTCAAGTCAGGTTAGCTATTCTGGTCGCAGATCAGGAAATTACATAATTGAGGAAATCATATCATACTAAACCTCATTGATAACAGAAAATGTGGCCAGTAGTTCTGCACATCAACAGATAGTGGTCATTTGGTAAGCCATGTGCCTTCTTTGGTGGACTATTAACTGTTGGAACATTGCGCGACACAGTTAACCACAAATCTGTCAACTGTTTCTACCATGGAAAGTTTGCGCTAAAGATAGAAGGCTCAATTTTATCGTTGTAGTCTTGTTTTTTGAGATTAATAATCATATTATTAGACTTCGTGTCGTGTTTCCTGACTTGGATTTTTGTGATTAGTGATGCAACTGTGTTTGTGTTACCGAATAAAGGCTACTGACACAATGTGTTTGTATTACCGAATAAAGGGGCTGCTGTCACAATATGTTTGTATTACCGAATACAGGGGCTGCTAACATAAAGTCAGCACATAATTTCTGACCTATGGAAGCGAATCATGGACAGTAGACAAACACATGAAAAGGCGATTAGAGGCCACATAGATGGGGTTTCTTAGAAGAATGTTGAAAGTTCCCTGGACAGCTAAAATGACCAATGAAGGAGTTCTCAATGAGGCCAGCACAAAAAGGGAGCTCTTAAAAAAACATGAGAAAGAAGCAATCAACATTTTTCTGGCACATCATGAGAAGAGGAAAGTTTGAATACTTGGTTACAACTGGCAAAATAAAAGGAAAGAGAGATCGCGGACGTCAAAGAGAGAAAATACTGGATAGCTTCGTGTCATGGCATGGAAAACAGTCAGCAACAGAACTGATACGATGCACTGTAGATAGAAGATTGTTGAGGGACATGATAACCTACGCCAACCGGTATGGCACATGATGATGATGACATATTGTATTTGTATTACCGAATAAAGGCTGCAGACATATGTGTTTGTATTACCGAATAAAGGCTGCTGGTATAAGGTGTTTATATTACCGAATAAAGGCTGCTGACACAATGTGTGTATATTACCGAATAAAGGCTGCTGTCATAATGTGTTTGTATTACCGAATAAAGGCTACATATATATGTGTTTGTATTACCGAATAAAGGCTGCTGGCATAATGTGTTTATATTACCGAATAAAGGCTGCTGATATAATGTGTTTATATTACCGAATAAAGGCTGCTGACATAATGTGTTTGTATTACCGAATAAAGGCTGCTGGCATAATGTGTTTGTATTACCGAATAAAGGGTGCTGTCTGACGTAATGTGTTTGTATTACTAAATAAATGTTGCTGACATAGTGTAGTAGTTTCAATTGTCTTTCTATCAGTCTAGCTGCTCAATACCATTTTATGTTTAATCTATAATAAATGTATTCCTCTCACCCATGAAGACGTCATTCTTTCCTGCATAAGTAGGATAAGATTTAGCAGCCTGTTTCATATTAAGTTCTTATATTTTGCAACTAGCAAACTGATGTCAAACGACCTGTCTCTGACAAACTCTTCCCAATCGTTAATATTAATGTCTAGCTTCTTCATGAAACATTATTTCTAGGAGTTATTGAGTTATTTACAGATCATCATCAGTGCACTCTGAACATGTCCATGGCTGCTCAGATCCCCTCTTCAGCAAGTCTCGCAGTTGCACGAGTCCAGCTCTGTTTGGGTTGATATTTCTAGGAAATGTAATTAAATGATACTCTCTACATAATTCGTTTATTTGTATTAAATGTTCCTGAAAATACACCAAGTATTAATCCGACATAAGGTCAGTTATATCTGTCAACTGCTTTGCCACTTAATTTATCTCTCGTGATAGATGCAACTAGTCCAGTACGTGTTGCCATAGTGAGAATTACTAAATAGGCGGACAATTGTGAATAGTGATAACTTGGTATTCATGAACAGATGCTGTTATTTTATATTTCGCTTCATAAGTGTTCTTCATCATCGATAAGCGCCAACTTTACAGAACTGTGCCTATCTCAAAGAACGTATACCTCTAGTCAGATCTCACACTTCCTATGTTTACATAATCAAGGTTTTGATGATGCCTTCTAAGTGAACCTTTCCTGGTCCGAACCTACCTATTTTTTTAAAAGTTTTTTTTTTATTTTTTAACCATGGCATGTTAGGCTAACTCAGCAATGATACCTACATAACAAAAAACGTAGATTGCGTCAACAACGATTGTTAATTTACGCATCGACTTGATTAAAAGAAAATATATCAGAAGTAGGAATAGAAGGTTTAATCATCATCATCATCATATACCGTACCGGTTGGCGTTGGCGATCATGCCACTCCACAATCTTCTATCCAATGTGCATCGTATGAGTTCTGTTTTTGACTGTTTTCCATGCCATGACACCAAGATATCCAGTATTTTCTCTCTTTGTCGTCCGCGATCTCTCTTTCCTTTTATTTTGCCAGTTGTAACCAAGTAATCAAAATGTCCTCTTCTCATGATGTGCCCAAAAATGCTGATTGCTTCTTTCTGATGTTTTTAAGAGCTCCCTTTTTGTGTTGGCCTCTTTGAGAACCTCCTCATTGGTCTTTTTAGCTGCCCAGGGAACTTTCAACATTCTTCTGAGAAATTCATCTCTGTAGCCTCTAATCGTCTTTTAATTTGTTTGTCTACTGTCCATGATTCGCTTCCATAGGTCATATTTGGTTCTATATAGCATCGATGACCTCTCTTTTTTATTTCTATTGACATATATTTGTTGCATAATATATATTTCATTTATGAATTGTTATTTTGGCCTGTGTAATTCTGCTTTTTATTTCTGTGTTGCATCTTCCATCTGATGTTGTCATTGTGCCCAAGTATTTCAAACGTTGCACTTGTTTCAGATTTGTCTTGTTTGTTTTTATGCTGCATGATGGTGATGATTGTTTCTTCGATATAACCATTACTTCTGTTTTCTTACTATTCAGACTGAGACCATTCTTGTTGCTTTCTTTTACTATTATATCTATCATTTTTTGTAGCTCATTCTCTGTCTCTGCTATTAAGACTGTCATCGGCATATCGTAAATTATTTATGTTGTGACCGTTCACTTCAATTCCTGTTTTGTCTACTATTGATCACATAATATGTGAAGGTTTAATACAGAATGCAAAATCCAGACTGAAAAAAGTTGGATAAATTCTACATGACTTCAACAATAGTATGTATTGTCATGCCCGATAAAATTGCAGATGTCGAATTTAGACGGAAACATAATCTACATAAGACACATAACAAATTCCTGATAGAAGATATATAGTTGAGAATAAAAAAATAAAAATAATTTGGACTTATAAATAACGCAATGTATAGTCATGAGAAACATCTAGAAAATAGAAGATATGTTTTTTCCAGGGACATGCTAATAGCGAAATACATACTAGGAAACAAACAAATGTATCAGTACTTTAAATGATTATCCTAATGTTTATGAAAGGTACAGGTTAAACAACTGGTATAATTTCTTGAAAATATACGTATGAATGATGCAGACATAAGACTTGTATGTATCTCATAGCGGCCAAAACTGCATTTAAGCGATTCTCAAATGGGGTTTCGAAAAAAAAAAAAACAAACAGATGATGCACTCTCTATTCACCATAAAGCAGAAAAGACAACATAACTCAATCACAATGTGTACATCGCTTTCATTGTCCAGGCAACGAGCATTCGACAGAGTAAATAGAGAACAACTGTGGGCGATACTAACAATATAAGGAGTAAGCCAACATCTAACCAATATAATTAAACGTATCTACATCGACAGCAGCTGCAGGGTCAGAACAGCAGCAGGATACACGTACCACAACGAAATCAGATCAGATGTAAGACAGGGGTGCGTGCTATAGGCCTCAATAAACGTCACGAGGACACCAGACCCAAGGGTCGAACAAAAGAAAGATGGAATGACGGAATATTAGAAGCAGTTGCAAACATAACAGCAGCAGAGGCGAACATAAATTACATCTCCTCTCAACGCTGAAAGGCAAATGAGGAAGGAAAGAATAAGTGGAAAAATAAATCAGTAACTAGATGCAGCATACATGACTATTGATGCTAAGATTAGAGTCTGAGAGAGTTAAATTATATTTTTATGTGTTTAATTTGTAAACATGTAACATATTCATAACCAGATTGGGAAATGCACATTTAAAGATTACTAGGTATATAATTAATAATACAAGATATGTGTATATATATATGTATTTATAACCGACACAAGGCTCACAATAACAACTAAGATGGTTAAAAATAGAACATGAAAAAATGAAAATAAATTAGCACATACTTATTAAAAAAACAAGCACTTAGATAATAAATAGTTACAACACGAAACATATAGATAAGTGTCAGGTTTTTAATAATACATCTATTTTGAACACTTCATAACCGGTGGCCACACATACGAGACTGAAATAAATAATTGAACATGAACAAAAAAGTTAAAACCCTGATATATGAATTCACACCAAATGAATTAAATCTAGAACCACAACTTTGAAAATTAAAAGAGATTGCTCCAAAGGCGCATGATAATGTAAAAAAAAAATTAAAAAAAATAAAAAAATAAAAAAAAAGATTAAAGATCCCCACGTCACGCCAAGTAGCGTATAGGGAATATGGTGTTAGTGACCATACATTTTACAGATTTACTGAGCTATCGCGGTTCCGCATGATAATGTGGTCGGACTTATTTACATCTGTGGTGAAGGAGTTACAGAAACGACTATTTTCAATTTTCTCTGCACAGATTATCGACTGGCTGATAGTTAGGAGAATCATTGCCGTGACTATCTCAAATCACTTCCACAATTCTGCAACAATTGGAGGCGACCCGTGTGTCAAAGGCAACACATTTGGGAAAATGTCTTTCTCATGATATTTGTTTTCGCAAATAAATGTGGCACCGACGCTACAAGTAGGATGTACGTTTTCAGTAAAAACACACACACACAAAATAATTAATAACACACACAATTGGAATAATTCTTTTATTCTCATGAAACGATACAAGACTGAAGCTTTTATCAGGTTGATTGCGATAGACGGATTTCAACTATTGCACCCCATTGTCTGTGGAGAGTCATGAAGCACGAGTTGCCAGAAAGATGTTAAATTCAATGATTCACTCTAGTAAATATTCTTTATTCGATGAATCTATATTATTTATATCCATGAAATACATAATATTCATTAGAGTTGTTCATTTAATTGAATATTTTTTTTACTATCAACTGCTGCTTTACAAGTATCTAATACTATACTATACTATACTATATTATACTATACTATACTATACTATACTATACTATACTATACTATACTATACTATATTATACTATACTATACTATACCATACTATACTATACTATACTATACTATACTATACTATACTATACTATACTATACTATACTATATTATACTATACTATATTATACTATACTATACTATACTATACTACACTATACTATACTACCTTACACTATACTATACTATACTGTATTATACTATACTATTCTATACTACATTATACTATACTATACTACACTATACTATACTACCTTACACTATTCTATACTATACTATACTATTCTATACTACATTATACTATACTATACTATACTATACGGTAATGGAACAAACTGTTGTTAGATCATCTATTTGTGTTTAGGCATGCTAGCATCACAAGGATTAAACATCAGCAACACTTGGCATTACATGGGAGAGAAAAAGGGATAATTTTTCATTGACAAATGCACGCACTGTTATCGTACTCCTTGTTTCTGACTCGAGATGTACGACAGGAAACATTTGCGTACTTGCAGCCACAGTAAATAACTCACATTTGATAGCGTGATGATAATGAACATAATTGCACATATAATATCACTTTACTGTACATAACAAATCAATTCAGACAGTATATATATATATATATCTTCTTTAGACTATTTGGGGGCCTTGGTAGCCGAGTGGGGAAAACCACCCGACTGGACTACCGACGTTCGGACAACCCGTGTTCGATTCCCGCTGGGAGCAGTGTGAATTGTACTCGTGGTTTGAAAAACAAAAAAATACCCCCACGGTCGACCCAGCCGTTGGCAGAAATGGATACCAGGGTATTACCCTGGGAAGGTGAGGAATGTTGCTTAGCATCTCAGTTTCGATGCTTGAGGCGACACTATGCAGAAATCGCCGAACATTTCAGGAAAGGCGGCCGAGCACATATGGGTGTCTCGTACTTTACCTTTACCTTTACTACCCTATTCCTCTAAACTCTAAGGAGAATGTTACAATTCACGTTTCTGGATTACGTGCTGCTATGTGACTGCCTTTAGTTTCAGTTCAACATTCCCTTGAAACATCTAAGGCCTTATTTAGTTTGCAACATTGTAATGAGTTCTGCACCGAGCTATTTCTTAATCGGTATTCTGGAAACACCGTTCGGTAAGACACGGCTGTTTTTTCTCTCAACATGTTTCTTTAAAGCTACATTCCAAATAGTATATAATTTGTCTGCTGGTTATTTTTACCATATGTCCTGCCTTAAATATGATCCAAATATGTATGTAGCATCATATACTGTTACGTAACCACATAGTGGAATATGGGCACAGTTACTGTTGCACTTCCTTTATGTGTCTCACATTACTTTTTAATTTACAAAGTGTTAACACCGCAACAACTTTACTTTGTACTTAAGTAAATGCAACGTTCACATCTGTTAATAGAAATATGTTTTCTGAAGTAACAACTCAAATATTATATTTCAGAATTTAAAGAGGATACAAAGTGTAAGTGGCATAAGCAATTTCCGCCATAGAAATACGTCGTAAGAAATGTCAGACAGCAAGGAGACAGCGTGCTCATCTGTCTAATTATATCCTTCTTCCTCTTCTACTTCGGCCTTCTCTTCTCTTATTTTCTTCCTCTACCTTTTAACTCGCTGTGGATCATAGTTTTTAAACAACCACTATCCAAGCCGCTTTGTTTCTTGTCATTATTTAAGATCATTCCATGACTTCTTCATCATCTTCATCTCTACTTCCATTTATCTCTTTTCCAAGAATAGTTTGGTTTTCCTCCTTGTCTTTTACACTGGGGATACACACCTCCCGTGTGTTACCGGGGTCTCATTATGTGGGATGTAAAGAATAGTGACACTGTGACCTTCCAGGCATGTCGTAAGAGGCGACTAAGGAGATTGATCGATGGCTTGACAAGCTGTTATTGTAAAAAGCAGCATTATGGAAACAGACCATAACTTTTAGAAGCAGTGATCTCTGCAATATGTGCCATTTTGACATGCAAGGTTTCTGTTTTTCATATTGTGGTTCTGCCCTATGTGCCGTTTTCGGCTCGAAAGGACAATATATAGATAGATAGATAGGTAGATAGATACAAAAACGGGTAATGTTGTGTAAAACTCCCAGTGGCTTCCGCTGTATGTGTATAATCGAGCGCCATCGACATCGCTGTATCTCTTTATATACTGGTATTTAACTGATACTTTTTTAACAAATTTCTTTTTTAGTGATGTTGTTCTGTTATTTACCTCCTTTTACTGTGCGCAAGCATCCATTTGTGAAGGAAAGTATATTCATGACTGCCATTGTTGTTGTTCTCCGTCTTTCCAGCCAAATAATAGGACTCACTTATTATTAGAGTTGAACATTTTTATTTGTGTATTTATCATAATTCTTTTGGTTTTCAATATCTTTCCCAGTGCAACTATTATTTTTGGTATCCTCATTTTGGTGTCATTCTATGTTCCTCCCTCTTTGTATATATTACTGCCCAGATATATGTACGATTGTACGTCTAGTAGAGGTATTTCTCCTATTGTTTTTACTACTACTGTTAGCAAAAAAAAAAAAAAAGAAGGCATGGGCACATTCCTCATTCGTCAAGATAAGAGAAATGCTACCTCCAAATGTGGCTCATTAAGTCTGGAAAGCATGTGATGTGAGTATAGTTTATTCGATTTTGCGCCAGGCAATAACCACACACGCAGGCCCACAAACACATGCACAGAGAGAGAGAAAGAGAGAGAGAGAGAGAGAGAGAGAGAGAAAGAGAGAGTAGAAGAAGGAAGTTAGAATGCATGATTAAAGAATGGCCATGCGTCGTTTCTTAGATATAACTTATAGCATCTAAGAACCACACAACGATTTAGAGGTTGATTTTTTTTGGGCACATGTACTAACGTTTAAGCCACGAGTAACCATAAGAAGATTACTATCGCAACTCTTCTTACATTAATTATGATAGCTGTTTATGACAAATGGCTACCACGCCGGGAATCACTCAACATTTTGTAAAAATACAGCTATTTTTTTTTTTTTATAATAACACTAGGAATAGCACAATGTTATATCTTCTCGACATTCATGTATAGTGCAGAAGTATGAATACTAGACAAAAAAAAACAAGACAGGATTGAAGACTTTGAAATGTGGATAAAATTAAGAATGGTAATAAAACAAATAATGCAGTTTTAAAACATCTAAACATGAAAAAAAAGATCTGATAAACACAATTTAAACAAGACAAATTAAATGTGTGGAGCATTTTAAAAGACACAGCAGATTACTAAATGTAATGTTGGAAGGGAAAATACAAGGTAAAAATGGCAAACAATGACAAATATAGACCAGTAGCATCAAAAGATGGACAAGTCAGTCTATACTAACCTTAATAATCAAAGGAATAGACAGCGATGAATGACTCTTCATGGTAGCCAACTTGTAATGCGGAAAAGGCACTAAAAGAGTATCATGATGTATACAACAGTAAACATCAGAATGAGCAGGCTGCCACAAGACCAGGGAGCACTAACGCTATATAATCTATCATCGATGAACGACATAATAGACATATTAAATACAGTAAAGCACAGTGAACTACATAAATAGTTCACAGGCAGAAAACAAAATAAAACTCTAAAACACTCAACCAGAGTGACGTTTTCAGCTTTGCGAGCATGGGCGGATGTGGGAAAAGTGACATCAGCCGTCTACATCTCCTATAGCTGGAAACGTCACACTAATTGGGATGTTTTCCGACTATATTTTCTGCTCGTAGTATCTATATAGTTGGCTGTGAGTAAAATATACTGAACACAAAGAATGCAGCTTTATTAAGAGTTGAACTAATTATCATTATCATGTTACATACCGGATGACGCAATCATGTCCTTCCACAATATTAAATCTACAGTGCATCGTATCAGTTCTGTTGTTGACTGCTTTCCATGCCATGATATCACGATATCAGTATTTTCTTTCTTTGTCGTTCGCGATCTCTCTTTGCATTTATTTTGCCAGTTGTAACCAAGTATTCCGACTTTCCTAATCGCATGATGTGCCCGAAAAATGTTTCTTTCTGATGTTTTTTAAGAGTTCTCTTTTTGTGTTGGCCTATTTGAGAATTTCCTCATTGGTCTTGTTAGCTGTCCATGGAACTTTCAACATTGTTCTGATAAATGCCATCTCTGTGGCCTTAAGTATGCTTTTCATTTGTTTGTCTACTGTCCCCGATTCGCTTCCATAGGTCAGAATCGGTTCTATATAAAACCGAAGAACTCTTTTCTCACTTCTACTGACATTGATTTGTTGCATATGATATATATATCTGAACTAACCAGGTACAGAATAAACGAAACAAATAAATATCGTTATCGGGATACTTGATGTAGATAACATCCACGCAATAATATGATCAGTCGTTAACGAATATAATGCAGAACATATAATGTGATCCCCAAGACGATATCAATATAACCATCATCATCATCAAGTTACGGGCCTGTTGGCGTAGGTGATCATGTCTCTCCACAATTTTCGATCTCGACAGTTATTTATTATTTCTGTTGTTGACCTTCTGCCAAGCTATTCTCTTAAGCTGTCTGGTATCTTTTCTCTTTGTTTCCTCTAACGCTTCGTCCCTCAATTGTTCCAGTTGTTACAAAATATTCCACTTGTTCTCTGCTCATTACAAGGCCAAAAATGATGAAACGTTTCTTCTTAATATTGGAAATTAACTCTCTTTTTGCTTTGACCTCTTTAGAACGTCTTCATTACTCTTCTTATATGTCCATGGTATTCTCAACATTCTTCTGTAAAATCACATTTCTACGACTCCAATGATTTTCTTGTTTGTTGTCCTATAGTCCATGATTCACATCCATATGTTAAGACTCACTCTACATAACATTTTAAAACTCTATTTAACCATAATAAAATAATTCGAAGAAAAATGGCAAATATCGTGAAGAAGACTGACGGAATGCTAGAGCCATCGCGTGCAGTCACAGCTTCTCATTTTCTACAAATGCTTAACAATTAAAATGATGGGTTGCTACCTGCATTTTAAATGATCTCTCTATACCCCAATGTCTCAATACTCGTGAAAGTAACCGTTGATAGGTGTCTTTCTTTGTCCTATCATGACGCAGAATTATGCTTTATTTGCTTTTGATGTTAGTAATAAACTATACTTTGAGTTGATTCATATTTGAAATATACATATTTTACTTACAAGTTATTAGTGCTTACTATAAAAAAAAAATGACAAGCACTAGTAGGAGTTCCACATAGTTTATTAAAATTTTCCCAGTTCGCCACTGAATATTATATGAACTGAAAGACTTTAATTTATTTGCTTTTGTATTGGAGGAATATATGTCACACTAATCACATAGTACCTTTTATTACTATTTGGACCAGTGCATTGATGAGAAATATGGGCAGTGAATAAAGAACAATTTTGCCGGATAGAGGTTGAATATCTTGGCCTCCATGTTATTTGAACTGAGGATCTCTTGTCTATCATGTATGCAATTCGTACGTCGCTGTGAACTCATGTTCTTATGTTATTGTATTCGTATTCCATTTCCCAAGTTATATATATATTTTTTTTAAATCAGCCACTTACATTGTTTACATCTCGTGTATGCCCCCACATGGTCTTTATCACATGATCAAACTACGTTATATCTTATAAAACGCCCTATCCCTATTTTACACTCATGGTGCTTTCCTAAACCTATCCGACTCGACAAGTAGCAGACTCGATTTCACGTGGGATCGTGTTGGTATCTATACGATTTCAATAGTTGTCTTTCCTGTTTCTCTGTGAATCACGTTGAAGTTAGTTGATTTGTTGAACCCGCCGGTTTGACATGATCTCATCAACATACTAGTAAAGCTATAACACAAACTATTCATGCTTTGTCGTAAATCTATTAAACATTTTAATAGAATAAAAATGAAGAATGCAAAGATGGCGAAATCATTTTACTAATTCTAAAATAAAACTTGAATGCATTTCAGATAAAGGAAGAACAGACAGTGAGTAGTATATATATATATATATATATATATATATATATATATATATATATATATATATATATATATATATATGTTCTGCGCTTTACATCACATATGAATATGGTTAGAAGTTCAATGTTTCTTCATGTTATTGATTGTGAAGCATATTTACCATAACGTTTCTTGACGGTGCCTTTTTCTTTAGGGTTAAATTACTTTCATTTTATGAGAAAAAAAATTAATGCAATCAACTCATGATATATGAACATATATGAACAGGTTTATATACATGTGATATATATATATATATATATATATATATATATATATATATATATATATATATATTTATATATATATATAATTTCATTTCTGGTTATATTTTGAGTGTTGTATTTTCCTAAAGTGGTACTGGGTGTTCTAGACATATGTTCTAACGTTGTTAGGCTTGTATAGGTTCTTTTTATTTCTAGGAAATATATTAAATTGTGATTCTTTACATTTCAAGCGCAAAATTCAAGGTATAGGAAACACATTGGACAAGGTAGGCTTTATCAATGAATATATTATCCAATTTTTTTTTTTAAAGGTTATTTTGTTTTAAATAAAAAAAGAAAAGTAAATAAACTATCACTATACTACTTTCTTAAACAACAAGTGAGCATCGTCATTATTTGTCATTCATCATCATCATCATCATGTGCCATACAGGTTGGCGTAGACGATCATGCCCTTGCACAATCTTCTATCTACAGTGCATCGTATCAGTTCTGTTGTTGACATTTTTCCATGAAATGACACCAAGCTATCCAGTATTTTCTCTCTTTGTCGTCCGCAAGCTCTCTTTCCTCTTATTTTGCCAGTTGTAACCAAGTATTCCAACTTTCCTCTTCTCATTATGTCCCCGAAAAATGTTGATTGTTTCTTTCTGATGTTTTTTGCGAGTTCCCTTTTTCTGTTGACCTCTTTGAGAATTTCCTCATTGCTCTTTTTAGCTGTCCAGGGAACTTTCAACATTCTTCTGAAAAATCCCATCTCTGTGGCTTCTAATCGTCTTTTCATTTGCTTGTCCACTGTTCGTGATTAGCTTTCATAGGTCAGAATTGGTTCTATATAGCACAGATGAACTCTCTTTCTCAATTTTATTGACATAGATTTGTTGCATAATATATTTTTCAGTTTCTGAAATGCTATTCTGGCCTGAGCTATTCTGCTTTTTATTTCTTGTTTTATATATTGGAATTGTTCTGGTTGTTTGCTAATTTGTATAGCTGCTGTGTGTTGCCAGTACATGTTTTCTAAATTTTAGCATTACTGGGAAAAAAAACGAGTCATAAAAACAGAGAAAAATGTACAGTTTTTATGTTATTAGTAGTTGTACTAGTGCAATACAAATTAACTCATGTGGTTTTATCTATGAAATAGCTGTGTTGTTGCTATGTGGGTTGATGGGTTAAGGGGGGAATACTAGTTTCCTAATAAGTTTCAGGTTTTTCTTTGCAGATTGAAAACAGAACACGTGAAGTAAGTTAAATAATGAATGAATTGCCCAGAAAAGTTTATTTTTAAATATATCGTTACTAATTTCATGGAGCAATTGAGCAATACGTTGATCAATTACTGCCACCATACCTATGCTAAGCTACCATAATGTTCTCCTGATTGTTGATACCGTGTAAGATAAGTGTGATTTCAAGACTTCGGAAGAAATAGAAGAAAAAAAAATACTAAAGAGGAAGCTCATGGACAACAGCATCTTATGGGTATGTCTAGTTGCTTATTTTTGTCTCCCATTGACGATCAAATACACACACTTCTTCTATTATATATTAACAATGATTAGACGAAACTATTTTAAAACAGACATTTTTTTTGTAGTTAGACATTGAGTATTGCATCTTTTAAACTGTCACAATGACCAAACTTTGATCTTTTTTGCTAAGAGCATTAATTTTGTAAATTGTGTTCACAAATAAATATTTGCAGTAATTACCATAAGTTAAAATGTTTATTTGTTGTCACAATTTGAAACACTTCCATTAAAATATTAATTATAAAAACTGAGTGGGATGTACTAACCGTAGTACAAGTTTAACTATAACTGCTGACATATTTGACAAGATTAAAGCTCAAATGTTTCTTTGAGACGGAAATATGCAACAGTAATACATGAAGATTGATGTGAACTAACTCAAATGATAACTGTCAGCATAGAGCTATAAGACATTCAATGAATGAAATAGTAAACATACAGATGGGCACAATGCCAAAGCACGATGCTTTAATGCTTGTTTCTATGAAATGAAATATGGGGGAGGAAGTAAAGTGATGGATAGAGTAGAACAATTGAAATGCTACATTGCATGTTTAATACGGTGCGAAAAAGTGCCATAAAACAAATGTTAACAATAATGTTGAAAGAATGAATGCATTTGCAAATATATACACTGAAACTAGTGTATACTCGAAAAGCAGTAATTTCCGAAAATACTGATATACACAACATTACAAAACAATGAACAATAGTAGATCGATAATAAAATGTGTGCGAGTGTCTTAAAAGTACAAAGTTGTGATGGAAAATGAGCCCATTAAAATGAGGTTTCACAGTTCCCAACCTAAGTGTTAACGAGTAGCTCTAATTAGTGTAAGACATAACATCTAAAAGCATACATCTTTGAAGTGGAATTGAAAAAAAGATAATCCTTGAAGAATCATGGCGAATGACGGAAACTATCACATGTTTTCACTACCTTCCATTACAACTAATCCAGGTAGGCAACCATATATATATCATATATTGACAAACACAGATCAACGTCACTTCTTCGGATGATGGAAATGGGAGTTAAGATGGGCACGGCCAGAAATGAAAAACTTGGTGGCCGTGTAAGAAGACTTATCAACCAACATAGAACTGGAGTCGTCAGTCGCTGGACACTGAGAGAATTGCTGAGGAGGGGATCTGAGCACCTATGGACATGTTCGGAGTGCAATGATGATGACCCTCAAATAACTCAATAACTCAATAACTCAATATATATATATATATATATATATATATATATATATATATATATATATGGTCTTTGTCGTTTTAATAGTCAGTTGGTAAAAGACAATCAATCATTTTATAATATTTTGGTAGTATCAGTGACTATTCTGTGTATACTTCTACTTTCGTAGCTGAATATGCATATACTGTCCGACCGAGAGAGTTCCGACCGTTGAATGAACAAGATGCATTTGTGATGCCTGGCCTCATCATTTTGTCTTATTGTGCTCTGACACCTTACTTATATACATGTATGTAAGTGTGCACACTTTATTTTCTTCTCAGATTGTTAATTGGATGAGGTTCAAATCTAGGGTACGTAGCTCGACCGAAAACTGACTTCAGTGAAAGTATGCACACTTGTATGACTCAAGTAGAACAATTATATTAATCCAAACGTTTGACATTCATGTGTATGACTCAGGTAGAACAATTATATTAATCCAAACGTTTGACATTCATGTGTATGACTCAGGTAGAACAATTATATTAATCCAAACGTTTGACATTCATATGTATGACTCAGGTAGAACAATTATATTAATCCAGACGTTTGACATTCATGTGTATGACACAGGTAGAACAATTATAATAATCCAGACGTTTGACATTCATGTGTATGAATCATGTAAAAAAAGTAAAGTACCCTCGTCACGCCAAGTGGCGTATAGGGAAATATGATGTTAGTGACCCTATATTTTACAGACCTTCAGCACATGATTTTTGGGGTAATGTGGTCAGTATTACGCCCATGCTGCTTTACTTTCCCAGAAAAAAAATCCGGTACCCATTTAAGGCTGGGTGAACCAGGAAGCCGTCGGTTGGGATCGAACCCTACCCCTTGTCAGTGGTAGTCCAGTTCACTTACCACTGACCAATCGTGGCTCCATATGACTCATGTAGAACAATTATATTAATCCAGACGTTTGACATTCATGTGTATGACTCAGGTAGAACAATTATATTAATCCAGTCGTTTGACATTCATGTGTACGACTCATGTAGAACAATTATATTTATCCAGACTTTTGACATTCATGTGTATGAATCAAGTAGAACAATTATATTAATCCAGACGTTTGACATTCAGGTGTATGACACAAGTAGAACAATTATATTAATCCAGGCGTTTGACATTCATGTGTATGACTCAAGTAGAACAATTATATAAATCCAGACGTTTGACATGCATGTGTATGACTCAAGTAGAACAATTATATAAATCCAGACGTTTGACATGCATGTGTATGACTCAAGTAGAACAATTATATAAATCCAGACGTTTGACATGCATGTGTATGACTCAAGTAGAACAATTATATTAATCCAGGCGTTTGACATTCATGTGTATGACTCAAGTAGAACAATTATATTAATCCAGACGTTTGACATTCATGTGTATGACTCAGGTAGAACAATTATATTAATCCAGACGTTTGATATTCATGTGTATGACTCAAGTAGAAAAATTATTTTAATCCAGACGTTTGACATTCAGGTGTATGGCACAAGTAGAACAATTATATTAATCCAGGCGTTTGACATTCATGTGTATGACTCAAGTAGAACAATTATATTAATCCAGACGTTTGACATTCATGTGTATGACTCAAGTAGAACAATTATATTAATCCAGACGTCTGACATTCATGTGGATGACGTTCAGAATTTGGACATGCGATTATTTGTTTGTCTTAATCCAACAATAAATTTAAAGAAAAAAAAAGAATGTATAGGCTAATAAAGAAAAACATGACGAGAACACATATATGTAGGTTCCTAAAGTTTTACACCTCACTACACAATATATACGTACACACTTATATTCATCATCAGGTCGCATGACCTTTGTAGTAGGCTTCATTCACC
Source organism: Megaustenia siamemsis (assembly GCA_032433765.1). Lineage (NCBI taxonomy): Eukaryota > Metazoa > Mollusca > Gastropoda > Stylommatophora > Ariophantidae > Megaustenia > Megaustenia siamemsis. Next base: position 45,854,049 of record JAVIAB010000101.1, on the reverse strand, counting down.
ACAGGATGTCTGAAATAATCTCTGTCTCTAGCCAGATGCCCACCTTTGTCTTGGTCTCCTTGAACATACATATACATTACAATCTGCAATCAGTAGTTTGTCATTGAAAACAAAAATATGTAGTTTAGCGTCCATAAAGTATGGCATGTTGTTTTATTCAGCTGCAGTCTAACGTTTCTTATGTCTGTCTCGTAGCCTTTTTTTCTGGAATTGTTTATCCCCCATAGAATGAATGATCAGAACATGTAGATAGTTCCTGCACCTGTAGAATGAGTGATCTTAAAATGTAGGTAGTTCCTGTACCTGTAGAATGAGTGATCTGAACCTGTAGATGCACCTGTAGAAAGAGTTATCTGAACATGTATATAGGCTCTGCACCTGCAGAAAGAGTGATCTGAATACTTAGAGATGACCTACACCTGTAGAAAGAGTGATCTGAACATGTAGAGATGACCTACACCTGTAGAAGGAGTGATCTGAACATGTATATAGGTTCTGCACCTGCAGAAAGAGTTATCTGAACATGTATATAGGCTCTGCACCTGCAGAAAGAGTGATATGAATACTTAGAGATGACCTACACCTGTAGAAAGAGTGATCTGAACATGTATAGATGACCTACACCTGTTGAAAGAGTGATCTGAACATGTAGAGATGACCTACACCTGTTGAAAGAGTGATCTGAACATGTATAGATGACCTACACCTGTAGTAAGAGTGATCTGAACCTGTAGATGCACCTGTAGCAGGAGTGATCTGAACATGCATATAGGTTCGGCACCTGTAGAAAGAGTGATCTGAACATGTAGAGATGACCTACACCTGTAGAAGGAGTGATCTGAACATGTATAGATGACCTACACCTGTAGAAGGAGTGATCTGAACATGTAGAGATGACCTACACCTGTAGAAGGAGTGATCTGAACATGTATAGATGACCTACACCTGTTGAAAGAGTGATCTGAACATGTAGAGATGACCTACACCTGTTGAAAGAGTGATCTGAGCATGTAGAGATGACCTACGCCTGTAGAAAAAGTGATCTGAACATGTATATAGGTTCTGCACTGTATAAAGCGTGATCTGAACATCTAGAGAGGACCTACACTTGTATAAAGAGTCATTTGAACATGTAGAGAGGACCTAGATAGATAAATAGCAATGAACTAAAACGTGACTGTTCAAAACGTTAAACAATCGTTTATGAAAATCACTCGTTTAAATATATTAGTCATGGGATGTGTGATCGGATTTATCAGGAATGGTAGGTCAATGAGGCCGTTCTGTCGACTGCACAGTAGGCATCATCATCATCAAGCACCGGGCTTGCTGGCGCAGGTGATCAATCTCTCTCCACAATTTTCGGTCTCGACAGCTATTTATCATTTCTGTTGTTGACCTTCTGCCAAGCCATTATCATAAGCTGTCTGGTATCTTTACTATGTGCTTCCCTATATCTCTTCGTCCATCAATTTTCCAAGTTGTTACAATATAGAAACATCACAGTAGTATACATGATATAATGGTACAAATACGCTTAACACTGACTGACTTCATGAGTTAGATTTTTGTCAGGAAGAAAAACTATCTAGAATAATAATAGAAGGTTGCTTGTTTATTATCTATAACACAATAATCATATATATATATATATATATATATATATATATATATATATGATAAAATGTAACACTAGGAAGTGGAAATAAATTCGAATTGTGTTGGGGCAACAAAAACAGATGGTATAGAATATGTCTGTCATGTCAGAAAATGAAAAATATCTGATGCAACCAATCTATGTCAATAGAAGTGAGAAAGAGAGCTCATCGATGCTATAATAGAACCAATTCTGACCCATCGAAGCGATTCATGGACGATAGACAATCAAGTGAAAAGACGATTAGAGGCCACAGAGATGTGGTTTATTAGAAGAATGTTGAAAGTTCAATGAACAGCTAAAAAGACCAATAAAGAAATTCTCAAAGAGGTCAACACAAAATGAGAACTCCCAAAAACATCAGATAGAAACAATCAACATTTTTCGTGCACATAATGAGAAGAGGAACGCTGGAATACTTGGTTACAACTGGTAAAATAAAAGGAAAGAGATGTCGCGGACGACAAAGAGAGAAAATATTGGATAGCTTAGTTTCATGACATGGAAAAATGTCAATAACAGAACTGATACGATGCACTGTGGATAGAAGATTGTGGAAGGACATGATCGCCTACGCCAACCGGTAGGACATATGGTAATGTTAATGGATTATGTGTAAATCAGTGTGGGCATACCTTCATGTTGTTGGGAACAACAAATCAAATATGCATCAGGTCTAGACCGCTGGACGGAAAACGGTACTAATAATTTGATAAGATGAGGAGTTTTAAAACACCTTGCCTACTGAGGAAAACAAACGGGACAATATGTCTCCATATTGAGTAAGTCCAGTACAATGTATGTTACCAATCTATGTTCCTAGTTGGATCGACTAGAGAGCACGACGCTGTGATATTAACTCCGTTCAATGTCCACTAAGTGAGCATGTTACCATTACGCTATAAGCTGCGTCTCAATGAAACTAACAATGATCGCCTTTTATCAATTCAGTATGAAAATAAGGAGAAATACCTCTACTAGACGTACAATCTTACATATATATGGACAGTAATATAGATAAAGAAGAAGGAACAAAAAATGATACCAAAATAAGATATCAAAAGCAAGAGCAGCTTTCGTTACTCTGGAAAACAAAAGGAAATCCAAAGAAATTAGGTTAAATACAAAAAAAAAAAGTCAACTCTATTGTATGGCTGTGAAACATGGAGAACAATAAAATTGACACTCATGAAGATACAGACTTTCATTAATAGATGCTTACGCAGAAAAAAGGATGGAAATGGCAGGACAAAATCACTAACATAGAATTATGGAAATGTACCAGTAAAATACCAGTGGATAAAGAGATACAGCGAAAACTATGGCGCTGGATAGGACACACACTGCTGACGCCAACTGAGAGTATTACACAAAAGGCCCTTTTTTGGAATCCCCAGGGGAAAAGACACAGAGGAAGACCAAGGAACTCTTGGAGAAGACAGATAGAAGCAGAGATGAAGATGATGGGGAAAACATGGCATGATCTGAAAAGAATGACAAAAACTGACGGACTTGGAAAGTGTTTGTTGAATACCTATGCTCCACAGGGAGCTAAAAAGGTAGAAGAAGATGGAAGAAAATGTTACCATTGAACTAATATCGTTATAACACTTATCAACACTAATTAATAACTGCTATCTTGAGAATTAAGATTTTATAAATATAACCTTATGTCTACATAGTTTGAAACATTGCTGGGTGTAATACTGCAAGTAAGTAGCATGTTTTAAAATTGACAGGAATTCGAATTTATAATTAAATGTATATGCATATATATAACAATACAGTATTTAGATATGTACTTTCGCTGTGTTTGTTCATTTTATCCAACGATATCTTTAAAAGTAAAGGACGATTTTGGACTTGGTCCCAGCTATCATCAACATCCTGATCGTTCCTCATCGATGGAACTCTCATCCTAGAGAACATGTTGCGTTTGAAAAAAAACTACGTTCATTATCTGCAAGTTTATAATTTACTGAGAAGAAATATGAAATACGTATATTAAATGTCCAGGTGGTCGCTACCACGATATGGAATGTAAGTAAGTAAAGTACCCCCGTCACGCCATGTGGCGTATAGGGAAATATGATGTTAGTGACCCAATATTTTACAGACCTTCATCACATGACTTTTGGGGCAATGTGATCAGTATTACGCCCGTGTTGCTTTACTTTCCCAGAAAAAAAAATCCGGTACCCATTTAAGGCTGGGTGAACCCGGAAGCCGTCGATTGTGATCGAACCCTACCCCTTGTCCGTGGTAGTCCAGTGCACTAACCACTGAGCTATCGCGGCTCCCGATATGGAATGTAACAATCTTAAATAGTAGTCTCGAAGAAGAAAAAATATTTCGTATTTAAAGGCCATAAGGAAAAAAAAACATTGTGGCAACGGAATGACGATGATATACATGTGTACTTTCAAGAATTTCTACTTAAAAATGCATTAATTAATGTTTCTCTTGAGTCGAAACTTGTACATATGCTCTAAGTTATAGTTCTCCACGAGTGACCATTTTCCTGCTAGTTCGTGTAGGTCTTGGTAGCTTCTTAGTCCCATGTTTGAGCTTTCCCTAGTATTTGATCTGCTTATCGACTCTCCTGGTCAGCATTGTTTGTTTTAACAAATAGTTTTCACTTGAATGCCTGATGGGGAAGTTTTTCTTCATTCATTCTGAGTAAATGGAGTCTTATTTTTTATAAAGTATCCTTGTTTTGATTCGCCTCATATTGGTACTTCACCAACGCTGAAATATTAATGTTTATACAAATGCAAACTTTTGCGAACGCACTACAGATTTCATATATAAATGTTGGGAACATTGATATATGGTATTTGGCGTCTTGACAGACGGCTTGTAGCAAGCAATTATAAATTGTCACATGTTTGGTAATTTACTTATTTGTTATTCTTGACGTTGTTTCACTGAACATATTCTATCATATCCCACCATTTGGAGGCAACATTAATCGCAGGAAAAAACACAAGAATATACTGAATTAATAAGCACATGATAGGCTGAAGGGCGCCAGCTCATAGTCTTCTGAATTTATTACAAAAATTAAACATTTGAGTGATCGTGGATCGTGAAGTTAAATGTATATAGGATAGCTTAGTGTCCTGGAGAGGGGAAAAGGTAACAATAGAATTGATACAATGGGCTGTGAATTGAGGAAGGACATAAACGTTTATACGAAACTAGTGTGACTCCTACTACTGGTGGTTATCAGTACGATCTTTTCAAAACCACAGCTCCGAGAGTATCGCTTGGAAGAAAAAAATCACATGTAGCTTAGAGCTGTTCGTGTTGTATAGATCCTGGCCAGCAATATAGGTACTACTTGACTCAAAACATATGTAGCTTAGAGCTGTTCGTGTTGTATAGATCCTGGCCAGCAATATAGGTACTACTTGACTCAAAACATATGTAGCTTAGAGCTGTTCGTGCTGTATAGAACCTGGCCAGCAATATTGGTAACACTTGACTCAGAACACATGTAGCTTAGAGTTGTTCGTGCTGTATAGAACCTGGCCAGCAATATTGGTAACACTTGACTCAGAACACATGTAGCTTAGAGTTGTTCGTGCTGTATAGAACCTGGCCAGCAATATTGGTAACACTTGACTCAGAACACATGTAGCTTAGAGTTGTTCGTGCTGTATAGAACCTGGCCAGCAAAATTTGTTACACTTGATTCAGAACACATGTAGCTTAGAGCTATTCCTATAGTATAAATCATGGCCATCAATATTGGTAACATTTGATTCAGAACAGATGTAGCTTAGAGCTTTTCGTGCTGTATAGAACCTGACCAGCAATATTGGTAACACTTGATTCAGAACACATGTAGCTTAGAACTGTTCGTGCTGTATAGAACCTGACCAGTAATATTGGTCAGAATACACTTGACTCAGAACACATGTAGCTTAGAACTGTTCATGCTGTATATAACCTGACCAGCAATATTGGTCAGAATACACTTTACTCAGAACACATGTAGCTTAGAGCTGTTCATGCTGTATAGAACCTGACCAGCAATATTGGTCAGAATACACTTGACTCAGAACACATGTAGCTTAGAACTGTTCGTGCTGTATAGAACCTGACCAGCAATATTGGTCAGAATACACTTGACTCAGAACACATGTAGCTTAGAGCTGTTCATGCTGTATAGAACCTGACCAGCAATATTGGTCAGAATACACTTGACTCAGAACAAATGTAGCTTAGAACTGTTCGTGCTGTATAGAACCTGACCAGCAATATTGGTCAGAATACACTTGACTCAGAACACATGTAGCTTAGAGCTGTTCGTGCTGTATAGAACCTGACCAGCAATATTGGTCAGAATACACTTGACTCAGAACACATGTAGCTTAGAGCTGTTCATGCTGTATAGAACCTGACCAGCAATATTGGTCAGAATACACTTGACTCAGAACACATGTAGCTTAGAACTGTTCGTGCTGTATAGAACCTGACCAGCAATATTGGTCAGAATACACTTGACTCAGAACACATGTAGCTTAGAACTGTTCGTTCTGTATAGAACCTGACCAGCAATATTGGTCAGAATACACTTGACTCAGAACATATGTAGCTTAGAACTGTTCGTGCTGTATAGAACCTGACCAGCAATATTGGTCAGAACACACTTGACTCAGAACACATGTAGCTTAGAACTGTTCGTGCTGTATAGAACCTGACCAGCAATATTGGTCAGAATACACTTGACTCAGAACACATGTAGCTTAGAACTGTTCGTGCTGTATAGAACCTGACCAGCAATATTGGTCAGAATACACTTGACTCAGAAAATGTAGCTTAGAACTGTTTGTGCTGTATAGAACCTGACCAGCAATATTGGTCAGAATACACTTGACTCAGAACACATGTAGCTTAGAGCTGTTCGTGCTGTATAGAACCTGACCAGCAATATTGGTCAGAATACACTTGACTCAGAACACATGTAGCTTAGAGCTGTTCGTGCTGTATAGAACCTGACCAGCAATATTGGTCAGAATACACTTGACTCAGAACACATGTAGCTTAGAACTGTTCGTGCTGTATAGAACCTGACCAGCAATATTGGTCAGAATACACTTGACTCAGAATACAAGTGAAATGCCATCGTTGTGGACCCCCCAGTAGACACAGGATGGATGATATTGTACTGGCTACATTGTGACACATAGGGTGTAGAAGAAAATGTTTTATTTTCAATGGAACAGCAAACATATGTACTCATGTTGTATTATTACTCATATATGTAGAAATATAAGTGAATGAGACTTTTTTTTTACATAATTGTACAAAGTGTCAAACTGTATTGAGATGTTAAGCCTAATGTTGATAAATTTGTTGTTTCTCCTTTGATTTGATCTCTTTTCTGGAAAATTGATAAAACCAATAAAGGGAAGTCATCCCAAGACATTCGGTAACGTTAATTGAAAAAACAGGAGTTAATTTAAAATTGTAATATCAACAGTCATTTATTTAGGAAATATTTATCTTCTAAGTGTTTGTTGATACAATGATGGTAGCAATATAAGACCGCGTAGAGATGTTGTGTTGTTGTTGAAACTAAACAGTATACCTCCTGCTTTAGCAAGACAAGATAAGAGATAATGTAAGTATTTGTATGTAGCAATAACGCTGATCTAAAAGTACAAAAAAAAAAAAAAACAGAAGCGCCTACGTTTGTGTGCGTCTCAAACATGCCATGAATTGTTTGAAATGGGAATTGGTTGTTCTAGAGGCAAGTCGCCGGCCTCGAGACAGAGAGGTTGATGGTTCAAATCCCGGCTACACCGGTTGGGATTTTTATTTATGATTTCTCTCTGCGGCAACTACCCATGGTCTCAGCAGCGAGGCCAGGCTTGAAACGAAAATTATTCATCGACAGAAAAAGAAAAACATGAGTACCTCTGAAGTCGGAGTTATCTGACTGCGCAGCGAGGAACCCCTGTGCACACGGCTTCAAGGGAAACAATGGATTAACTCGTCAAATTCAGTTCCTAGTCTCTAGGGACTTTGTCAGATGTAAAAGCTGGCGAACGAATGGAAAAAAAAAATGTTTGAAAGCTCAACGAGTTATTTCTAAAACGTGTGGAATGTTTCCATTCATTTCCACTCATGGTTCATACATGTTATGAGACAAACATGCAATCCTTCCGGTGTGAATGAACCATTCAATCAATTACTTCTTATAACTGTCTTGAAACAATATTAACAGTTATATGAAATCAATAGTAGTGTTAGGAAATAGATGAACAATGCTTCCAGTGTGTGGAGACAACGAGTTCAGTTTTAATGTTAGTAGTTTTATGTGTTAGAGGGAAATGTTGAAACTGCTGTATTTGTTTGGAATAACCATTTTCTATCAAATTGAGTTTTCTTGCTTCAAAAGTGAAGTATGTTAAAGAGGTAAAGTAATAGACATTAAAGTGTCACATCTTGCTTAAACGTAAAATTGACAAATATTAGGAACCAGATTTACAATACATAGTAGTAAATTAAAAAAAAAATAAGGAAATAAAAATGACAAGAAAAAAATATGGACCATATATGGATATCAAAAAAGACTAAAACTATGATCATAAACAAAGAAAATAATAAAAAACCCACGAGTGGTTATACAAATTGAAGGAATAGACCTGGAGACAGTTCAGAACTACAACTACCTTGGATATACTATAACCAGTGATGGAAAATTTTACAATGAAATAAACAAAAGAATAGGGATGACAAAAAAATAATTTTAATGTCATGAAGAACATACCTAACATCAAAACAAATAACACCAGGGCTAAAACTAAGAATTTAAAAAATGCTATATCTTCTCAACATTCCTATATTGTGCAAAAACATGAACATTAGAAAAGAAAACATCACAGAGAATTGAAGCCTTTGAAATGTGGATATTTAGATGAATAGGTAGAATTGGATGGAAGTAAAAGAAAACAAAAGATGAAGTCTTAACATAACTAAAAATGGAAAGAGAACTACTAAACACAATCAAACAAGACAAATGCTATTTTTGGGCCATGGTAAAAGACACAACAGCCTACTAATAGTAATCCTGGAGGGGAAAATACAAGGCAAAAATAGACAGAGACATACCAAGATTAACATGGACGAGTAACATCAAACGATGGAAAAACTAGACTATAACAACATGTACCATCAAAGCAAGAGACAGAGCAGAATGGCGCTCCATGGTAGCCAACCTTCGTTGCGGAGATGGCAACCGATGATGATGAGTAGTAAATTGACAAATACTGACGTGCGTTGCTTTCTATAAATTCATAATGTCATGGAAAGGTAAAGTGATCAATAATGAATACCTGGATCGTTTTAACATTTTCAATGCCCTTCTGAAGTAACACACAATAACGTGGCATATCTGACCTAAACTCGTAATCTCCATGAGAAGTTAAGTGACAAACGATGAAAAGCCAGAGCAGGCTTTAAATGTTGAACAACTTAAACAGGAAACATAACCAAACAATGACGTAATGGAACATGCTGGTTACACATGCACTCTACACCTCATGATCGTCGTAAAAGTTGTCAAGTCCCGTGCACACAATTGTTTGTTTTAATTTCAATGTTGTATATTTAGTTCTGATCTTATAAATTGAGTAGCATTAATTCTGTTTTTCAGTTCACGTTAGGCGTCTCCCAGCACCAAAGCTGGAGATTGTCAGCGACCCATAGCTGATAGCTTGTGCCAGGATCGGTGAACCAAAACCACCCAGACCCTGCTCCACCTCTCCGCGGTGCCTCTAGTATCAGACTAATGTGTCTAGTCTGGCCAAGCCAGCAGGGATCGAAGAGTGAAGACAACCCGTCAAAAGTGTCGTGCTGAAGTCGGATGTGTTGGGCCGAAAGGCGCAAATATAACAGTTATACTGCAAACCACAACACAACGCAGACACGTTCACTTAACGTCCTTTTAAGGGCGGATGACGAAGTGGAGTTCTATAGTCTATGAATACTCTAGAATACTTTAGTCATCGGGCGAACGTAAGCAAGCAAGTTCACGTTATAGTGTATTTATTGTTACTACCCTATTTTTTCTGTCAGAAAAATTAGTCCCTTTTCAATCTTTAAACGTGTCAATCTGTCTCTTTCTCTTTGTAATTAATTTCACATTTTTGCCTAAAGATTTGTAATAAATGAAATACGTCATTCACCACATTCAAATGTATTCATATAAATAGTTTTATTTTGATGTTGCCAAACACGAGTATACATAATTAAGGACTGATAATATACACGATTTGAAAATTCTAAGCTTTCAAATTAGGAATTATGTCCTTATTTTCTCAAGGTTTTTAGATAGAGTTATAAGCGGGTTCATCATTATTGCACTTTGGACATGCCCATAAGTGCTCAGATCCCCTCCTCAGCAAGTCTCGTAATGTCCAACTAACACTTTATGGTGGATTTAGATGTTTAAATCAACCCGCTTTTGTTTTTCAACGCCGTTCAGTAGTAAAATTATTAGAATTAAAATATGATGAAAGATATTGATACATTAACTGAACTTTTGTTGTTGCTCTTGTTAAACTGTGATTACTATTTCTGTGATTACGATTGTGAAAACCCCATAAAAAAATAATATAGAGACAACCATTACAAAAGTTACCCCTTTCATGTTGTTATACGGTATAAGATATACTTTTTTGGAACTCTAAAAATTTGGTTTTACATTTACTTTTTTTTTTAAATGGCCTTATTGTTTTGAACATTCGCTGCTTGTGTTTTAAGTTTTGATTTTCACTTGATTATATACCTCCGATGTTATATCATCTTCACTTGATGTTCTGTTGTTTCATTGCAATTTACAAATGATTCTACTTCAACTCCACAACAAATAATCACTTCAATTAATATCTAAAAACAGAGGCTATAAGAATAAGCAAATTAAGACACCCATTAAACATCAAGATCAAAGACAAAGAAATAAAACAAGTAGAGGAATCACAAGTGGTGAAAGAAAAATTGTAAATATACTCGATGGATATGTATTTTTGTAACTTATTTTTCACTTTCATAATAACATAATGTGGTTTCATTAGACAGTCGGTGCGTTGAATAAATTTTCTAACGTAAGTAATCATATATTTTGCTTACGTGAATACGGGAATTGACATATACATATATATATATTAGTTACATTACAATGGGTACGGTTATGGTTACGGTTATGAAATGCCCCAGTATCAATGTAGGCGAATTAAAATCAATAATTGTTCAACTGCCAGTGTCAGTGGAATCATCCGAATTACTATCTTATCTCCCAAACAAGTAAAGGTAGCTGTAAACAAAATCATAGCAGTCTCAGCACACACCAAAAGACATAAGACGAAACCGCACATAAACTGAACACAGCCAACTGTTTTCTGTCATACGATATATTCATTCATCGTAAACAATTGGGATATTGAAACACGATCAAAACATATGAAACACTCAGCTCACGATATGCACAGAACACTTAACTCAGTAGCTCCTGCAGCAAGCCCAACTTGGAATATGAGGAAACTGCAAAAAGGAACACTTTTCAGACAGTTTTCAATGGTGTCTGCCGCCTATCCACTATATTGACGGAAGTTCACGCCCTCCTGAAAATAATGATCGTCATAGTTTTTAAATGTATGTACCTTGCTTATTGGAATTGCAAATTGCATCGATTAAAGAGCACATTCACTTTTCTGAAAACGTGATACGTTTAAACATGAGCGTGTATTTTCGAATGTTCTGGACTTTCACTAAGTATGTAGCAACATCAGGGTTTATTTACTACAAGCGTTAATCATCATCATCATCAAATATAATGTCTGCTGGCGTAAATGATCGTGACTCTCCACAACTTTCGATCTCGACAGTTATTCATCATTTCTGTTGTTGACCTTCTGCCAAGTCATTCGCTTAAGCTGTCTGATTTCTTATATCTTTGCTTCCCGCTTTTTCTTCTTCCAACAATTATCCCAATTGTTACAATGTATTCCAGCTGTTCCCTTTTCATTACATGGCCAAAAAAAATGATTGTTGTTTCTTCCTAATATTAGATATTAGATCTCATCTTGCTCTGGTCTCTTTCATAAATTATCATTACTATTCTTAAGTGTCCATGGTATTCTCAATATTCTTCTAAAGAACCCCATTTTGAAAGCATCTGGTGATTTCTTCAAGATTGAGAGATCTTCGTCTATTACAAATAAACATGACATACACATCTATTAATAATCTGCTTGTGGATTTGTAGACCAGACAGTAACACTTTTAGCTTTGAACCGCTATAAAGCAATGTGTTTTTTTTTTCTGTTACCTTATTATTCTGCTTTCCTTCCTTATGTGACTTTCATCGTCGAGGGGAGATATAATTTGCGGTATTTTGCTCTTCTGATCGCCTATGCTGCTGTTATGTTTCCTAGTGCCTCTAATATTTCATACATCTATCGTTTCTGTGGTCGACCATTGGGTCTGGTATTCTAACGTTTGTTGCAGGATCGCTGTGTTGTGTGTTGATCTTTTTGCCTTGTCACGTGACCAAACCATTATATCTGTTGTTTATTTATATATTCTATGGTGAGTGCTATTCCTAGCTTTTATCTCAGTTCTTCATTTCTGATCTTATCTCTCAGACTGTTTCCTGTTATTCGTCTAACACATTCCATCTCAGTAGCAGTTATTTTTCTTATTGTCCTTGCATCTAGGGTACAGGTCTGGCATTGGTAGCACAACATTGGGACGAAGATTGTATTGTATAGTACTCATTTTGCCTCCAGAGTTATTTCCTTGTTAGACAATAGTGGTGATAACTGTCCAATGATTTGACAAGCTTTGTTGCATCTTGATTCTATCTCTGCTGTTTGCGAATTATTGTTTGTCACTAAACTTCCTAGGTATTTGAATTCCCCTACTTGTTTTAGTTGCCGGCCTTCTATAATTATGTTGATGCTCTGTTATCAGGGGATAATACTATGCAAATACAACATCATGTCTTAAATAAGAGAACCTTAATCATAGTGGGGATGTGGCAGAAAACGAGTGAGGTTAAGATGATATAAAGACATTAAAACATGATTTAGAAATCGTATAAAAATACCAATTAATGAAGGATAAGAGATCAAGACCGAGTGAGGTAGATTTTGCGACACGTACGGGGTCAAGAACCTGCAGTAGTTTTATGGCTACAACAACATATCGTAGGCGCCGCTGGATGATGATCCACAACTGTTAAACAAGAAACGGAAGGTTGCGTATATTCATTTCTTTCATGTATACACTTAGTTTCATCTCACCTGCGATGATGCCTGTTTGAAGACGCTTCTGGTTAATAAATATAGAGGGCAATGAACAGTCATATTTCAGAAAAGTTATAAAATGCAGACTTGTCCAGTAATGCATTTACTACAATACGTCTTTCTTCTTCATCTCTTCCTTTCAGCTTATTGTAGAGCGTGTCTTCAGCAAACATGTCAAAGCCATTCTATTTATTTACCATTCTTTTAAGTTCATTCCATGTCATCCATATCCTCTGCATCTCTGTTTTCATCTTTCTTCTCCAAGAATATTGTGGTCTTCCTCTTTGCCTTTTTCTCTCTGGAGATTCCTAACAGGTCATGTCGAGTAACATTTCCCCCCCTCCCCGCCACCTTCCACGTGACTTCCTCATTGTGTGTCCTATCCATCGCCATCGTCTTGTTGTATCGCTTTGTCTACTGGTACTTGATTACTACTTTCGCATAATTCTGCATTAGTGATTTTGTACTGCCATTTCCTTACATTTGTCGTGCGCAACAAATGTGTTTCAGATACTACTATAACCTAGTGGTAATGAGTGCACATATCCATAGGATTGTTATATAGTTTACCCACTAATGCTCATGAACTGCCATGTTTAACACACCTTCTTAATATTTAATGGTCATATTTAGTTCATTCATAGCCACAACAGTAGGTGCTCACTAATGGAACAACGCCTCTTTATATTTACACTCTCTTAGAGATCGTATAAGTATAGGTCTATCTTTATTCAGACAGAGTTAACATCACATATCTCGTGATGATAGTTGCCTAAAAGAACCTGGGTTAATGATACCAATCATCGCCTCTAAGATGACAGTCACGTATTCGTCCTTGAGAATAGTCTCTCATTTTGTGTGTTTCTTATAAATAAGGAAGGGATTGTTCTCACTCTTTCTTTTCATTTTCCTTCCTGATTTATGGTTTCATTGACCTCTTGTGTTGTTATTGCGTATTTCCCTCCTCGACATTCATGGCTTTAAGAAAAATACAATGAAGAAAGCATGCATCCACTCAACTTGGGATAGAGATAACACAATTTAAAGTCCCACATTTGTACGATTATCGAAATATGGGTCATGTGGTAAGGCATTACGTCATTGTCCCAGAAAAAAAAAATACAGTTATATTAATATTTGGTGACATGACAAATTGTAGTTATATAATAATCTATCTGTCTATTGTCCTTTCGAGCCGAAGTCGGCACACAGGGCTGAACTACAATCTTAAAAACATAAACCTTGCGTGCCAAAATGACACATATTGCAGAGATCACTGCTTCTAAAATCTATGGTTCTGTTTCCATGACAATGCTTTTTACAATGACAGCTTGACAAGCCATCGATCAATCTCCTTAGTCGCCTCTTACGACATGCTTGGAAGGTCACAGTGTCACTATTCTTTACTTCCCACATAATGAGGCCCCGGTAACACACGGGTGGTTATATAATAATGCGTGGTCCTAAACGGCCTCAGTCGAGATTAAGCGCCAACTCCTGTCCAGAATATTTCATTTCTCTGATCACATCTCTACTGCGGCTCCCTCGAATCTGTAATAGGTCATTCTTTTTACACAATTTGAAAACCACTCTTCGTAACACTAATAATTATCACATTTTCGTCTCTTTCCTTCTGCAATTAAATTATGATTTCTGGCTTTCTTATATAATATTTTCCTCAATTAAATATTAAGACCTTAGATATGTAATGTTGCGGTTATCTCGTGTTAATATCCGTTGATGACTGCATGAATAAACTGCTCCTGTCGGTTGTGTTTCATCGCTTCCAAGAAGCCGTATATATCTAATTTGTGGTACGTTGTTATAAACATCTACAAAAAATGCACACAACTGATATAACATTTTTTATTTTTGTAAATTACACTTGTTTGCACCCATAGGATTTAATGAATCTAATACCTAAAATTGGCCATAATGGACTCTTTGTAAGTAAATGTCATCTGAAAGCAGTTTTTGAAATTTGTTAACGATAACGATAATTGAAGACCATGCTATATCTTTATAAAACGTGTATGATGTTGTACTTTTATCTTGGCTAGAACAAATATAAATCTTATGTCTACATTGTTTAACCAAATTTAATAAGCTGGTTCTCCCCAGACGCTGCGTGATGTCTCTTATTCTCTAACGTAAATGTTGTCTTGAGATATTTATGAACCGTAATGTGTGATCTGCTCCATTACAAATACTGCTTAGTAACGTTGTAATGATTGATTCAATAAATTATTATAGTCCAACTAAAATTACTTTCCTAAAGTAAGGACTTCTCTCATCGTAATGACCACGTTACTTAAGTACAGTAATCACCAAACAAATTATGTACACACCTTTGATGACTCATTATGAGCAGAATTTGTTAAATCTATATATAGCAGGGGAGTTCATACAATTGTCTTCGGTTGTTCCGCATTTTCTACTGCAGCTCAACTCTACATCACTCCATGATGGGGATATAAACATGATACATAATTTTGCCGAGATATCCAGTCTTCTGCTCGTGTCACAGACGGACGATGATATTGTAGCGTTTGTGTATCCCAAATTGTCAAACATAAAGTACCAGATTGCTGGTTCATGTGAATAATAAACGCAGCAAAGATCCTAACTCATCCGGCCTCACTCTACAATAAACCATCAAATTATTATATGCAGATGGAAAGCTGAATTCATAATCTGAAAATCATGATGAATACTTTTTGTCTACTCTACTTGCGTAGATTCTTGGATGACATTATAAACGTCACAGCATCATCTGTAGCTGTGCATATGGCATAAACAAAGAAGACATATGATAAGTCATACGTACAACCATACCACGCACAATAAACACGTTGAACATCAGCTGTAAGTACACACGTCACAAGGCAACGCGTATGCTCATTCATGGTTGAATAGTTATTATAGAAGATATGAGTTTTTTGAGAAACATATATTTCGATGCTTCGATGCTAAATTAAGTATAATACAGAGCTGTGTACTATCCCCCTCTTGTTTATTACATATATGAACCATATACGCAAGATAACCAATTCATCAGAGACAAAGGACATCAACGAGCTTTTTTTTTTTGCAGACGATCAGGTCCTAATACATGAAACAATAGACGATCTACACGAACACTTAACCAAACTAAACAGCACAGGCACAAATTACAGCTTAATAAACATCATCAACAAAACAATCGTGACTGTCGCCAAAGATAAAAAGAACATCGCCACCGTAACTATAGAAGGCGGGCAACTAAAACAGGTAGATGGATTCAAATACCTAGGAAGTTTAGTGACAAACGACAATTCACAAACAGCAGAGATAGAAGCAAGATCCATCATCGCTTGTCAAATCATTCGACATCTATCGCCACTATTGTCCAACAAGAAATAAATCTAGAGGCAAAACGGGCACCGTACAATATAATCTTCATTCCAACGTCGTGATAGCAATGCCAGTCCTGAACACTAGATCTAAGAGCAAAGAGAAAAATAACCGATCCTGAAATGAAATTCGTGTTAGACGAATGACAGGAAACAGTCTGAGAGACAAGATCAGAAATGAAGAACCGAGAAAAAAGCTAGGAATAGTCCCCCGCCAGAAAATATATAAATAAACAACAGATACCATTTTGGCCACGTTACGAGTCAGAGTGATCGAAACAAAACATAACGAGACCTCAATAAAAGTTGCGAGAATACCAGATCCAAGGGTTGGCCACGAAAATGATGGATCCATCCATGAAATATTAGAAGCACTAGCAAACATAACAGCAGCAGAAGCGAACATAAGAGCAACAGACTGCAAATTATATCTCCCCTCGACGCTGAAAGGCAAATGACAAAGGAATGAAGATGAAGTAGAGGAATATATATGCATATACATATATATATTTCTGGTTTTGAAACCATCTTTATTGACGACGAATTAAAGATTTAACAGAAATTGATTGGTCAACTTGGTTTCCGGAAGCTATTTTGGCACAAGCATGTTCCCTGCCCTGGAGTATAGGGGAATTATATAGGAAACGTTTTTATATCACTGTTTCATAAGATTTAGTAAAGAATTAAACAACATGAAATTGGTGAACGTTTATCAAAAGAGAGGAACACGTGGCATACAAAAGATTACATTAAAAAAGAGGAACTTCTGTTATTTAATTGCATTTTTATTTCAAATACAATTTATCATTGGTTATAATAAAAAATGGCCCAAGGTCCATAGCAACCGTATAAATAACATTTCTGAAGAAATATTGTTATTTTAGACAGTCTTGGTAACGGTCTTGTATCATGTCATTTCGTCAGGGAATAATAAAATAACATGTTTACAATGTAACAACTTATTCCTCTTCTTTCCTTCCTCATCTGCCTTTCAGCGTCGAGGGGGAGATATAATTTGCGGTCTTTTTGCCCTTCTGTTCGCCTCTGCTGCTGTTATGTTTCCTAGTGCTTCTAATATTCGATCGATCCATCTCTTTCGTGGTCGACCCTTGAGTCTGGTGTTCTCACAACGTTTGTTGATGGCTCATTGTGTTGTGTTTTGATCTTTCTGCCTTGTCACGTGGCCAAACCATTGCATATGTTGTTTCCTTAAATATTTGGCGGAGGTTATTCCTAGCTTTTTTCTCAGTTCTTCATTTCTGATCTTATCTCTCAGACTGTATCCTGTCATTCGTCTAACACATTTCATCTCAGTAGAGGTAATTTTCTTATTGTTCTTGCATCTAAGGTCCAGGTCTGGTACCACAGCGGTGAAATGAAAATAAATTGTATTGTATAGTGTTCGTTTTGCCTCCATAGTTATTTCCTTGTTGGACAATAATGGTGATAACTGTCCAACGATTTGACAAGCTTTGTTGCATCTTGATTCTATCTCTGCTGTTTTTAGAATTATTGTTTGTCATTAAAATTCCTAGGTATTTGAATTCCTCTACTTGTTTTAGTTACCTGCCTTCTGTAGTTATGTTGTTGTTCTGTTTATTTTTGGCTACATTTTGATTTTCTTGTTGTTTTTTGTGCCGGAGTTGTTGAGTTTGTTTAGGTGTTCTTGTAGGTCTTCTATTGTTAGTCCCTGATTGTCTGCAAATAAAAGCTCGTTCACCTCCTCTGTCTTTGATGGGTTGGCTAGCTTGCATATATAGTTCATGTATGTAATAAACAGTGGGGGGGGGGGGGGTTAGCACGCACCCCTATCTTACACTTGATGTAACTTCGTAGTGGTCTGTGTATCCTGCTGCTGTTCTGACTCAGCAGCTACCATTGATGTAGACTTGTAATTAGGTTGGTTAGATGTTGGCTCACTCCGTATGTAATGTAAGTTATATTACTGTTACAACTGTGCCATCATAACAGAACACAACTGAATATTACCATCAAAACAGGTGCATAGGAAAACTGAAATATGGTATGTGAAGGCAAATATCGCTGAGACAATAGTCAGCCGGTGTAATCACGTTTCAGGTATGCTTGGGTAACATAGACGCAAGGCTTGTCTAAAGCGTAGTCTCAAGTGATACCACTGGAGGTGATAGTTGAAATAGGTTGTCGTGTTTCGAAATAGTGACAGTAGATCGAACTTGTCATTTTTTGAGACATTAGTGTTGCTCTTATGCATTTCATGTACGGTATCTACGCCGTATTCCCCTGATATCACATGGAAGGAAAGAGTGAAAAACGTGGAGGTCCTCACTCGCACATGCCTCCCAAACGCTGCTCAAACAACAAATGTGAGGCCAACATGGCTACTGACAACATGTGAAAGATGGCGGCATACCAAAGGATAGACTTTATTGTCAACTAACAGATTGGAAAAGTACTAGATGGCTCCCAAAATTATGATTTATAGACGTGTGTGAACGTGACCTGAAATCTCTAAACATACGCTCTGCAGATTGAGTAGAAATTGAGAAATCATATATTACAGATACTTATACAATACAAGTAAAGAACACATATCAGAAGCTGCTAGAAGAAGGAATAGAGCAGTACAGAAGTACAGAAGAGAAAATCCTGATGAAAAAGTTACAACCGAATAGTAATGCATGCAGGAAAGCATACCCAAAACTTACTTCACCTTACATAACAAGAAAAAAAAAACAGAAGAAATGAATAACTAACACCATCAAGAAACAATAGAAGAAAACAAACACGCAAAATACACTGCACAATACAAGAAAATAGATAATGAAATACGCAAAATGTGCAAAGAAGGCAAAAGAAGACTGGCTCAGCCAAAGATGTATTGAAATCGAAACTATGGAAAGTAACCACGATTTACGAGGGATGCAACATGAAATAAAGAGATTGCCTAAGAAAAGATTATTAAAAAGCTACGTAAAGTGGATGCACTGCAGACAAAAAAGGTAAAATGCTAACATACAATACAGATACAATATACATATGTTAGGAATATATGACATAAATATTTATGATCAAAGGGACAATAAACAAATTATAAAATGTACATCAGGCTATACAATATGAAAATATGAAGTGGAAACTCCTATACAAACAAATGGAAAAAGGGAAAGCAGCAGGACCTTGCAGCATACAGATATAGATACTACAGGCACTAGACGATTTTCGCATTGAAGTGATCACAGACAGATGCAATGACATATACACACATGTTAGATATCAAATGAACTAAACACATCAACATTAATTGCATTTCTTACAAAGAATGGTGCATTTGAATGCAGTGACTTTAGAAGCCTAATGAGACAGATAATACAGATCTTGCTAAATGTTATACAACGAAGGATTTAGGATAAGATTAATATTGAATTAGAAGTGCACCTATTGTGTTTAGGAAAAACAGGTGGACAAAAGATGCTATATTCTGCATGTGGACTTTAATCGAAAAATACATAGAAGATAACACAATCAATATATACATGTTTCATAGACTACACTTTTTTGATATAATACATCATAAATGAATTATATAATGCATACACATATTCATCTGGATGACAGAGACATAAACACATATGCAATTTATACTGGAGCGAAGAGCAACAATAAAATATAACAAAAGAGAACTCTACACCCATTGATACAAAAAGTGGAGTAAGACAGGGATGCATCCCATCATGAAGCTTGTTCAATCTATACAAATCTGTAAAAACATCGCATAGTTGACAGGCCTAAATATTAATGGAAAGATAATCAATAACCTAAGATACGCTGATGCTACTGTACTACTAGCAGATAATCCTAAAAGTTTACAACATTTACTTATTGAAATAAACATGACAAGCAAAACATAGAGATTATATATGAATTACAAACATACTAAAATTATGATCATAAACAATGTAATTACTTACAGCCTACAAAAGATACAAAAGTTGAAGGAATTGACATTACGACAGTTCAAAGTTACAGCTACATTGGATATACTTTAACCAGAGATGGAAAATGTAAAAATGTAGAAATGGCAAAACGTAATTTTAATGCTATGAAAATTATACTAACAGCAAAACAAATAACACCTGTGTTGAAACCAAAAATAGAAAAAAAAAATTATATCTTCTCAACATTCTTCTATGGTGCAGAAACATGGACATTAAAGAAGAAAATATAATATAAAATTGAAGCCTTTGATATGTCGACATTAAAAAAACATAGGTAGGAGTGGATGGAAAGAAAAGAAAACACACGATGACGTCTTAAAACAATTAACACTTAAAATAGAACCACAGAATACCATTTTTAACAGGATAAATGCGATTTTTGAGACATGTTAAAAGACATACACGTCTACTAAAAGTAATCTTGGAAGGGAAAATACAAGGTAAAAAAAGGCAGAGACAGACCAAGATTAACGTGGACGAGTAACATTAACATATGGACAAGTCAGCCTAAGACACCCTGCACCATCAAAGCAAGAGACAGAGCGGAATGACGCTCCATAGTAGCCAAAATTCGATGCAGAGACGGCACTCAATGATAACGATTATATATATATATATATAGACATGCCTGTGTTTTCTCGCACGGATCTATATACATAGAAACGTTTCCAATAGCGTTATGGTCCAGATAATTTATACCAATTAGCAACCAAACAGGACAGTTCCTACATATAAAATAAGGAGTCAGACAAGGCTGTGTTCTGTCTCCGGATTTCTTTTCACTTTACAGTGAAAATATGAGATCTGTGGTAGATAATAAGTGAATTGAAGTCAACGGTCACACATACTTTACTGGCGATATGAAGATGACACAGTCTTAATAACAGAGACAGAGAATGAACTACACGAAATGATGAACATAATAGTAAATGAAAGCAACAAGAAATATCTAAGTCTGAATAGTAAGAAAACAGAAGTAATGGTCATGTCGAAAAAAAAAATCACCATTTTGAAATATACAAATAAATAGAACACATCTGAAACAAGTGCAACGTTTCACATACTTGGTCACGATAATAACAGCAGTTGGAAGATGCACCACATAAATAAAAAGCAGAATACCTCAGGCCAAAATAGCATTTCAGAAAACGAAAAGAATCTTATACAATAAATATATACGTCTATAAAAGTGAGACAAAGAGTTAATCGGTGCTAAATAGAACTAATTTGTACCTATGAAAGCGAATCATGGACAGTAGACAAACAAATGAAAAAAGAATTAGAGGCCACAGAGATGGGATGTTTCAGAAGATTGTTAAAAGTTCCCTGGACAGCTAAAAAGACCGATGACGGCATTCTCAAAGAGGCCAAAAAAAAATTGTTTCAGGAACATCATGAGAAGAAGAAATATGGAAAGCTTGTTTACAACTGGCAAAATAAAAGGAAAGAGATATCGCGGACGACAAAGAGAGAAAATACTGGATAGCATGGTGCCATGGCATGGAAAATTGTCAATAACAGCACTTATACGATGGACTGTAGATACAAGATTGTAGAAGGACATGATCGCCTACACCAACCAGCATGACACATGATGATGGTGAACCTATAACATATCCCCACATATTTGATACTCAGGCACCTGTGTTTTGTCTCTCCCAGTTAGCTGGCTAGTTATACCGGATATCTTGCTTAATTATTACTAAGCAAATCAATGTAGTGTTAAGTGTTTTTACTTACATATGTAAGCACCTGTATGTACTTACATATGAGTGGGTTGTTTGTTGTTTCTTTTGAAGGCTTATAGAGCCAAACTTATATCACATTAGTGTCGTCCATTAATTACTCAAAGGTTTAACCATATCATTTCTTTCAATTTTTCCTTTCTCCTGTATATGTAATGGTTGGTAGGAAACACTGCATTCTCTCAACTTGTGAAGTCCATTTGGTGCACTGCTACTGTATATTGCACAGATCTATTCAAGCCACACTTTCAACAGTGATGCACATATATTGTTTTTCTTCTGATCAATCAAGTTTGCTTATTTAGATACACTACTACGTTTTTAAAACACCTGCATCTGATTTAATGTGATCGACAAGTTTACCCATATTACCATAGATTGAGGGCGAACATTATTTATATAAGACGTGTTATAGTGTATTAATTAAATATGTTGATTTCCATACAGTATATAAGCGTAATTGTTTGACGCAATGTCATTTACATATTACGACTCACTAATGTTGATTGCTCCGTCAAGTCAGGCGAAGTTTTATCTCTTTATGGAATTTGCACCGCGTTTCGTTCGTTGTAGGCTGCATTCAATAGAGTAATTAGGAATCTATGGGCGCAGCCATTTTTGTGTGTCCTACGCCATCACAATGGCTCGTCGTATATCCCTAGTCCGGACATACGCTCATCTTACGATCTGCTGTTTGATGTACGACGGGAATAATCCGACGAGTGTGTTATATTTTCGGAATTGGAGTCAAAAACGATGCACATCATCAAGCGCTATACATTGTTTAAACATATGACGATCATCAGTTTCAGGAGGACGTGAACTTCTGATCACTATGGTGGATAGGCGGCAGGAACCATTGAAGGCTATGTATGAAAGTGTTCCTTGTTGCAGTTTCCTCATATTCCAAGTCCGACTTGTTGCAGGAACTACTGAGTTAGGTGCTCTGTGCACACCGAGAGCTGTGTGATTCATCCATTTTCATCATTTTTCGATATTCCAAATGTTTACGATGAATGACAATATCGTATGACAGGGAACAGTTGGCTGTGTTCACTTTTTGTGCGGTTTCACCTGATGTATTTTGACGTGTGCTGAAACTGCTATGAAGGGGACTACAGCTACCTTTCTTTGTTTGAGTGATGAGTTATTAATTCGGATGATTCCACTTGAACGGGCGGTTGAGCAATTATGGATTTTGAATCATTTGTAGTGATACCAGGGCCTTCCATAACCAATAACCAAATAATAAAATATAATGCGTTTGTGTTTCATCATCATCTTAAGGTGTCGTCTCTGCGTCGAAGGTTTGCTACCGTCGAGCGCCATTCCGCTTTGTCTGTTGCTTTGATGATGCAATTTGTCATTGGCTGACGTGTCTATCCTTTGATGCTACTCGTCCATGTTAGTCTTGCTCTGCATCTGTCTCTTATACCTTGCATTTTCTCTTTCAAGATTACAATTTTTGAAGGCCACTGTGTCATATAACATGCCTTAAAAATCAAATCTCATTTCTCTTTTTTGAATTGTGTTTATAATTTATGTTCATTTTTAGTTGTTTTAAGACTTCATCATGTATTTTCTTTTAATTCCATCCATTTTTTTTAGTCTTCTAAAAACCAACATTACAGAGAATTAGAAGCACAAATTGCGGTTAAATAGAAGTGAACGTTATAGAGAAATAGAATCGAATGTTAACGTATCAACCGTTTAAACAACTTACAGCGTGAATTGGGATTCGAACATAAAAATACAATTCTAAAATTATTTGTCAATTTTTATATTTCCAGGATACACCTGGGTGGGTGAACAAGGTAGTTAGAGAGGTAAGAGATGTGATCGCTTTCTTTGTAGAATTCGGCGGCAAATAAGTTTTTCAAACAGTGAACACACTGAATAGGTTGCCCTAACAAAACCAGTTTCTCTCTTTACTATGGCCATCTTAAATAATCGTTATCATTGCTGGTAACAGTTAAGACAGAACATTAGAAATGATCATCAATGTAATAAAATACCAAGCCTGCTGGCGTAGGTGATCATGTCTCTCCACAACGACAGATATGTATCATTTATGTTGTTGACCTTCTGCAAAACCATTCTCTTAAGCTGTCTCGCATCTTTTCTTTTTGCTTCCCTCTATCTCTTCATCCCTCAATTTTCCCAGTTGTTACAACGTATTCCAGCTGTTCTCTTCTCATTACATGGCCAAAAATGATGATTGTTTCTTCCTAATATTGGAAATTAACTCTCTTTTTGCTTTGGCCTCTTTCAGTACGTGTTCATTACTCTACTTAGCTGTCCATGGTGTTCTCAACATTCTCATGAAAAACCACATTCCTACAGCTTCCAATGATTTTCTTGTCTGTTGTCCCATTGTCCATGATTCACATCTATATGCTAAGACTGGCACTACATAACATTTAAGAACTTTTTTTTTCTTGTTTTTCTTGTCTATTGTCAAAAATGGATTGCATAGTATCATCCTCATTTTTTTGAAATCTTCTTTTACCAGATCTATTATGCATGTCACCTCTTGTGTACATCTTTCATCTGAGGTTAACAAAGTTCCAAAATATTTAAATTAATTTACCTGTTTTAATATTGTCCCACGTGTATCTATTTTCCACTGAGAAAGATAGTGTATTAATTCAACATTTTGATTCCCATACCGTCTTTTTCTTTGTTGTTACCATTACTTCTGTATTTTATTGTTAGGTTGAGTCCTTTTCTTTTTTGCTTTCTTTCACTATAGTGTCTAACATTTCTTGTAACTCATTTTCACTCTTAGCGATTAAGACTGTATCATCAGCATACCTTAGATTATTTATATTATGATCTTCAATTGTTAATCCAGGCATGCCCCTGATGGATCTTAAAATAATCTCACTATAAATATTAAATAAATCTGGTGACAGCACAAAACGTTGCCTAACACCCTGTTTTATTTGTTGAAACATTCCCAATTGGTTTCCAGTTCTTATGGTCGCTGTTTGTTGCCAGTACATGTTCTTTATTTATTCTTAGATCTTTGCTGTCAACGTTTATGCTTTCTAAAATTGTTATTATCTCTGGGTACTTTACTTTGTCAAATAATCATCATCATCGTGTGCCTTCTCCGCAACGAAGGTTGGCTACCATGGATCGCAATTCCACTATGTTGATTGCTTTGATGGTGCAGGCTGACATAGATTGACATGTCCATCTTTTGATGTTACTTGTCCATGTTAGACTTGGTCTGCCTCAGCCTCTTTTACCTTGTATTTTTCCTTCCAATATTACTTTTAGTAGGCTGTTGTGTCTTTTAACATGCCCCGACAAATCATTTGTCTTGTCTTAATTGTATTTAGTAGTTCTCTTTTTAATTTCACTTGTTTCAAAACTTCATCGTTTGTTATCTTTTGTTTCCATCCAATTCTACCTATTCTTCTGTAAATCCACATTTCAAATTTCATTTTTCATTTGCCAAATGCTTTTGTATAATCTATGAAACATAGGTATAGATCTGTTTTCACCTCTATTGCTCTTTCTACTAAAAATCGTATGATGTATATCGCATTGCTTATTCCTGTATCTGTAACAAAACCACGCTGTTCATCGCTAAATTCTGGACTGATTTTGTTTCGCACTTTTCGCATGATGATTCTTAGTAATATCTTAGTCATGTGACTCATAACGCTTATTGTGCGATCATCATCGCATTCAATCGCACAAGATTTCTTTGGTAGAGCTATGAATATTGATTTGAGCATGTCGTCTGGTAAATATCCGCTGTTGTAGATATCATTCAATATTTTTGTTATTATTATTTCTATTCCAAAATCACCCATGGCTTTAATCTCTTCTTTAGTTATATTATCTGGTCCAGGAACTATTCCTACTTTCATATTGCGCAAGGCGTCTTCCACTTCTTTGAGTTTTTTTAGTTGTGATCCTTCCCCTTTATCTTTTATATTTAATTTTTTCGTTCATCATTATAAAGATTGTTAATGTATTCTGTCCATCGCTCCTTTATACTTTCTTATTAGATATACCATGTGGAAATAATAAATATGCTGGAGAAATTAAACATTGATGGCAAGGATCTGCGAATCATAAAAAAACATGTAGTGGCAACAAACAGCAGCTATACGAATTAACAACCAAACGGGACAATTCCAATATATAAAACAATGAGTCAGACACGGCTGTGTTCTGTCACCTGACTTGTTTTCACTTTACAGCGAAAATATTATGAGATCAATAGTAGACAAAAAAGGAATTGAACTCAACGGTCACAACATAAATAATTTGCGATATGCGGATGACACAGTCTTAATAGCAGAGACAGAGAACGAACTACAAGAAATGATAGACATAATAGTGGAAGAAAGCAGCAAGAAAGGTCTCAGTCTGAATAGTAAGAAAAAAGAAGTAATGGTTATATCGAAGAAACAATCATCACCATCATGCAGCATAAAAATAGACGAGACAAATCTGAAACAAGTACAACGTTTCAAATACTTGGGCTCAATAATTACACCAAATGGGAGATGAACCACAGGAATAAAAAGCAGAATAGCTCAGGCCAAAATAGCATTTCAGAAAATGACAAATATCTTATGCAACAAATCTATGTCAATAAAAATGAGAAAGAGAGTTCATCGGTGCTATATAGAACCAATTCGGACCTATGGAAGCGAATCATGGACAGTAGACAAACACATGACAAGACGATTGGAGGCTACAGAGATGGGATTTCTCAGAAGAATGTTGAAAGTTCCCTGGACAGATAAAAAGACCAATGAGGAAGTTCTCAAAGAGGCCAACACAAAAAGGGAGCTCTTAAAAATATCAGAAAGAAACAATCAACAGTTTTCGGGCACATCATGAGAAGAGGAAAGTTGGAATACTTGGTTACAACTGGCAAAATAAAAGGAAAGAGAGATCGCGGAAGACAAAGAGAGAAAATACTGGATAGCTTGGTGTCATGGCATGTAAAACAGTCAACAACAGAACTGATACGATGCACTGTAGATAGAAGATTGTGGAGGGACATGATCGCCTACGCCAATCGGCATGGTACATGATGATGATGATGATGATTAGATATACAGTTCTCCTTCCTTCGATCTTAAACATCCAGTTTTTTATTGCGTTTTTCTACCCGTTACTTCTTCAATTAGTTTGTATATAGCTTTGGCATCTCCTTTTTGTTGTATTTCAATCTCTTTGCATCGCTGTTTTAGCCATGCTTCTTTTGCTTCATTGCATTTTATTACAATTTCTTTATTTAAACTCTTATATTTCTATATTATTATTAGAAATGATACGTAATTCTAATACACATAATTACGGACATTAGGAATAACCTAATGAGCCAATGATTTTAAATAAACACTCCATAAGCCCATGGTTGGATGTAAATCTACTTAAGAAATATGTTTTTTTCAAAATTGACATCAAATGCTATATTTCAGTTTGAATCTTCATTAATAGATGTAAGTAACATAATCTATAAATAATGTAGATATGATGATACAGAAATATCACATTAATCTTATAATTATATGCAAGAATTTCTTCTGAGAGCACATCTCTCAGTGCAGTAATTGTATTATGTTTTTTTTTACGGATATATATAGATTTTTAATCAATGGCGTTTTACGGATTTCAGACATCGTACAAATCGGCAGTATGCCGATCCTCTTAGAATACACGTGACCTGAGAATGATATGAACAAGACATTCACCCATAAGTATTTTATGAAGTGAAAGACAGATGGATATTGTATACAGTTGCATTTGCCCTGTTTTTTCGTGCTGTTCAGGACTTGTTATCCACAGAGTATATTTCACTGATATTATTTTAATTAAGGGAGCTAACAACATAGTTGTCGTTATGTAGCTAGTGGACACGAATGACAATTTGACACATCACAGTTTTATTTGGGAATTTACAATGAGTGATTATCATTTTCATTGATCTGTTCTGGCTACAACTCTGCAATATATGTATAGACATTTGCGTAATGCGAGTAAATACAAATAAACATTGTTGTTACTCTCATTTCCATTATTAACACATTCACTGTGTGTGACATTTGCGGTATTAAATAGCAAGAAAGACCTACTCTAAAGGTAAAGTAGGAGACTTCAACTGACGTCTTAGCACGCTAGTTTCCACCCATATGTGCTCGGCCGTCTATCCAGATATGTTCTGAAATTTCTGGATAGTGTCGCTTGAAGCATCGAAACTCACGATGCGAGGCGACATTACACACCTGCCCAGAATAATACCCTGGTTCCCATTTCTGTCAACGGCTGGGTCGACGGTGATGGTATATTTTTTTTTCAGCCACGTGTACAATTCACACTGATCCCAGTGGTGATCTAACATGGGTTGACCGAACGTCGGTAGTCCAGTCGGGAGATTTTACCAACTAGGCAAGTGAGGCCCCAGACCTAGTCAAAGATTAAACACACTTTGTCAAAAAGTACAAAACCCTCGTCCTCAAGTCAATATCAAGAAGATAAAAAAGATTGACAAACGTAATCAACAGTTTTTTTGTTATTGAGTTTTCTTATAATTGACAATGATTCACTCGCACTGAGTGCATACATACTTCTTATTCTTCCTTCCTTCCTCATTTGTCTTTCAGCGTTCAGGGTGAGATATAATTCAAGGTCTTTTGCTCTTCTGTTCGCTTCTGCTGCTGTTATGCTTCCTAGTGCTTGTAATTTTTAATCGATCCATCTTTTTCGTGGTCGACCCTTGAGTCTGGTATTCTCACAACGTTTGTTGAGGGCTCGTAATGTTGTGTTTTGATTATTCTGCCTTGTCACGTGGCCAAAACACTTTATCTGTTGTTTTTTCATATATTCTATGGTTGGGGCCATTCCTAGCTTTTTATCTCAGTAACGGACATACATAATTAGTACATCAAATGTGTTTCTCAAA
Organism: Megaustenia siamemsis; assembly: GCA_032433765.1. Lineage (NCBI taxonomy): Eukaryota > Metazoa > Mollusca > Gastropoda > Stylommatophora > Ariophantidae > Megaustenia > Megaustenia siamemsis. The sequence goes on along the minus strand of JAVIAB010000101.1, from coordinate 45,825,020 downwards.
ATGTAGCAAATACATAATTAGTACATCAAATCTGTGTTTCTCATAGTGTAGCACATACATAATTAGTACATCAAAGACAAAGAGGAAGACCAAGGAATTCTTGGAGAAGACAGATAAAAGCAGAGATGAAGATGATGGGGAAGACATGGCATGATCTTAAAAGAATGGCAAAAAACAGAACGACTTGGAAAGTGTTTGTTGAAGACCTATGCTCCACTGGGAGCTAAAAAGGTAGAAGACATCAAAACTGTGTTTCTCACAGTGTAGCATATTCATAATTAGTACATCAAATCTGTGTTTCTCACAGTGTAGCACATACACAGCCATTTATTACCTACTATTTTTAAACATCGCTCAAGATGTTTACACATTTGGAACTCTACAGATAACAACAACAGAAACGAGATAGACTACATACTGGCCCTGAAATGTTAGGTAACATGGGTGACGTCATCTAAGAGACTACCGGGCACAGTCTGCTACGCAGATCATGTACTACTAATGACACATTTCAAAATAAGGCTAATAAAACTGGTTACAAGTGCTTGTCCAATACAAATTGACACACATGCTATGCCATCAGAATGCAATATGGATGTAAAAAAAGAAATGCATTTTACTTTGTTGGTGACATCACAGTTAGACATCAAACGAGCTAGCCACACAAGCAAGATATATTTTCTTTTCGAGCTAAAACATTATCCTAGGTACAATAACAACAATTATGGGGGATCATGAATGACGTAGGCTTCCAAGCTATCTAATCCACCACCTATCCAATTGCTATATCACGAACATCAAGTTGCAATCACAATAGAGAATGATACATTAAATTGGTTCAAAGTACAAAACGGAGCGAGCCAGGGTTGTTTCATTTCTCTATACATACTTTCAAAATCTATATTGAGAACATGAAAAGAAATTGTAGAAAAAAATAACATTTTTTAAAAGTTCTAACTTAACAACCAATTAACAAATAATACTAGAACTCAGATACGCCGAGGACACAGCGGATACATATACATTTGTATCCTTTAAAAATATAGAGAAAATGATCCATCTCAATGAACTAAAACTAATATAATGTACACCGACAAAGTAACATAACAAGCAAAAATAGTTAAAAACAAAGAACTCGAAATTATAATAAAACACGAATATATGGACCTGTATTAAGTAACAATTGAGACTGATAGAATATGGTAAAAGAAGACTGGCAGTAACAATACACACAAAAATGTCATTAAAAACACATATAACAATACCAACATGGCAGTACAATTAAAACTACGGAGAGCATGTTTACCAAACGCAATATATCGTTATTAACAATGAACAATCTCGCAAATAGCAGGGGATAAAATTGGTTCATTTGAAATAAAATGCTACAGCAAATTCATTAGAATACCTTGTTCGATTAAAAAGAACAATGAAGAAACATTAATCAACCAGAAAACATCGAAATGAAATGAATTATAAATAACATCTTACAGAAAAATACAATTATACGTGAACGTAAAAGAACACTTTAGGCTAGAAAAAAAAATTTAAGAAAGGCATGAATTCAGGAAGATAGGACATGGAGCAGACCAAGAAGACTGTTGTTGCAGGACATCAATGCGACATTGAACGCAACATATATAAATGGGACAATATTCGTAAATTATTTCTGATAGATTGTAATGATTCCAGCGTTCTGTAAAGAACAAATGATGATAACACTAAAACTAAAATTGAGAAGGATCATATACCAATTTAAAAACATCATATTTTGAAGGGACTATAACAATCATATGTTACATTAGTATTAGAATGTAATACTTGGGCTTGCCAAATCAGAATGAACTATAACGTTGCAACTCTCTGAGCAAGCAAAGAAATAATAGGGTCCATTGTAATATGAGAAAAATAATTGTTTACATTTGTGTAAAATTGTAACTTCAATTCAAATTCCTCTTAGATCTTGAGTTCATACACGCCATACCCCGCAGTAAGTTAAAATACTTCAAAGTCTGCACCACTGGGAATAAGGCAGATTTAAAACATTCATATGATTTGCAAAGTGTTATGTGTTTGTTTTTTTGTTATGTTGATGTTTTATGCCTACATCATGATGAATTGAAGTGTGCACCTGTATGAAGTAGCATAGCATTTGAAATGTTGTAAAGCAAGTCGATACATATATATCGTTACATTCTTGCGTAAAAGCAAATTAAATGTCAAATGGCTACAATTTTCAGTTTTGTTTTCACGTCTACTCCTTTGTCTCCTCGATACAGGTTGTTAAGCAGATGTAACATTTTACTATTCTTAGTTCTAGCCCTAGTGTTATTTGTTTTGATATTAGTTTACTTTTCACTGCATTTATGTTGAACTTTGCCATTCCTATATTGTTGTTTATTCCAGTTTTACATTTTCCATCATTTTTTTTCTTTTTTTTTTTCGTTCGCCAGATATTACTTCTAACGAAGTCCCTCGAGACTAGGAACTGAATTCTGCGTATTAATCCATTTTTCATTGTCAGCATGTGCACAGGGGTAACTCGCCGCACAGGCAAATAACTCCGACTTCGGAGGTACTCATATTTTTTGCCGTCGATGAATAGTTGACGTTTTGAGTCCAGGGGTGATTGCCGCAGGAAGAAATTATAAATAAAAATCCAAATCGATCATTTGTTATAGTATGTTTTCTGGGCAAGTAAGGTACTGGCAGTTGCAGCTCTGAACTGCTCCCAAGGTGTTTTCCCTCAAATTGTTGCAACTGCATGCATATTTTTAGTATTAACTTAGTTTATGATTGTAGTTTTCGAGTTGTTGCAATTCATGTGTAGTACATATGTTTTGCTTGTCATGTTTATTTCATTAAGTAATTGTTGTCTATCTTCAGGCTTTTCTGCTAGCATTACAGTATAGTTCATTATAGAGGATAGTCAACAGCCATCCAACATAATTAAAAGTATCTACATCAACGGCAGCTGAACAGTCAGAACAGCAGCAGGCTACACAGACTTCTTCGAAGTTAGATCAGGTGTAAGACATGGGTGTGTACTATCCCCCCCCCTTACTGTTTGTTACTTACATCGAATAGATATGAAAGTTAGCGAACCTATCAGTGACCATCAGATCAACATCAACAAAGCAGAAGTCATGAATATCACAAAAGAGAAACAGAACATCAACTTAACCATAGACGGCAGATTCAACTTAACTATAGAGGGCAGATTCAAGTTACCTATAGGCGGCAGATTCAACATAACTATAGGCGGCAGATTCAACATAACTATAGGCGGCAGATTCAACATAACTATAGACGGCAGATTCAACATAACTATAGACGGCAGATTCAACATAACTATAGACGGCAGATTCAACGTAACTGTAGACGGCAAATTTACTTAATTATGGACTTTAGATTCAACTTAACTATAGACGGCAAATTCAACTTAACTATAGACGGCAAATTCAACTTAACTATAGACGGCAAATTCAACTTAACTATAGACGGCAAATTCAACTTAACTATAGAAGGCAGATTCAAATTAACTATAGACGGCAAATTCAACTTAACTATAGACGGCAAATTCAACTTAACTATAGAGGGCAAATTCAAATTAATTATAGAGGGCAGATTCAACTTAACTATAGAGGGCAAATTCAAATTAATTATAGAGGGCAGATTCAACTTAACTATAGAGGGCAAATTCAAATTAATTATAGAGGGCAAATTCAACTTAACTATAGAGGGCAAATTCAAATTAATTATAGAGGGCAGATTCAACTTAACTATAGACGGCAGACAACTAAAACAAGTAGATGAATTTAAATATCTAGGAAGTCTAATGACGAACGACAAATCATAAAAAGCAGAAGAGACTCAAAATATAACAAAGCTTGTCACATTATTAGACAGCTATCACCATTATGGATAAACAAGGAAACAACAATAGAGACAACATGGGCACTTTACAATACAATCTTCATCCTAAAATTGTGCCAGACATGCCAGTCTAAGACCCTATCTGCAAGAGCAATAATACAAATAATAACTTCTGAAATGAAATGTTTTATACGAAGGAAAGTAAATAGCTATAGACATATCTTCAGAAATGAAGAACTGAGAAAAAAGTAGAAATAAAAACCTTTATAATATATATATATAAAGAAACAACAGATACAATGGTTTGGACACGTGACAAAGCAGGGTGATAAAAACACAACACAACGATCCCTCAATAAATGTTGCGAGAATACCAGGCCCAAGGGTCGACCTCAAAAAAGATGGATCGATGGGATATTAGAAGCACTTGGAAACATAATAGCAAAAAATTCTGCATATAAGAGTAGCAAAGGACCACACATTATATCTCCCCTCGATGCTGAAAGGCAGATGATGAAGAAATATAGAAGCAAAAGAAAAAGATTTAGACATGGCATGTTTTTGACTCTTTGTGATTAGGCTGTTCACTCTGTTCTTCAATCTCATCACAATAATTATTGAACATGTTGACTATTTGTGGGGAAATGACATGTAGTAAATGTCATATCTATATAACCACATCTATTGAATATGTTAACAGAGAAAGCGATCTGCAATTTTGCATAAATCCAACAATAGAAAAAAAATGTGGCTATTTTTCTTGAATTGTATTTCATTGCCCTAGACTATATCTTCAGTTTCATTACAATAATTGTTGAACTTGCTGGCAATTTGTGGGAAAATGACACGTATGAAATGTCATATCTAAATTCACATCTATTGAATATGTCAACAGAGAAAGCGAACCGCAAAATTTGCATAAATCCATCAATAGAAAATGTCATGGCTATTGTTCTTGATTTGTATTTTATTGCTTGAGACTACTCTGTAGAGAACAAAAACATTCATAAATTACAATCACTTATCTCTTTTGATCAGTGGAACACGTACACAAAGGAAGTAAGTAACATGATCAAGAAATTGCGTGAATGTGAATACAATTGATGAAAGATGTGATTGTACTAAAGTTGTCACGAATTTATTGTTAATGAAACAACAAATAATGTTATAGATGTTTAATGTTAATTCATTGATGTCAGTATCAGGTAAATGTTTGTGGTGATGAAACAAATAAACGCATTCAGGTCATTAAAAATATATTTCTTTCTCAACAGTTTTGTGTATAAGATTTTACATGAGAATCATGTTGACAGTCAAATCAGATCTCAGAACAACGAAGTCAGTAAGACATTGTTTTCGGTTCTATAGATGATTGTGCTACACACCAGGTCCAACAACAATTGGCCCTCCAAATATTTGGACATGATGGTCATGGTATTCCATCTTCATTTAGCAGCGCCAACACATCGCATCTGTTCACATATATTGTGGCATAAACAACCTAGTCATATGAGCAACAATATTTGAAAACCAAATCACCCACTATGTTACCCAGATAATCACATATATGAACCAGGTAGATGACGCCATTTGAAGCCAGGTTGTTGAGACTCATGATGCGAGACGTTGGTATGCAAGAGAAGCAAACTCAGCGAACACCACTAATAGCACACGAAGCGAACCCTAAGATCAGCTTTGACATATATCCCCATACTTTTAATATGCGATGCTTGATAAAAACATTCAATAGTAGACAAAAAAGAAATTGAAGTCAACGTCACAAATTAAATAATTTCCGATATACGGTTGATACAGACTTAATAGCAGAGACAAAGAATAAAATACAAGAAAAGATAAACATACTAGTAACAGAAAGCAACAAGAAAGGTCTCAGTCTAAATAATAAGAAAACAGAAGTAATGGTTATATCAAAGAAACAATCACATGAAAATAAAGAAGACGAACCTGAAACAAGTGCAACGTTTGAAATACTTGAGCACAATATTGGTTATTGGTTATTGGTTATGGAATCATGGTTATCGGTATCACTGCAAACGAATTAAAATCCATAATAACGAAACAATAATAACATCAGATAGGAGATGCACAACTGAAATACAAAGCAGAAAAGCTCAGACCAAAATAGCGTTTCAGAAAATGAAAACTATCTTATGCAACAAATCTTTGTCAATAAAAATGAGAAAGAGAGTTCATCGGTGTTATATAAAACCAATTCTTACCTATGGAAGCGAATCATGGATAGTAGACCAACAAATAAAAAGACGATTAGAGGCCACTGAGATGGCATTTCTCAGAAGAATGGTGAAAGTTCCATGGGCAGCAAAAAGACCAATGATGAAATTCTAAAAAAAGGTCATCACAAAAAGGGAGCTCCTTAAAAACATCAGAAAGAAGCAATCAACATTTTCGGGTACATCATGAGAAGAGGAAAATTGGAATACTCGGTTACAAGTGGCAAAATAAAATCAAGGAGAGATCGCGGACGACAAAGAGATAAAATACTAGATAGCTTGGTGTCATGGCATGAAAAACAGTCAACAACAGAACTGATACATTGCACTGTAGGTAGAAGATTGTGGAAGGACATGCTCGCTTACTCCAACCGGTATAGCACATGAAGAGGATGATAACAAAAACATAGATAAGAAACAATAATCTGGTTCTGAAATTAAGAAGACTTCGGGGCCTTTACCAAAAAAAAATGCTAAATACTGTCGATCTGCACTGACTAAAACTGATAAAATTGAAACAACAATTGTAAAAACGATACTGGGAAATAAAAATAACACAACGAATATAATCCTAAATGTGTTTTTTTTTTTTCTGAAGAAACATGGAAATTGTTATGCGTATTACCCCCAAGTGCTAACTTACTTCCAGGATCAATTTTTGATATTAGTAATCAATGATGTGTTCATATTCAACAAAAACGATCTATCTATCTATCTATCTATCTATCTATCTATCTATCTATCTATCTATCTATCTATCTATCTATCTATCTATCTATCTATCTATCTATCTATCTATCTATCTATCTATCTATCTATCTATCTATCTATCTATCTATCTATCTATCTATCTATCTATCTATCTATCTATCTATCTATCTATCTATCTATCTATCTATCTATCTATCTATCTATCTATCTATCTATCTATCTATCTATCTATCTATCTATCTATCTATCTATCTATCTATCTATCTATCTATCTATCTATCTATCTATCTATCTATCTATCTATCTATCTATCTATCTATCTATCTATCTATCTATCTATCTATCTATCTATCTATCTATCTATCTATCTATCTATCTACATATCTATCTACCTATCTATCTAGCTATCTATCTATCTATCTATCTATCTATCTATCTATCTATCTATCTATCTATCTATCTATCTATCTATATATCTATCTATCTATCTATCTATATATATATTTATCTATCTATCTATCTATCTATCTATCTATCTATCTATCTATCTATCTATCTATCTATCTATCTATCTATCTATCTATCTATCTATCTATCTATCTATCTATCTATCTATCTATCTATCTATCTATCTATTTATCTATCTATCTATCTATCTATCTATCTATCTATCTATCTATCTATCTATCTATCTATCTATCTATCTATCTATCTATCTATCTATCTATCTATCTATCTATCTATCTATTTATCTATCTATTCTATGTATTTACCTATTGACTTGATTCGAGCCGTAGCTGGCCCATAGGACATAGACCCAGATAGTTTTTCTGTTATATAAATTTGTATTTTAGCAGTTTTCAATCCTTCTAAGGATATTTTATCAAATATCGCCATTTGTCTCTGTTCAGTGCTAGCAACTCTATCTCATTGAGGGAGCCAATTGCTGCTGCTATTACCTCTCTGATCAATGTTCTTCTCAGTGACTCTCTGGGTCGGCCTCTTTTCCTCTTACCTGTTGTTTCCCACAAAATTTCATTATATATAAATATCATCATCAACTACCGGCCTTCTGTCGTAGGTGATCATATCTCTTCACAACTTTCGATCTCTACAGTTATTTATCATTTCTTTTGTTGACCTTCACCAAGGGATTCTCCAAAGTTGTCTGGTATCTTTTCTATTTGCTTCCTCTATCTCTTCGTCCCTCAATTTTCTCAGTTGTTACAGTATATTCCAGTTTGTCTCTTCTCATTACATGACCAACAAATGATGATTGTGTCTTCCTAATATTGGAAATTAGCTTTATTTTTGCTTTGACCTCTTTATAAATGTTTTAATTATTCTTCTTAGCTGTCGATGGTATTCTGAACATTCTTCTGTAAAACCACATTTCTACAGACTCCAGTGATTTTCTTGTCTGTTGTCCTGTTGTATGAAGATACAAATTTAAAAAAAAATGTTTAAAATCGTTGCTATTAGAGCATGCATTTGGGAATATTATCCACATATTTCAATAACTACTAAGATAAAGATCATTGTGAGATGCAATGAAATCACCACCTAGAGTTAGGTTTTAGTGCTTTGATAACCATGTTTGTCTAAGACGTTTCGTCTCTGTTGTAGTCAAACGTGTTCTTGACCCTCACGCTCCTGACACGCTCTCATATGCTGTCTAGTAACACACTTCTCTATTCGACTCAAACTCAACTCTCTTCTTCGTGTGTAGACTATATGCTTTCTCTTTTTCAATCAAAGTATGCCTAATTGGTTATAAACACCAATTGTTAGTCAGGCCCTTGCTCATAATGTAATTATCCTTGTTCGTAGCACCCGTTGATGGTATCATAGCTCTTCCTTGAAATAACATACATTTTGTCTAGTCTGAGCATACTTTGCGTATGATTCACTTCTATATATCATGAATGACTCTATGTAACACTGGCTATATTACTACTTAAATTAAAACGACAATTTACCTAATCTTAGAACACCATATATAAATTTGAAGTCTTTGAAATGTGAATTTATAGAAGAATAGGTAGAATTGGATGGAAAGAAAATAAGCAAACGTTGAAGTTTTAAAACAACTAAAAATGAACAGAGAATTACTAAACACAATTAGATCAAGACAAATTAAATTGTGGGGGCATGTTAAAAGACAAAAGTGCTTAATAAAAGTAATATTGGAAGGAAAAATACAATGACAAAGAGTTAGAGGCAGACCAAGACTTACATGGTGGAGTAACTGCAAAAGATTGACAAGACAACCTATGACAATCCGCACCATTAACGCAAGAGACAGAGTGGAATGACACTCCATGGTAGTCAGCCTTCGATACGGAGACGGCATTCAATGATGATGATGAGTACACTATATAGCACCGTTATATAATGCCCTGATAGAACTGGAACGATAGGTACTGTCGGTTGTGCCGGGTGAAGTGCAGAATCTCAGTAGCAGTGATGAATAATTGTGATTATAGTGTTTCAAACATAAACGTGTCATGTATCGTCTTAGATCAATCATATGATGGGAGTAGCAATAAAAGTAAGTTATTGTGAACTTGACCTACGTATAAATATGGAATCAAAACATTTATATAACTTGCATTACATCACTTCTTTTTTAGTGTAAAAAAATATCAATTGATTGCTAAGTCTAGCAGCCCTGCAAACAAATAAATATTTATCTTCTCCCTCTTTCCTTCCTCATCTGCCTTTAAGCGTCGAGGGGAGATATAATTTTCGGTCTTTTGCTCTTCTATTCGTCTGCTGCTGTTATGTTTCCTGGTGCTTCTAATATTCCATCGATCCATCTTTTTTGTGGTCAACCCTTGGGTCTGGTGTTCTCACAACGTTTGTTGAAGGCTCGTTGTGTTGTGTTTTAATCTTTATGCCTTGTCACGTGGTCAAACCATTTTATCTGTTGTTTCCTTATACTTGTATATCCTTTGACGGGGGGGCTATTCTTAGCTTTTATCTCAGTTCTTCATTTCTAATCTTATCTCTCAGACTGTTTCATGTAATTTGTCAAACACATTTCATCTCTGTAGAGGTTATTTTTCTTATTTTTTCCGCATCTAGGGTCCAGGTTAATACCAGGCAGCAGCTGGAGTATATTGTAACAACTGGGAAAATTGAGGGACGAAGAGATAGAGGTAAGCAGAGAGAAAAGATACCAGACAGCTTAAGAGAATAGTTGGCAGAAGGTTAACAACGGAAATAATAAAAATAATAATAAATAACTGTCGAGATCGAAAGTTGTGGAGAGAAATGATCACCTACGCCAGCAGGCCCGGAACTTGATGATGATGATAATGTTTGGTGGCAACATTAAAAGTATATTGCTGAACAAATAATTGACATTAAGACACCAACAAGCTCGTATATGTTAGGAACAACTGACATAAAGTAGCACCGAACCACGAACATAATATTGTTATTGCAGGAAGAAGCTTAGAAATAAAAAAAAATACAATATAAAAAAACACGACAATCAAGTAAATGCAGACGCACATAAAATAACTATAGTGCTAGATATGTACATTTCTCTATTCGAGATGATCAACGACGATTTAAGATGTTTAACAAGATTGATAACTTCCATTACTTACAACACACTGAAATCAATTAAAGCCAACAAACCCAATGTGAAGTTGTCTGACCAATATACGGGAACAGAATTAATATTTAGCTGGTCACAGTAATAAATCAAATGCATAATGTCCCTATATAAACTATTGAATAGTTAACTGTAAAAGGTATCATTCGAAATAAAAAGAAGAGGACTGACATTATCGCATATAGAACGCCCAGGCCATTATTAAATCACAGACACATGAAAATACCCATTAACATAAAAAAATATAATAAAATTAAACATAATTTATACCGGTGTAGGTTATTTAGAACACTGGTATTGCCTTCATTTATTATAGTAAATTGATTAACGGTGACGATAATGTACATTTACATTATCCTATATATATATAATCTTTTGTTGAGGCTAGTGTTTCTGCACTAAAATTGCATGTTTTGTTTCAAATTACTGCAGATCGCGTATAATGCAATAGAAGTAAGTAATATCATGTATAAATAGCATTGATGTAAGTATAAGCTATATAATATATAAGGGTGTGCTCTATAAACATGATATTACTCTGATGTTTCACAACTTGTATCGGTGTTGGAGCCTAGTGGTAGTGGGCTTCTACGAACTTCATAAGAAAATGAGTTCACGCTTGTTTATGTGTGGATCTTGTTGTTTTGTTTAGAAGAGTACCCATCGTGTGTCATCAGCAAGTCTCTGTTTTTCTTTCCTCCCAATTCTGGCTACAGTTTTGAGATGTTCGTCCCACGTTTTATTCTAGTATTGATTCTTCCTCAATGATCCAACATATATCTTAAGTGATTTGTCAGTGACCATTTCTCAGTGGAGCTTCTGAAAACCCGTTCATTCTCTCCACTTGTCCCATCATTCATAGAGTAAGAAAAAACAAGAAAGACAAGAAAGCTACAAGGTTTCGGCAAAAGCCTTCATGTGAATATAAGTGTATATTCTGTTTGTCTGATGAAATGTTTTACCGAAACGTTCTAGCTTAAGGAGAGAAGAAACATGTTGCTTGGGCATCTTGTCTCTTTCTTGGCTGCCTAAGTTGGCGCCCTGGGGAGGACACTCCAGCTTCGCCATTTTGGTGTCGACACAACACGAGAAGCAGCAGGTGCCGGTTATAAGTCGATCTGCCGATTTGGCGTAGGGCATGACGCCAGGAGATACTTCCGTCAGTGGGAGAATTATATGGCATCCACTGGATAGCCATCGCTCGCTCAAAGCCGGGCCCGTTCACTAAGGCGTTATCTCGCCACTGGATATTTTCCACATTGTGTGTATGGTGATTTGGGAAAACCCTAAACTGTTGCCACCTATACCTGCCACGCAATAGAAATTAACCATTGGAGAGAAGAAAAACTGATAGAGGTAGACCGATGGAAAGATGCGTGGAATATTGTTATTCATTTTATTGCATAGAAAACACTGTTACACCAAACGCCCTTGTCGCCATACAATGTCTTTCAACTGGAAGAGTTAGACATTGAACCAACTGTAGAGAAACTTGGCAAGGCCATAGATAGTTATATATGTGTATCTATTACCAGTGCGCCGTCACAAGATGGAATCCCTCCTAACCTAAACAAATACTTCAAAACGTTTTCTTGAACATTTCCTGCTCGAAGTACTACAGTGCTGGAAAGACAAACAAATCCCACAAGATATGAGAGACTCCGTAATTGTTACTCTCTACAAAAATAAAGGAGATAAAAGCGACTGCAATAACTACAGAGGCATCTCTTACTCAACATCATCAGCAAGACCTACCGCCAGTTTCAATTAAGAAAGCTATAAAACTCCCGTAACTTGTATATCTTGAATCAGAACATGTTTAGATCGTCATCAACTACTACTGAAATCATTTTCTCTTTACGTTTGTTTCAAGTAAAAAATAGATATCAGGAAAATCCCCTCTTCATCGCTTTTATCGACCTTACCTTACTAGCCTTTGTCTGGTCATCAGGCACGTTCATCAAAATACTATCGAAACTATGATGTTCACGTACTCCGCTGACGCAAATGAAATCGTTTTATGAGGATATGAAGGGCACCGTTCAGTACAAAGGAAACATATCACAACCTCGGTAGGCTAGTGAGAAAAAAATCACTCGACTGGGCTACCGTCGTTCGGACAACCCGTGTTAGATACCCGTTGGGAGCAGTGTAAGTTTTACTCGTGGTCGGAGAAAAAAAAAAAAAAAAAAAAAAACTCGTGGTCGACCCAGTCGCTGGCAGAAAAGGGTACCATGGTAATACTCTGAAAACGTGAGGAATGCCGCCTCGCATCGTGAGTATAGACGCTTGAAGTAACAATATCCAGAAGTCTCCGAACACTTCTGGATAAGGAGCCGAGCACATATGGATGGAAAATCGCGTGCTAGGACGCCAATTCAAGTCTAGTACTTTACCATTACTCTATATCACAACCGTTCAACATATGCAGTGGTGTTCACCCGGGATGCCTTCTTGTGCTGACCTTATTTTAAATCGTTTTCGGTGTTCTACGAGAACATGCATTTTCAAATGTGAACGAAGAAGTCTATCGTTATACTAGATCTAATGGTCGGTTGTTCAGTCTCACAAGATTAAAGGCAAGGTATAAAATCAGACATATCAGAATTAGAGTCCTGCTAATTGCACTCTGCACTTGTCACGCAAAGTCAAAACTGCAGAGCTTGCATCGTTTTTTCGCACGCTTGTGGTGATTTTTTAGTAACATAAATGTGAAGAAATGGAGAAAAAACAAAAGAAAGATCCAAAATGTATGCACAATCAGTTAAATGAATTAAAAGGAAGAAAATAAGTCAAAGATTCAGGATGTATAACATCAAAGAAATGATATTTAATAATGGAACAGGAGAAGATAATGGAAAGATGGACAGACTATATCAGTCAACTCTATGATGATGAAAGACCAGAGCTAAACAATTAAAAAAGACACAGGGCCACCAATAATGCAGAGTGTAGTGACCCACTTCAAAAAATGAAAAGAGACAAAGCTCCAGGTCCCGACAATATAACAATCGAAGAGATAAATGCATTAGGAGAGCTGAGAGTACAAGTCATATCACAACTACTCAAAGGTATATATAACACTAGACACATACCCGATGATCTACTGAAATCTATCTGTGTAGCCATACCGAAGAAGTCAGGCGCTATTTATTGTGCAGATCATCGCACTATTAGTCTCATGAGCCATATGACGAAAACATTACTAAGAATAATCATGAGACGTGTAAGAAAGGAAATAAAATAGAAGTAAGTGAATAACAATGGTGATTTATGGAAGGAAATGACATCAATAATGCAATAAACATCTTAAAAACATTGATGGAAAGAGCCATAGAGGTAAAGAAATATCTATATATGTGTTTTGTAGAATGCACAAAAGCATTTGACAAAGTAAAGCATGTGGGAATAATTAATATGCTGGAGAAATTAAACATTGATAGCAAAGATCTAAAAAATATATGTATATATGCGTGTGTGTGTGTGTGTGTGCGTGTGTGTGTGTGCGTGTGTGTGTGTGTGTGTGTTGTTGTTGTGTGTATAATTTTCATATCTTAAGAAAGACAAAACTGTCAAGTGCAACCAGTAGTGTTACTATGCAGTCCCAACAAATGGGACCTATACATAAGGAAGCCATCGCCAAGAAAGCCCACATTTATTTGTTAGCATCGTCTGCTTCATGAGAAATGAATTTATTCCCATGCCAAAGTGAAAAAAAAAATTAATTGAATAAGGCATGTCTGAAATGATATAAGATGTTGCTTTACAATACTCAGTGTTAATCAATATTCACTGACATGCATCGCGGTAATGTATCAGCGCACGCAGAGGTATAACAAATAACAGAGATACGTTTATTTTAACTTTAGCTTTGAGTTCGGTAGTTTAATACCAGATAAATAGCTGAGTGGAGACATATATGTATGTACATTAAATAACAACGTTCAATATCTTCTCTGTCAGATTGTAAAAATGGCGTCAAATGTAAGCAATCTAATCTTGAACTTGGTTCTCCGTTTTTTATGTTCATAAAATTTGGAATTTCTGTGAAAAGGGGAGATACGACTTGCAATCTTTGGTTCTTCTGTCATGTCCATTAATGAGTTAATGATTATTCAATCCTTCTTGTTTGTTTCAAGTATGTATTTCTTATAATATACATATATTATAATCGTGAGTAATATTTATATTTCTTTCAATTCCTCACATGTTATGAAATGTATTACTTTGTTTTGTCAAGAGTCAATCTTTTTCACTCATTGTCTTGAGCCTAATGAGTAGGTCTGAGATTGTGTTGCGTAAACTGGAGAAAGCATAAACAAGAAAAAAAAGTCACTATTTTGTTTATGATTTATATTTTCAACGGAAAGATGCTACCATTCTATTTGCGTAGATTTCGTTTTCAATGACAGCTCAATGCTGAAGTTAATGGGAGCATATCGTGTCTTGTTTTTTTTTTTCCATTAAATGCGTTGGTCTGAATATAATATAGTACCCTACATGAATTGACTAGTTCAGATGACATATTTCATATCTACAAGTATGTATAAGCAACATTTGGTGTGATCGTCTTTCATTTTCATAAAGTGGAAACATATCTTCAGATCGCATTGACTTAAATAAAACAGTTATTTTAGTAAAACAAATTTGCTGTCATCCATCTAAACCAACATTTCAGAATGCACTGTAGTATCGAAATAACAGTCTTTTTATATAATCATTATTTTTCTTTTCGTTTAATAGTTGCAGGAATTATTGCAATGTTGTACAGACTAGTCTTTTTTATATATTCATGTTGATTACGTTTGCAATATAATAAGACATGTATGGTTGTAAAGTATGCAATATTGTTTTGTAAGGTTTAAAATGTAGAACAAAAACGGTGTCATCATTAAATACCGCGTCTGCTGACGTAGGTGATCATCTATCCCAACAACGTACAGTATCGACAGTTATTTGTCATTTATTGTGCTGAATTCTGCAATGCCATACTCTTAAGCTGTCTGGTTTTTTTTTCTGTTTGCTTCCCTCTATCTCTTCGTCCCTCGATTGTCCTAGTTGTTACAATATATTCTAGCTGTTCTTTTTTCTTATTACATTCCCACAAATGATGATTGGTTCTTCCTAATTGTGGATATTAGATCTCTTTTTGCTTTGTTTGGCCTCTTTGATAACGTTTTCATTACATTTCTTAGCTGTTCATGGTATTATCAACATTCTTCTGTAAAACCAAATTTCTTCATCTTCCAATGATTTTCTTTTCTGTTGACCTATTGTCCATGTATCTTCCTATTGTTCAACATCATTTGGAAAACAGAGAAGACGCCTCATAAATGGAAAAAAGGAATCATTGTTAAGATCCCAAAAAAGGGCAATCTTAGAGATTGTAACAACTGGAGAGGCGTGACACTTTTGTCAGTTGCCTCAAAGTTATTCTGTAAAATCATCCTAAATAGAATAAAGGATTCAATAGATACAGTAATGCGTGAAGAACAGGCTGGGTTTAGAAAAGGGAGAAGCTGTCTTGACCACATTTTCACTCTACGACTTATATTGGAGGAACACATTGAAAAGCAAAATCCTTTTGTACTTAACTTCATCGACTTCAAAAAAGCATTTGATAGTATTCATAGAGATTCTTTGTGGAAAATTCTGAAGCAATATGGTTTACCATAAAAAATCATAAATATTATCAAAGACATGTATGATGGTTACACATGTGCAGTTCGAACAGAGGAAGGACTGAGCGAATGTTTCCCAATAGAAACTGGGGTTAAACAAGGATGTATTTTATCGCCCTTGTTATTTGGAATTGTTATGGACTTCATAATGAAGAAATGCTGCACTGGTAATAAAGGCATCGAATGGATACAAGGAGACCATTTGGAGGACCTCGACTTTGCTGATGACATAGTTCTCATCAGCAGTCAGATAAAAACGATGCAGGAAAACACAAATGAACTATCATCAATAGCCAGCAAAATTGGGCTTGAGGTCAATCATGAAAAGACTAAAGTCATGAAAAGTTTAATTCCAACAAGTGACAAAATATACATGGAAAACAAACCAGTAGAAGAGATCGATCACTTTATCTATCTTGGAAGTCACATTGATCGAGAAGGGGATACGAGCAAAGAAATTAGAATCAGACTGGCTAAAGCAGCAATGTCTTTCAGAAGCCTTGAAAAAATGTGGAAATCAAAACTCATTAGCACAAACACAAAACTTAGGCTATTCAAATCAAATGTACTATCAACCCTTACGTATGCGTGTGAAAGCTGGAAAACAACAAGAGATATAGAAACAAAGTTGAACGCATTCGAAAATAAATGTCTAAGGAAAATACTTGGTATAGAATGGAACGAATTCAAAACAAACGAGGAAATTAGAGAAATCGCCAATCAACCACTAATATCTTCAGTAATAAAGAAAAGACGATGGTCATACGTTGGACATGTGATGAGAAGAGATAATAATCGAATAGCAAAGCAAGCCCTCATATGGGAAACAACAGGTAAAAGAAAAAGAGGAAGACCCAGGGAGACACAGAAGAACATTGATGAGAGAGGCAAGAGCAGCAGGAATCGGCTCCCTCAATGAGATAGAACTGCTTGCACAGAACAGAGACAGATGGCGAGATTTAATAAAATATCTTTAAAAGAAAACTGCTAGAACAAAAATTCATATAGGAGAAGGTGTATCTTGGTCTACGCCCTATGGGCCGGTTACGGCTCGAAAGGTCAATAGATAGATATATTGTCCATGATTCACAGTCATATTTTAAGACTGGCTCTGCATAACATTTAAGAACTATTTAGTGTGTTTATATTGTCACAAATTGCTTGCACATTATCTTCTACATTGTTTGGGATGCTGCTTTATCCTAAGCCATTCTGTTTCCCATCTATGTTGTACGTCAACCATCTTAGGTTAACAATGTTCCCAGATAATTACATTTATTTTTACCTGTTTCAATATTGTTCCACTTGTCTGTATTGTGCGTGTGATGATGTCTTTTTCTTTGTTGTTACCAACTTCTGTCCTTTTGAAATTATGGCTGTGCCCTTTGTCGTTGCTTTTCTTCACAATAAAGTCTTGCATTTCATATAACTCATTTTCACTCGCAGCGATTAAAACTGTATCATCAGCATACCTTACGATTATTTATATTATAACCTATGATATTATTATATTATGATGATTGTTGTTCCAGGCATGCCCATTGGGTATCTTTAAATAATATCACTATAAATATTAAATAAATCTGGTGACATAACACACACTTTTATAACACCCTGTTTTATTTGTTGAAACATTCCCCATTGATTTTCAGTTCTTATGGTCGCTGTTTATCGCCAGTACATGTTCTTTATAACTCTTAGATCTTAGTTATATAAAATAAATTGTGATTGTATCTCGGTGCTTTACCTTGTCAAATGATTTGGTATAATCTACGAAACATGAATATAGGTATGTATTCACGCCTGTGGCTCTTCATATCAAAGATCGTATGATGTATGGGGCATTGTTCGGTCTTCACCTTCAACTACATTGCTCATCACTAATTTTTGTAATGATTTCACTCTTCGCATGACGATTTCTTAGTAATATCTTAGCCATATGTTTCATAACGTTTATTGTGCGATGATCATCGCATTCAATCGCACCAGATTTCGTTTGTAGGGCTATGAAAATTGATTTTAACAGGCCATCTAATGTATATACCTTGTTGTAAATACCCCTCAATATTGTTGTTATTATTTATATTACAATATCAGTCATGACATTAGTCTCTTCTTTAGTTATATTATCTGGTTGATGAGCTTTTCCTGCGTTCATATTGCGCAAGCCGTCTTATCTTTCCTTTTTGAGTTTTTCTGAACCTACCCCATTATCCTTATATTAATTTGTGTTCATTCATCATCAAACACATATACAATGTATACTGTCCATAGTTCTCGTGTGCTTTCTTGTTTAATAAACAGGTATCCTGCCTTTGATCTTAATCATCACGTTTTTTTCATGTTAATTCTCTATTTGTTTGTATTTAGTTTTAAAACGATATATATATATATGGCCCTTTTCGTCTTGTCAGACGGTCTAGTGGAGGCTATTGCGTATTTTTTTGAGGTATTGTTTTTGCCGAACAGCTTCTCTCGTGGCTAATTCTACCAATGTTTGACAAACACACGCGGTCACATAATGAACAGGTCAGGCTCGCTGGTCCACAGGGATAACTTCCTTTTTCATGAGTCTCTTCTCTTCTAAGTCCTGTCTTAGAACAGTCTCAAATGTTGTTATACCGTTCCTTATACGTGCTCTCCATGATGTGCGATCGCTTGCCAGATGTTGCCAGTCGTTTTCACAGATGGCGAAGTCTTTCAGAGATGATTTGCAGATATCTCTATATCGTAGTTTAGGTCTGCCGATTTGTCGTTTTCCGTGTGTTAGCTCGCCATATAGTATTTGCCTAGGAATGCGTTTTTCTTCCATCCGTTGGACATGCCCCAGCCATCTTAGCCTTCGACTTCTGAGCATCGACATGATTGTTAGGGTCTTAGCACGTTGCAGTTTTAAAACGATATTCACGTAATTATTATACCTTCGCATGCAGAAGACAGAAAGATAACAAATGGTTTGGACTAAACGATCTTTATCAGCAAAATGAAACAACTTAACCATATCAATTAAATACAATGATTGTCGACGAAAAAAATTTATCTTTTTCGGCATCGATGGTTACGAAAATAAAGGCGGGTCGAGCGTTCAGTTTTCTGTTTGTTAGTTCCCAAATTGTCACTCAACTTCACTCATATAATCGTAAATAATATTACATGCATGTAATTAGTGTATGATGTACACATACTGATTGACGACCTACATATGTACACCAATATACATGTTTTAAATGGTTTTTTTTTCGTTGTTTATCAAAATCTAAATCTTTCAGTATGGAGTTCTTAAAAATCTTGTAAGTGCTATGAGTTTTGCGTTATTGAGTTATTTGCGGCCATCATCATTGAAAACAGAATATTTAACAACCACCGAGATGCGGGAAGGGCACAGCCCTTCGACAACCATGAGTCCACGCCACTTCTTCCTATCAAAGAGATGGGAGTTAAGATGGACACAGCTAGAAACGATAAACTCAGTGGGCATGTAGGAAGACATATCAACCAACACATAACTGGATCGTCAGTGGCTGGACTTTGCGTGACTTGAAGAGGTGGTGATCACGAGAAGCGCTTCGATCTATCTATAACTTATATGTTAAACCTGTAAATAACGATATGCCAAAACTGCGCTGTCCCAATACATGCATGAATATAAATTTAGGGGGCATCGATAGCCTAATTGGGAATACCACCCGACTGGACTACCGACGTTCGGACAACCCGTGTTCGATTCCCGCTGGGAGCTGTGTGAATTGTACTCGTGGTTGGAAAAAAATACCCCCACGGTCGACCCAGCCGTTGGCAGAAATGGGTACCAGGGTATTACCCTGGGAAGGTGAGTAATGTCGTTTCGCATCAGAGTTTCGATGCTTGAGGCTACACTATACAGAAATATCCGAACATTTCTGGATAGGCGGCCGAACACATATGGGTGGAAACTCGCGTGCTAAGACGCCGGTTCAAGTCTCGTACTTTACTTTATCTAAATTTAGTGGGACAGTCACTTTTTAAAATGCAACCATGTTAACTTGATGGTGTCTTTGAGGAATTGAGACTTTCTTGGGTTCTTTAAAATCTATGAACTTTACACCACGAATCAACCATTGCATTCGTGTCTCCTTTAACTACAAACACTTCACTATTATTTAGTTGCAACATTTTTCTTAAGCTTAATGTCATGGTTGTAATATTACTTCATTCATAACATCCATGTTGCAGTTTGAACTCGTATGGGATTAGATATCTGAAACATGAGTGCCCAGAGGTAACTGTAATGCGACATCCCAACAACATAATTCTATAGAAGATGGGATATTTATGGTAAAGGATGCTCGTGTTAACTCTTCACGGACATCTATTTTTATTCAAATTGTGTAGACATTAATCATGCTCCTTCATTTCTTTTTATTTCCTTATTTAGCCCTTTGTGTGTCAAGGGAGATAAAAAGTTCTAGTTTGGGCGACTGTGACCTCCCCTACGATTGTAAATTGATATTACTTAGTTTCTTGGATGTTGTCAGTCTATCTTTATGTTGGTCTACTACAACTATGTTACTGTACCTTACATAAAAATGATGTTCGATGCAATCGTCTCCGAGGGACTGACTACACCCGTTCACTTCTTAAAGACACATTGGTCTCTTGGGATTTTCCCTTGTACTGGCAGTGCTTACTATTGTATTGTTGGAGGGCGAGAACGACAGCGCTGATGAAAATATGACCAAATACAAATATTGGTAATTAGCAGTCTATAATAGTCATGTGGTCGCTTTTGACACTGACGTAAAATACTACACTTAATGTTCAGACCTTATATTAATAAGTAAAATTACTACCACAATAGAAAAGACATTAATTGCCTTCATGCGAGTATACTCGAGAACAAGAAAGCAAGGAAAAATGCACAAAGTATTTAAACATATGTAGATTTATAGAAGAATAGGTAGAATTGGGTGGAAAGAAAAGAAGACAAACGATGAAGTTTTAAAACAACTATAAATGAAATGAGAACTACTAAACACAATTAGAACAAGAGAAATGACATTTTTGGGGCATGTTAATAGACACAACAACCTACTAAAAGTAATATTGGAAGGGGAAATACAAGGTAAATGAGGCAGAGGCAAACCAAGACTAACATGGACGAGTAACATCAAAAGATGGTCAAGTCACAGCTTTAACAATTTGCACCATCAAGGCAAGAGACAGGGTGAAATGGCGCTACATGGTGGCCAACCCTCGATGCGGAGACGGCACTCAATGATGGTGATTGAAAAAAAAATGTCTACGGAGACTAGAATACAAAAACGGGAAAAATACATTATAATCGTAAACGTTTAGTAGACCTGGATACGCAATCATGAAAAATGGAGTCAGAACCACTCTTAAGCCAAATAACCAAGTGGGGGTTTTCGAAATGTGGTATATCAGCGATGAAGTATACCAAATTGTAAGGGAAAAACAGTTTACGAATAATATGGTTAAAAAAAACCGCTGGAAATAATACTGGCAACCAACTTGCAAGGAACTCAACATTTAGAGCATATAAATTCTATATTCTACCATCTATTAAATGAATTTCATTGCAGTCGGAGCATCCTTATTACCGTATTACAGCTCCTCCCAGTATCTTACTAAGCGTGCTCAAGCTGACATTTACCTTTCTCCACATTGCGCACCTGATTGATCAGAAAGTATTTGTGTCCACAAATCCTTCCATATTTCTCTATCTTCATACATGCACGTCATTGTTTCATCCGTCGTCCTCTTCACTTAAAGAACACACATTTTGTGATGTTCTTTATTTTTCAACCTGGCCACGCCCAGTGACAACAGCGGGTTACAAAACTTCATTAACGTAATACTCCATTTAAAAATTCAGATTGCACAACAGTAAATAATCAGTACAGGTTACTGTGTAGTATTTTAAGTATGCGCAAGACAGCATACCACATGTCTCACTTGTCAGACGCGTTCATTCCACAGTATGATGCCACACTTGATCGTCCGTAACATAAAAAGAAAAAAAAACTGCAAAAAAAAAGGAAAGTAAACAAAAAAACAACCGAATTATTCACCTTTTCTGTAACTAGCCATATTGGTATTGCCGCCTTTTCTACCTGGTTAGATGCCCATAAAACTAGCCTTTGAATCGACACCGGCAACAACATCTCTCTAGTGAGATGTAAAATGCTATGCAACTTTCAAATTGATCAAGCTAGGTCTGTATCGATTCAAGTAAGACTTAGTATAAGGGATCTGTAAAACAACTTAACCGTTGGCGGAAAATGTATGGTTCTGTTCAGTTCATGAAGTCAGTTTCGTTCAAGTCGAGAATTCCTCATATCCGCATCACCACATTTCAGAGCTCTCGCTATAGCGCAGTTGCTAAATTCTATTGAGGAAAAATTTTAAAAATACAACAAAATGGTATGTTAGAAGCTTTACTGATTTACATTTAAATTTATGGTCCTTATCATAGGCATAGGCGACAACTGATGACGACTTCAATCGAAGAGAGAATACACAGTCATATTCTACTCCAGCTTTTATGAAAACACTTTTAAATACACGTAGCAACTGAAACGGTTTTAGCAGCTACATTAGTCTCTGCAAAACAGGGCTACATGTAGCCACTTTGCTTTGTCGGTAAATATGTTAGTATGATCGTACTTCAGTGCGAGCCTTGTCGGATGTGACGACAGCAACAATTTCAGACAGTATCACATAAAAGTGAATATACAAAGTGTAACAAAAATACAGA
This sequence comes from Megaustenia siamemsis, assembly GCA_032433765.1. Taxonomy (NCBI): domain Eukaryota; kingdom Metazoa; phylum Mollusca; class Gastropoda; order Stylommatophora; family Ariophantidae; genus Megaustenia; species Megaustenia siamemsis. The sequence continues at coordinate 45,802,118 of JAVIAB010000101.1, read as the reverse complement.
ATAATTGTTAGAGTACTATGGACAGAAAAACATCGAATACATAAAAGTAATCTCTCGGGATAAATTTGAAAATATTTGAAACATGCAAGTGGTTGTAATAACGTAGAAGACGAATAATAAACACTTTGAAAAAAAAAACAATAGTGGAAGTAATTCCTGAAATGTGTGACGGAAGATGACTGTGTAATCAAACCCTGGCGGAATACCACTAAATCGTAATCCCTAAGGCGGAGTACACATTCTTACAACACACATTTAGTCGACTTCTCCAAAGGATTGACAACCATGGAAAGGCATTTATTTCATAGATATTTCAAATAATAATTCACATGATATTCATTACTTTTGATAATGTGTTTTTTTTTATATTTTAGGAATATGACGCCTACAAATATGTAAGCAATAGTAGTCTGATTTGAATACTTGTTTTAATGAACATCCCCTGAACTTCATAGGACGTCTCATCGTTATTCTATGACGATGATCACTTTAAAGTGTGGGGGTGGGGCTGGTTGGTTTCGAGGGAAGACGCCGGCCTCGAGAAAGAGAGGTTGTGGGTTCAAATCCCGTCTGCATCGTTTGGGATTTTTATTTGTGATTTCCCTCTTCTGCAACCACCCCTGGCCTCGACAATTGAGGCCCGGCTTGAAACGTCAATTACTCTAGGACGTGGAAAATATGAGTACCTAGGAAGACGGTGATATCTGAGTGTGTGACGAGAGACCACTGTGCACACGGCTGCCAGGGAAAAAATTGATTAATACGCAAAATTCAGTTCCTAGATTCCAGGGCCTTCGTCAGAGGTGAAAGCTGGTTGCGAAAAAATAACGTTAATGTGGAATACGTAATTCATATAAAGATGTCCACCTATCAAGTATCGGACTCTAGATGAGCTCGATGAGTTGTCCGCTGTTTAAGGTTTGCACTATTTTAGAATTTACCCCGGAAGTATTCAAAGAGATGAGTGTGTTCACCACCATCTACCGTGTGTTGTGTGTTGTAAATGCAATGCTTGCCACCAAAAATAATAATAACTGCACGACTAGGACGACGTTTGAAATATTAGAACAGTTTTCCAGAAATTTTACAGACCTTCGGCACATGATTTTTGGGGTAATGTGGTCGGTATTATCCCCGGGGCGCTTTACTTTCCCAGAAAAAAATCAGGTACCCTTTTAAGGCTGGGTGAACCCGGAAGCCTTCTGTTGTGATCAAAACCTACCCCTTGTCCTTTGTAGTACAGTTCACTAACCACTAAGTTATCGCGGCTCTTGTAAATGCACTGCTTGGCACCAATAATAATAATAACTGCACGACTAAGACGACGTTTGAAATACTAGAACAGTTAATGATATCAACTAATTAATTCTATAGGAGAATGTTGCTCATATACAAGAATCCGTGACATTTTGTCAGATTAAAATAAACCCTTATGTAGCCATTCTACCCTGGGCAACAACAAAACACTTCTAGTTGTAACAAAGGATATTACACATTTACTTTCTTGCACTTATATAAAATGTTACTGTGAAATCGAGAAAGTGTTTATGTACATTCACATAAGTTAATGAATTAGCCTAGTCACGCCAAGTGGCGTATATTTAATATTGTGTTAGTGATCATCGATTCTACAGACCTTCGGCACATGACTTTTGGGGTAATGTGTTTGGTATTACGCCCGTGCCGCTTTACTTTCCCAGAAAAAAAAAATATGGTACCCATTTAAGGCTGTGTAAACCTGGAAGCCGTCGGGTGGGTTTGAACCCTACATCTTGTGCTTTGTGGCCCAGTTCACTAACCACATTGCTATCGCGGCTCCCATACATTCCCATATCGATGCAAATAAACATTAAAATATAATAAATCATTTGATTACAAATGAAACAAAGACTTCAAATATGGGACATGTTATTGTGTGTTCTACGAGTACTTGAACGGGTAAATCGATAATAAATGAATATGCAGAGAAACGTATTTTGAATATAAAATCCATATTTTCTTTTTCAGGTCAATAAAAAGAATCCAAATGTACGTACCTTCTATTAAAGTGCAACCATTATGAATGTGTTCATGCTAATAGGATCGTATAATGTAATATTCATCAGCCAAAGTTATCATATACACCCGTACTTATTTCTGCTAGCATCTCGAATGTTATATTATTTTCACTTCTTATTACCAAGTGCGTTTAAACGTATTGTCCTTCATTCAAGTAACATATTCCAAATTAATGAATAATCGTGGCGCACTATATCTGTTTCAGAATGTTTCGTTTGACTGAGATGTGGACGAGTACAGTTGTATTTAAAGTAGATCATAGTAGTACATCATAATAATGTTATGTCTTCATTTTTCAAATTGTATGGTAGCGTGCTTTGTAATCACGCCAGACATCCTTCTAGATGACATGTTACTTGTTACTTATTTTCATTAAAAACACGCGCATCCAAATCTCTACTAGAAGGATGGCAGTGATATTAGATTGAACTTATTCATTAAGTCCATTAATAACTAGTAACGTTACTGAATGGAAAGGACATTTGAAAAATAGCCTCGGTTGAGACTAAATTAGAAAAAAATAGCACAACTTTGTTAATTTTTTTTATTTTCCAACGCCAGCTACTTATCTCTAGCATTTTCCAGACAGAACGAATTTTGCGTAAATATTTTTTTTTAATGTTAATTTTTGTCACATCGGTTATTTTTTGCACATGTGTCCTTCATCTGATAGGCATACATTCTCCGAATTCTGAGGTACTTATAGTATGATAGGTAGTGTTTTATTTACATTTTTTTCTATTTAATCTTCTCGCGCAAGGGTTACTTTTTTTACACACACTTTTTTCAAGCCACACATCTTCTTTGTCTCTAGTTTTTCAACTCCCTATGGAGCATAGGTCTTCAACAAACACTTTCAGCTCCCAGTGGAGCACATGTCTTCAACAAACACTTTCAGCTCCCAGTGGAGCACATGTCTTCAACAAACACTTTCAGCTCCCAGTGGAGCATAGGACTTCAACAAACACTTTCAGCTCCCTGTGGAGCATAGGTCTTCAACAAGCACTTTCAGCTCCCAGTGGAGCATAGGTCTTCAACAAACACTTTCAGCTGCTTGTGGAACATAGTTCTTCAACAAACACTTTCAGCTCCACGTGGAGCATACGTCTTCAACAAACACTTTCCAAGTCGTTCTATTTTTTGTCATTCTTTTAATATCATTGCATGTTTTCCCCATCATCTTCATCTCTGCTTCTAACTGTCTTCTGCAAGAATTCCTTGGTCTTCCTCTTTGTCTTTGACACTGGGGATTCCAAAAAAGGGCATGTTGTGTAATACTCTCAGTTGGCTTAAGCAGTGTGTGTCCTATCCAGCGCCATCGTCTTCGCGGTATCTCTTTATCCACTGGTATTTGACTGGTACATTTCCATAATTTTATGTTATTGATTTCGTCCTGCCATTCCCATCCTTTTATTCTGCGTAAGCATCCATTAATGAAAGTCTGTATCTTCATGATTGACGATTGTGTTGTTCTAAGCACAACATGCCAAGGGCATAACTTCCACAGAGTGCAATTTCGATTGTGTCTGATTAGTGTCGAATATGTATAATTAGTAGGTTAATTGGTCTATAGCTACTTGGGTCTACTGGGTCTTTTCCACGCTTGAGGATGGGCACCATAATAGCTTTTTTTTCCAGACTGCCGGCACATAACCTCTCTTCCAGCTAGCATTTATTATCCTTAGAAGCTGGCTCTTGGCTTTCTGTCCCAGATTTAGGAGCATTTCGTTGGAGATTCCATCTTTACCAGGGGAATTTTGTGCTCCAATCCTTTGAGGGCAACATATAATT
>JAVIAB010000101.1:45614306-45798169 GCA_032433765.1 Megaustenia siamemsis | reverse complement strand
AAATGTATGCACAATCAGTTAAATGAATAACATGAAGAAAGAAAGTCAAAGTTTCAGTATGTGTAAAGTCAAAGGAAGGAAATATAATAATAGGGCTGGAGAATGCAATGGAAAGATAGACAGAATATATCAGTCAATTCTATGATGATGAAAGACCAGAATTAACAACAATTAAAATGAAGACACAGGACCACCAATAATGCAGAGCGAAGTGGAGGAAGCAATTCAACACACGAAAAGAGGCACAACTCCAGGTCTCGACAATATAATAATCGGAGAGATAAATGCATTAGGAGAGCTGGGAGTACAAGTCATAACAAAACCACTATATGACATATATATAACACAGGACACATACCTGGAGATCTACTAAAATCTATCTTTGTAGCCATACCGAAGAAGTCAGGCGCCACTGATTGCGAAGAACATCGCACTATTAGTTTCATGAGCCATATGACTAAAATATTACTAAGATTCATCATGAGACGTGTATGGAACAAAATAAAACCAGACAAGGTGATGAACAATGTGGATTTGTGGAATGAAAGGGCACCAATAATGCAATATACATCTTAAGAACATTGATAGAGAGATATATAGAGGTAATGAAATATTTATATATGTTCATTATAGACTACACGAAAGCATTTGACAAAGTAAAGCATGTGGAAATAATAAATATGCTGGAGAAATTAAACATTGACCGCAAGGATTTACGAATCATAAAAAACATGTACTGGCAACAAAAAGCAGCTATACGAATTAACAACCAAACAGGACAATTTCAATTTATAAATCAAGGAGTCAGACAAGACTATGTTCTGTCGCCGGATTTGTTTTCACTTTACAGCGAATATATTATGAGAGATCAATAGTAGACAGAAAAAAGGAATTGAATTCAACGGTCACAACATACATAATTAACGATATGCGGATGACACAGTCTTAATAGCAGATACATAATGAGCAACACAAAAATAATAGATATAATAGTAAAAAAAACAACAAGAAAAGTCTCAGTCTGAATATTAAGAAACAGAAGTAATGGTTATATCGAAAAAACAATCACCACCATCATGCAGCATAAAAACAAACAAGACAAATCTGAAACAAGTGCAAGTTGAAATACTTGGGCACAGTGATAACATCAGGTGAAAGATGCAACACAGTGATAAAAAACAGAATGGCTCAGGCCAAAATAGCATATCTGAAAATGAAAAATATATTATGCAACAATATACGTCAAAAGAAATGAGAAATAGAGTTCACCGATGCTATATCTCTCTCTGCGATCAGGACTCAATCAGAGTAGGATTCCAGACTCTCATATGAAGTCAGCTGTCAGGTTAAGTGTGTTGATCGCCCCCGCAGACAGAACATCACAATTAGAGTCTGCCAGATCCACTTTGATTGAACACCCGTTAAAACGTTGCACTGTGTTCTGCGCCAGTGGCCCAGTGTATCCGATTTCAGCCAGCATTTTATTCAGGTTTACATGCCTTAGCCTTTGATTGTCCCCAATCTTCCTGCAAGGCAGCAGATGATCTTTTCTGTAGGGGAATTCTGCCCTTAGATGGTCTGCCCTCCCAGGTTTACGAGCACCATCTGCCCGAGTCAATAGAGGTGACTAAAACAGACATTCACACACACATATATGAGATTTCGCCAACACAGACATGCACACAGCGATACGAGGCATGACTAACACTGACACACATCAAGAGATATGACACATGACTAACATAAATATGCACATAAAGATATGAGATATGACTGACATAGACATGCACACACAAATATATGACACATGCCTAACATAGAGATGCACACAAATAGATGAGATATGACCAACATAGACATGCACACACAAAGATATGAGATGTGACATACACAGACATGCACACACAAAGATATAAGATATTACTAACATAAACATCACACAAAGATATGAGATATCACTAACCCAAACATGCACACACAAAGATATGACACATGACTAACACATATACACACTAAAATATGAGATATGTCTAAACACATACACACATAAAGATATGACGTGATTAACACGGACACACCAAGATATGAGATATGACTAACATGACACGCACCAAGATATGAGCCATGGCCAGCAAACACACACACGCACACACACACAAGGTAAGATATGAGCCATATATAGCACAGAAACACATCAAGATATGAGCCATGGCCAGCACAGAAACACATCAAGTTACGAGCCATGGCTTCACGGAAAAACACCAAGAAATGAACCATGTCCAGCTCAGAAACACATTAAGGTATCCATATTTTGGGTTTGTTGTAGTCGGCAGACTCTTCTTAACGTGGGAATCATCGACATACGAGATGCAAGCCCGATTAACTGTTCACATGTTTCGTTCAAACAAGCGTCCATATATTTGATAGTGCTATATAGAACCAATTCTGACATATGGAAGCGAATCATGGACAATAGACAAACAAATGAAAGACGATTAGAGGCCACAGAGATGGAATTTCTCAGAAGAATGTTGAAAGTTCACTGGACAGCTAAAAAGACCAATGAGGAAGTTCTCAAAGAGGCCAACACAAAAAGGGAGCTCCTAAAAAAACATCAGAAAGAAGCAATCAACATTTTTCGGGCACATCATGAGAAGAGGAAAATTGGAATACTTGGTTACAACTAGCAAAATAAAAGGAAAGAGAGATCGCGGGCGACAAAGAGAGAAAATACTGGATAGCATGATGTCATGGCATGGAAAACAGTCAACAAAAGAACTCTTACGGTGCACTGTGGATAGAAGATTGTGGAAGGACATGATCGGCAACGCCAACCGGTACGGTACATGATGATGATGACTTTATTGTGTGTCTGTATGCATAAATATATTAAATGTTTAGCTGTTCCAAAAAAAAACATTATTTATTGACTTCTCCGATCATCTAATATTTACCATTCCTTATTATTTCGTAATTCTTTATTTTCCGTTATGAAATGTAATACATATTGGTTTTAGTGATCATATATCTTCACAATCACTGGAGTCTGTAGAAATGTGGTTTTCTAGAAGAATGTTGAGAATACCATGGACAGCTAAGAAGAGTAATGAAGAGGTTCTGAGAGAGGTCAAAGCAAAAAGAGAGCTAATTTCCAATGTTAGGAAGAAACATCATCATTTTTTGGCCATGTATTGAGAAGAGAACAACTTGAATATATTGTAACAACTGGAAACTTTGAGGGGCGAAGAGATCGAGTGAAGTCAAGAGAAACAAATTAGCAGTCAGCTTAAGAGAATGTCTTGGCAGAAGGTCAACAACAGAAATGATAAAAAACTGTTGAGAACGAAAGTTGTAGAGAGACATGATCACCTACGCCACTAGGCCCGGTACTTGATGATGATGATGATCTACATAAACTTTAACAAAAAACTGAAATTTCAATGCACTAGTGCAATGTTTAATGACAAACGTTATATGTTATAACTAATGGATAACTCAATCGAACCTCACAAAGAGGAAGACAAAAGTACCCATGCTTAACTAGCAATACGTGTATCAGTTTTTAAGCAATGACATTCAATTAACGAAGCATGTATACATCTTTATATACCCGTAGAAGAGATTTTATATATATTCCACCATTCCTAATGTTGCGTACATCACGCTACGTTTGACACGGCAGGCTTATGTTAATCAATTCTCTATCAGGTTAAACCAAAACATGAAGTATGTCTTGAATGTGAATATCGTACGACTAGACTTGTATGCGATGTAATTGTTGCATGACCTATTCTCTGTCGTGTGGATTCAACTTAAAAAGTTTACCAACGTATTGGGTTATGTTTCTATTGCAGTTTACACTCGGTCTGTTTTATTTTTTCTCTACTATCAGACATTTCGTGAATCCACTGTTTATTTGTGCCCAATCAATGTAACTAGGGTCTCCAGCGTCATATAAAATGTTGCGTACACCAGATCTTTGTTATGAAATTTGTTAGCCAAAACTCTGCTTTCTTCTGGTCAATCTTTGATTACCGGTATTTCACAACCAACATTATTTTCTGATTAGAGCTATGCCACTGATATAAAATACATGACTGATGTTTGCCACTGATATATCATACATGACTGATGTTTGCCACTGATATATCATACATGACTGATGTTTTTCTTCAGTTAGTGACATTAATCTCATTTGTTAAAATCTCTTATCTTTGTGTGCATGTCTATGTTAGGCATGTGTCATATCTTTGTGTGTGCATGTCAATGTCATTTATATCTCATATCTTTATGTGCATGTTTATGTTAGTCATGTGTCATATATCTTGATGTGTGTCAGTGTTAGTCATGCCTCGTATCGCTGTGTGCATGTCTGTATTAGTCACATCTCATATCTTTGAGTGTGCATGTCTGTGTTAGACACATCTCACATCTTTGTGTGTGTATGTCTGTGTTAGTCACATCTCACATCTTTGTGTGTCCGTGTCTGTGTTAGTCACCTCTAGTGACTCGGGCAGATGGTGCTCGTAAACCTGGGAGGGCCTACCATCTAAGGGCAGAATCCCCCTACAGAAAAGATCATCTGCTGCCTTGCAGGAAGATTGGGGACAATCAAAGGCTAGGGAAAGCAAACCCGAATAAAATGCTGGCTGAAATCGGATGCACTGGGCCACTGGCGCATAACACAGTGCAACGTATTAACGGGTGTTCAATCAGAGTGGATCTGACACACTCTAATTGTGATGTTCTGTCTGTGGGGCGATCAACACACTTAGCCTGACAGCTGACTTCATGTGAGAGTCTGGGATCCTACTCTGATTGAGTCCTGAACGCAGAGAGAGAGAGAGATTTGTTAAAATATGTACGTGCTGGCTTATCTGTGCTTCATAAAATTGTTGTATTATACTGTTTACAATATGCGTATGTTTCTGTTGCCTCTTTATGTATAAATCTATTTAGAGAACGTTTCAGTTTCCCATGTGATAAACAAAGTCATTCAAAGAAGGAGATTGTGCTTGCAGTGGGTCAACATTCGATGAGGATGAGGATTTCCATTGAATTCTTTTTTTCTGTCCAGTGACTTTATGAATGTGTGACGTAGCTAAAATGCATGTGTCTACTACGTGGTGGATGGAAACCGATTATGAGCGCATTGATTGTTGATCTGTCAAGCAAGATGATGTTGTACGCACTTCTTTATACTTGTGTGTTCTGTTTCCAATGTTGTACGGTTCATACAGACATGATTTTCTCATATTGATATGGATGCTAGTGTCACAATATATGCCCCACTTTACTTCTTCGTGTGGGTACCCGGTTCCAGAAAATATATCTATCTTTCTATTGACCTTTCGAGTTGTGGCCGGCCAGTAGAGCATAGATTCAGATACTCTTTCTATTTTTTTTTTTACATTTTCTTTCAAGTCTCAAACCTTTCAAATATATTTTATCAAATCTCGCCATTTGTCTATGTTCTGAGTAAACATCTCGATCTCAATGAGGAAGCCGATTCGTACTGTCTGTGCCTCTCTGACCAATGTTCTTCTCAGTGTTTCTCTGGGTCGGCCTCTTTTCCTCCTACCTGGTGTTTCTCCCATGAGGGATTACTTTTCTTTTCGGTTATTCTCTTCTCATCACATGTCCATCACTTATCCATCGACATTTCTTGATTACTTATGATAGTAGTGGTTGATTGACGATTTCTCTTATCTCCTAGTTTGTTTTGAATTCGCTCCACCCTGTAGCAAGCATTTTTATTAGGCATTTATTTTCAAATTCGTTCAAATTTGTTTCTATGTGTCTTATTGTTTTCCAGCTCTCGCATGCATACGTATGGTTTGATAATATGTTTGATTTGAATAGTCTAAGTTTTGTCGTCTTTCTGCTGATGAGTTTTGATTTTCACAACTTCTCAAGTCAAATGAAGGACATTGCTGCTTTAGCTATTCGGATTCTAATTTATTTACTTGTATCCCCTTCCATATCAATGTGACTTCCAAGATAGATAAAGTAATCAATCTCTTCCACTGTTTTGTTTTCCATCTATATTCTGTCATCTGTTGGAATTAAACTTTTCTTGAATTTAGTCTTTTTCATAATTGATCTCAAGCCCAGTTTTGCTGGCCTAGATGATAGTTCATTTGTGTTTTCCTGCATTGTTTTTATCTGTCTGCTAATGAAGACTATGCCATCTGCAAAGTTGAGGTCCTCCAACTGGTCTCCATGCGTTCATGCAATGTCTTTGTTACCCATGCAACATTTTTACATTATGAAGTCCATAGTAACTCCAAATATATTCTTGCTTAACCTCAGTTTATATTGGAAAACATTAGCTCAGTACAGAATAAAGGCACTGTTACCTATTACGAATCTCGTAAGAGGCAAATGAGAAGGTTTGAAATCTTAGCCTATTCAGTCGAGTAGTTCGTGCACGGAGCGACTGTGGGAACATAACTAACCAGTCTTCTTCTTCTATCCTTCCTCTGCTGCCGTTGACGTCGAGGAGAGAAACAATCTGCGATTCTTTGCTCTTCTGTTGGCCTCTTCTGGTGTTATCCCTCCTAGTGACTCTAGTATTCCCTTTATCCATCTCTTTCTCGGTCTTCCTCTTAATCTGGCGTTTTCGTAGCGTTTATTTAAGGCTCTTTGAATCATTGTTAGTTCTTTTTGTCTTGTTATGTGGCCGAACCAATGTATCTGTTGTTTCTTTCTGTAATCGATGGCTGGTTCAATTTCGAGTTTCTTCCTCAGGTCAGTGTTTCTTACTCTGTCCCTTAAGCTGTTTCCTGTAATTCTGCTGACACATTTCATTTCGGTGGTCGTTATCTTTCTTATTGTTCTAGAGTCCAGCGTCCACTTCTGGCACTGATAGCACAGAGTTGGTAGAAAAATGGATTTGTATATTGCCCTTTTTGTATCCGTAGTTATTGCTTTGTTTTTCAAAAGTGTTGATACTTGGCCTATAACTTTGCATGCTTTGTTACACCTTACATCTATCTCTGTCTCTTGGTTATTGTCTTGTGTTAACGTGCTACCCAGATATTTAAAATTGTCTACTTGCTTCAGAGTTGTATTATCTATTATGATGTTTAGTTTTTCTTTCTTTCTCGCTATTGCCATTACTTCGGTTTTGCTTATGTTGATCTTCATAACTAACCAGTGCATTTTTTTGAAAATGCTGTGACAAGTGGCGGAGCGGATATAGAGAATTCCTGGCTGCAATCAATCTGGTTCCATAGATAAAATAAAACAGCTTCACTATACTTTACAAGTGTATTGGAGCTCCGCCCTTGGTCTTGTTATGTACAGGTCTCTGAGCAGACAAGGCGTAATGTTTTTATCTTGCTTGAAAATACAGTCACTTCCAGTATTGAAATGCAGAAGTTGTGTTTATTGTGAAGTGGTTTCATTTTAGCTATTAAAAGGGCTAGGTGAAAACTAGATGTTGACTTCGTTTTAGTCAAATAACGTGCATCAGCTCCGTATATCAAACTTAATGCGCTTTCTTGGATGGATGTGGTATATACCCCCTGTAGCTTGTTAACGTAATTGCAAAGTGGGTTTTTCTTAGCATTTGAAAACAACATGCATACATTGTTAACATCTTTGCAATAAGAGTTGATCACGTGTTTAACACAGAAAAGCTTACTCGTACTTTACGAGATGCACATTTACCAGCTTTGACGTATTTTGAACAAACGATAATTCCGACTTTGCTGCGGATCGTTCCGAATTCGTTATAAATATGACCACAATATAATGTGCATCAATTACGCTAAGAACACGATTTACTAAACTTAACGACTTGTAGACAAATTACCACTGTCATAGAAATGATATAATAAAAGACAAATCGAAAAAACAATGAATCACAAACCAGATAATGGGTTTATTGCATATTCACATTGGATGTAAATGCCAATAAATGTCTTGAATTTTCTATTTTCCAAGGGTGTATTTAAGATTTTTTACTTTAACTATTGTATAATTGAATATAAGTGTAAGTATAATTTAATATAAGTGCAAGTAATCATATTTTACAGTAGACAAACAATTGAAAAGACGATTAGAAGGCCACAGAGAAGGCCAGATTTCTCAGAAGAATGTTGAAAGTTCCATGGACAGCTAAAAAGACCAATGAGGAAGTTCTGAAAGAGGCCAACACAAAAAAGCAGCTCCTAAAAAGCATCAGAAAGAAACAATCAACATTTTTCGGGCACATAATGAGAAGAGGAAAGTTAGAATACGTGGTTACAACTGGCAAAATAAAAGGAGATCGCGGACGACAAAGAGAGAAAATGCAGGATAGCTTGGTGTCATGACATGGAAAATAGACAACAACATAACTGATACGATGCACTGTAGATAGAAGACTGTGGAAGGACATGATCGCCTACGCCAACCGGTATATCACATGATGATGAATTATATTTGTCTGTTTGTAAATTACATTTTTATTTATTGTGGGGGCATCGGTAGCCTAGATGGTAAAACCACCAGACTAGACTACCTCCGTTTGGACAACCCGTGTTCGATTACCGCTGGGATCAGTGTGAGTTGTATCCGTGGTTAGAAAAAAAAATACCCCACGGTCGACCCAGCCGTTGGCAGAAATAGGTACCAGAGTATTACCCTGTGAAGGTGAGGAATCCAATAATCTCGGAACATTTCTGGATAGGCGGCCGAGCACATATGTGTGGAAACTCGCGTGCTAAGACGCCGGTTCAAGTCTCGTACTTTATCTTTACCTTTTACCTATTTTTATTCATTGTATTTCTAGCCCCCAGAAAAGAAAACGATATTAAAGAAAGTATAAACAAGGTAAATAATGTGACTCGCCGATAAGTAACATAAATATCTATGTAGTAACTGTAGAAAATATGCGTGATTAACATCGCATCCTTTACAAATCTCTGCTATGACAATATATAACACACGGAGTTAGACAAAGCTGTGCTCTGTTGACGAATTTGTTTTCACTTTACAGTGAAAATATTATTATATGAGTAGTGGACAAAACATAAATTGAAGTCGACTGTCACAACATAAAAAAAAATATGCGATATGTGGATCTCTTCTTCTTCTACCTTTTAGCTCCCAGTGAAGCATAGGTCTTCAACAAACACTTTCCAAGTCGTTCTGTTTTTTGCAATTCTTTTAAGATCATTCCATGTCTTCCCATCATCTTCATCTCTGCTTCAATCTGTCTTCTCCAAGAATTCCTTGGTCTTCCTCTTTGTCTTTTCCCCTGGGGATTCCAAAAAAGGGCCTGTTGTGTAATACTCTCAGTTGGCTTCCGTAGTGTGTGTCCTATCCATCGCCATCGTCTTCGCTGTATTTCTTTATCCACTGGTATTTTACCGGTACATTTCCATAATTCCACGTTAGTGACTTTGTCCTGCCATTTCCATCCCTTTATTCTGCGCAAGCATCCATTAATGAAAGTCTGTACCTTCGTAATTGTCAATTTTGTTATTCTCCATGTATCACAGCCATATAATAGAACCGACTTAACATTGGAGTTGAAAATTTTTATTTTTGTATTTAGCCTAATTTCTTTGGATTTCCATATGTTTCCCAGTGCAATGAAAGCTCCTCTTGCTTTTGATATCCTTATTTTGGTATCATTTTCTGTTCCTCCCTCTTTATCTATATTACTGCCCAGATATATATAAGATTGTACGTCTAGTAGAGGTATTTCTCCTAGTTTTATTTGGTTATTGCCAACTGCATTAATTCTCATAATGTTGGTCTTATCTCTATTAATCTTTAGTCCTAGCTGTTGTGATCTCTCATCTAATATACTCATTTTATCTTGCATCTGTTGGTGGCTGTGTGATAGGAGAGCTATGTCATCAGCAAAGTCTAAATCATCAAGTTGTTTGGTCAGTGACCACTGGATCCCATTTCTGTTGTTTTGAGTTATTTTCATAATACAATTCATGGCCAGTAGAAAGAGAAATGGATACAGAAGGCATCCTTGCCTTACTCCTGTTCTTATTTCAAATGCTTCTGTAAGTTGTCCTTCATGCACCACACTACATTTTGTTCCTTCATACATTGTTTTTATCAGGTTAATAAACTTTATAGGGATTCCGTAATGACTCAGCAACTTCCAAAGCATTCTTCTGTCTAAACTATCAAATGCCTTTTCGTAATCTATGTATCCAATATAAAGTGGGGATGTTAGTTCTAAACTTTGTTCAACTATTATACGTAGAGTAGTTATTTGATCAGCACATTATCTGTTCTTCCTAAAACCTGCTTGTTCATCTCTCAAGTGTTTCTCTATAGCCTCTTTTAGTCTCTCCAGAATGATTCTGCCTAATATTTTTCCTGGCACTGATAGTAGCATACTTCCCCTATAATTTGTGCACTCCTGTAAACTTCCTTTCTTTGGTAGTTTGATCATATAACCTTCTCTCCAGTCTTTAGGTATTTCTTCCCTCTCCCAAATTTTATCCAATAGATCATGTAACATCTTGGTAGAGGTGATAATATCTGCTTTGATGGCTTCTGAAGGAATTTCATCTGGTCCTGTGGCTTTACCATCTTTTAATAGTTTGATGGCTTTCATTATTTCTTCTTTACTTGGTTTTCACAGTTAACGTGTAACTCTCTTCTGCTGGTAGTATATCTGGAGGATTATTTGAGCCGGGTCTGTTCAAAAGTTCTTCAAAGTGCTCTTTCCATCTCTCCATTTGTTCCCTTATATTACTAAGCAGATTTCCTTTCTTATCTTTGATAAAGGCGTTAATCTGTTTGTATTTTCCACCTAATTTCTTTGTGCTGTTGTACAGTTCTTTCATATTCCCTTTATTTGCTGCTTCTTCTGCCTCTTTAGCTAATTCATCTATATATTTCCTCTTATCCCTTTTAATGCATCTTCTCACTTCTTTGTTCACCTCTGTGTAAGCTTCCTGTGTCTTGGCTTTATTACTTCTTGTTTTGCTTTTATTTATGTCTGCTTTCTTGGTATTTATTTCTTTAATTTTATCCAGGGTCTCTGCTGTCATCCATGCCTTATTCTGGCGTTCTCCTTTCCCTAGTGTTTCTTCGCATGTCTCTTTCCATATATTTTTTTCCCTGTTTCCAATGATCTATATTTATTGTATTTTCTAGTTGTTCGAGGACTTGGTATTTGTTTGATATTGTGACTGCGAATTTATCTTTAATTCCTTGTTCTTTAAAAACCCTACATTGAAATACTTTCTACCCTTATTCGTTGTAGTATACCTTTTTAATTTAATTTTAAGTTTGGCTAACAGAAGATGATGATCAGAAGCTATATCTGCCCCTCTATACACTTTTACATCCTGTAAGGATGACTTAAACTTATTATTAATACATATGTGATCAATTTGATTTTCCGTTCTATGATCTGGTGACACCCATGTAGCTTTGTGTATTCTTTTATGTTCGAATATTGTTCCTCCTAGGCTCATTTGATTAAGGGCGCAGAAATTCACAAATATCTCTCCATTCTCGTTTATATCTCCAAGTCCATGTTTTCCCATAATCTCTTCGAAGCCTCTGTTGTCTGATCCTACCTTAGCATTTAGGTCTCCCATCAAGATTATAATATCCTTGGCTTGACTTGTATCCATCTGACATTGTAGCTGTTTATAAAAATCATCTTTAACTGAGTCATCTTTATCGTTGGTTGGTGCATAGCATTGTATAATGTGTAATTTTATTTTGTTTTTGGTTGTTCTAAATGTTGCTCTCACCAGTCTTGGTCCCACTGCCTCCCATTCTATTAGTGTCTTCTGTGCATTCTTTGATAGCATTATAGCTACCCCTTCGCTATGCTGTGCTCCTGGTTCCTGGTGTCCTGATGATAAAATCATCTCCCCTGTATTCAATTTTATTCTCTCCGCTCCCAGCCATCTTGTTTCACACATTCACAGAATATATATCTTGTAGTCATTTCTGCTGCCACCTGTGCCGCTTTTCCCTGTTCGTTAAGGGTACGAACATTCCAGGTGCCAATTCTGGATGATTTCCTGGTAGACAAAGGGTGAGTCGGCAACCCGGACTCCTTATGGCTTTCTCCGGATTGCGTCATACGTCTCTTAGACAGAGAGCCCTTCTCTTTCCTGGTTGACGGACTAACTTTATCTTTCTTTGACTTGTTCATGTTTGTGAAGTTTTTTTCGGCTTATTTTTTTGCAGTATGGGATAGCCAGTCCCATGCCTAACCCTCCTTTTTCGCCTCTTACGAACATGCCTGGTAGGGTACAGCGCCGCTATTCTTTACTCCCCTTTCGGGCCCCGGCAGCGCACGGGCGGCAATATGTGGATGGCACAGTCTTAACATTAGAGAAGGAGAATGAATTACGAGAAATGACATACATAACAGTGAAGTAAAGCAGGAAGACAGTTCTTAGTATGAATTATATAAAAAGATAAGTAATGGTCATATCCAATAAACAATCATCAGCCTCGTGCAACATAAAACTCAAAGAAACAAATCGTAATCAAGTGCAATGCATCACACACGTTGTCCCAGATAAATATCAGATGGAAGATGCACCACAGAGATACAAAAAAAAAAGGAAAATAGCTCAGGCCAAAGCAGCATTTCAGAAAATGAAAGACGTCTTGTGCAAGAAATCTATGTCAATGTAAGTGAGAAAGATAGTTCTGCCGTGTTATATAGAACCAACTCTGGCTTATGTAAGTAAATCATTGGTTATAGATAACCACATGAACAGACAATTAGAGGCCACACTGATGGGATTTCACAGAAGAATATTGAGAGTTCCCTGGGCAGCTAAAAGGCCAATAAGGAAATTCTCAAATAAGCCATTGCAAAAAAAAAAAAAACAATGCAAAAAGGGAAAAGAAAATTTAGTAAGAAACAATGGACCTTTTTTCGGGCACATCTTAAGAAGAGGAAAGGTGAAATATTTGGTTACAACTGGCAAAATACAGAAAAGAGAGAACGCAGGCTACAAGAGGAGAAGGTATTTGATTCCCTTTGTATCATAGCACGGAAAATTGTCAACAACAGAATTAATACGAATTAATGTGGAAAGAGAATTGTGCCACGACATGCTCGTCTACTCCAAGCGGTATGCCACATGATGATGATGGCCATGACAATACTGACAATTTGTTGTCAAATATGATCGCAGGTAATAAAATAATAACCGTCAAATAATTACTAATTACATCATTAGGCTAGATAACATGTCATGACAATAAAAACGGTTAATGATGTAAAATGATGTTGTTTTACCATTGATTTGAGAAACACACTTTTTAATAAAAACAAATATCTTCTAATTCAGATTGCAGACGTTGCAGACACTGTAAGTATTTGGTTTTAGAAATTGAGTCGATGTAAATAAAAGAAATGTTTAAACTTGTGGGCGTAAAACCATTTGATGAATTGTTAGCAGATTAAATCAATTTTTATCCCAACGTTGTGCTACCAATGCTAGTTCTAAACCCTGTATGCAAGAAAAATAGAAAAATAACCCTTACTGAGATTAAATGTGTCAGACGAATGACAGGAACCAGCCTGAGAGACAAGATGAGAAAAGAAGAACTAAGAATAACGTTATTAATAGCCCGCACCATATAATATATGCCTACAAATAAACAACGGAACAATGGTTTGCTCACGTCACAAGGCGTGATGAAATCACACCGACCTTCAATAAACGTTGCGAGAATACCATACCCAAGGGCGACCACGAAATAGATAGATAATTGGAATGTTAGAAGCACTAGGGAACATAACAGTAGCAGAAGCGACCAGAAGAGCAAATTATTTCTACTTCGATGCTGTAAGGACAATTAGGCAAGAACGAAGAAGAGAGAAAAAATAAAGATTATGATGGACACTCGTCTTTCGGTTTTATTGAAAATAAAGATTATCTGGTACGAGTTTGTGATAAAACTATCCTATATAAATTAGTTTTAAAACAAGTGCTCAACCACTACACTACTAAGAGTCTTACAAGTGTGACAACTTTGAGTCACAAACAAAGTGACTGTTAATAATCAGTCTCCAATAACAACATGTTTGACAACCTCGAGGGTATTGTTTTAATAAATACTGCCACTCCGTTCCTGTTGGCCTTCGTCATCTCATCATCATCGAGTGCCGTCTCCACAACGAAGGTTGGCTACCATGGAGCGCCATTCTGCTCTGTCTCTTGCTTTGATGATGCATCTTGCCATAGGCTGATGTGTCCATCTTTTGATGTTACTCGTCCATGTTAATCTTGGTCTGCCTCTGCCTCTTTTACCTTGTATTTTCCCCTCCAGGATTACTTTTAGTAGGCTATTGTGTCTTTTAATATAGCCCACAAATCGCATTTGTCTTGTTTGAATTGTGCTTAGTAGTTCCCTTTTCATTTTTAGTTGTTTTAAAACTTCATCGTTCGTTTTCTTTTCCGTCCATCCAATTCTACCTATTCTTCTATATGTCCATATTTCAAATGCTTCAATTCTCCGTTCTGTTTTCTTGTCTAATGTCCATGGTTCTGCACCATATAGGAAAATTGAGAAGATGTAACATTTTGCTATTCTTAGTTTTAGCCCACGTGCTATTTGTTTTAATGTTCTTCATGACATTAAAATTACTTTTTGCCACTCCTATTCTTTTGTTTATTTCAGTTGTACATTTTCCATCACTGGTTATAGTGTGCCCAAGTTAGTTGTAGTTCTGAACTGTCTCCAGGTCTATTCCTTCTATTTTGATATCCACTTGGGGGTTTTGAGTATTTTCTTTGTTTATGATCATAGTTTCAGTCTTTTTTTTGATATTCATATCTAGTCCATATTTTTGTTTGTCATGTTTATTTCATTAAGTAATTGTTGTAGATCTTTAGGATTTTCAGCTATTAGTACAGTATCGTCAGCATGTCTTAGGTTATTGATTATATTTCCATTAATTTGTAGGCCTGGCATCTCTATGAAGTTTTTAAAGATTTGCTCAGTGTATAGATTGAACATGCTTGGTGATAGGATGCATCCCTGTCTTACTTCTCTTTTTATATCAGCGAGTGTAGAGTTCTCTTTGTTATATTTTATTATTGCTGTTTGCTCCCGGTATAGATTACATATTAGTCGTATGTCCATGTCCTCTAGATGTATCTCTTTTAAGCATCATATAAGATGTTTGTGGTGTACTCTATCAAAAGCTTTGGTGTAGTCTATGAAGCAGGCATATATTAGTTTGTTTACTTCTGTGTACTTTTCGATTAATGTTCTCATGCAGAATATGGCTTCTTTTGTCCCGCTATTTTTCCTAAATCCAAATTGCTGCTCATCTAATTCAGTATTGATTTTATTCTGAATCCTTCCTTGTATAACTTTTAGCAAGATTTTTGTAACATGGCTCATTAGGCTTATTGTTCTAAAGTCACTGCATTCAACTGCACCATTCTTTTTAGGCAATGCAATGAAAGTTGATGTTTTTAGTTCATTTGGTATGTATCCTGTGTGGTATATGTCGTTGCATATGTCTGTAATCACTTCAATGCCAAAATCTGCAAGTGCCTGTATCATCTCTATCTGTATGCTTTCAGGTCCTGCTGCTTTTCCCCTTTTCATTGTTGTTATAGCTTTTTCCACCTCAGATTTTAAGATTTTATAGCCTGATGTACATTTTATAACTGGTTTCTTGTCCCTTTGATCATGAAATAGTTCTGTTATATATTCCTGCCATCTTTCTATGATATCCTTATGTCTGTTAGCATTTTCCTTTTTTGTCTGCAATGCATCCACCTTCTGTGGCTTTTTTATTTTTATTAGTCATTATCTTTATTTCTGTGTGCATTCATCTTTAGTCGTTGTTTGCTTTCCCTAGTTTCTTTCGTCATCTAATTGCGCTTATTCTCATGACAAAATATATGTAATAATAAGTGTATGTATACACTGCAAATTAAATGTGTTCAGGGAAGTTCGTCACATTCACTTATGCATTTCTGAACTTTCTTTTGATACATGTAATTTCATCCCAGAAACTCTATACACCCAATCCTGCTCTCTGATAATGTTAATTATATTTAATACAAAGTAAATAATGTTCATGGTGATGCTTCAGTATAGAACACCTCATGCTATGTGAACTTCAAATATTTGTTCTGTCTTCAGTAGGTTCAGGTTGGCAAGAACATTGACTAACATCTGTGGTATACTTCAACTTACAATGTAGTGGCTGCTCTACATGACATCGATCTGTTTCTAGTTACAATTTTTTTTTTCTGACCAAGTACGTCTCTAATCTTCAACTTAACATGATTATGAAATGTATATGTACAGTTGTAATCTGTTCATTGCTAGTATACAGTTATCTGGTAGCTGTAACTAGTAAAATGTAAGTAAGGGGCCCCGTCACGTCACATGGTGTATATGAAATATAGTGTTAATGCCCATTTATTTTACATACCTTCGGGACATGATTTTGTGGGGTAAAATAGTTGGTATTACGCCCATGTCGCTTTACTTTTACAGAAATAAATTCAGTTCCCATTTAATGGCTGGGTAAATTTAAAACACGTCGATCAGAATTGGATACGACCTCTTGTCCTTAGCAGTCTCATTCACCAACTACTGAGTTATCGTAGCTCCCTGGTTGTCACTAGTCTGAATGAATTTTGCTAAGTGGAGGTCTATCTAAGAAGTCTTCTGACCTTATCTAATCTAATCATCTCATGGTTAAGTTCTCACTCTGTCGATTTGATTATATATATTCATCTCTACTCACTGATTAGTCTGACTGTCTACTGCTGTACCTCTGCTGATGTCTTAGTTTTAACTAACTGCGGTCTCTGTAGCTGTAACTAAACGTAGGCTCACTCGAGGCAACTAACGCTAGCTATCTGCCCCCCCCCCCCTGGTATATAATTATGCTGCTCCTAAGTGCCGGCTTGTGTTTTCATTCGTTCCACAGTTTCCTGTGTTAATTAGGTTAGAATCAACTCTAAACTGATTTCAGGGCGATGCCTCTCTTTTAACGACGTTGGTTAATTACTTGCTGTTTGATGTAGTCAACATTTATTTACTAAACTATTTCTTTACGCAACACGTCTCCCACCAGCAGACGCTACTTCCGGCCCCTGTTAATTGCCAATTCGCATTTTCAGTTAATCTCTCTTATTGACCAAGGTGAACTGAGTCTCCCACCAATGAATTAAATCTCGAGACTATCGTCCTGGCATAAGCTGTTAGAGAGAATTGTAATATTTCTTGTGTATATTTCTCTGACTTCAAGGGCTGATGAATCTGAGGCAATCATGTTTTTTATGGGCGCATCCATAGACTACGTCGACCAATGTATAATAACGTGATTTTAACAAAGGCTAGTTTGTAACTAAGGCAACACTGCGTCTGGTTTTAGACAGAAACGTTCAATAATTGCTATCTGTAGCTTGCTCACAACCATACTCACTTAATATATTAATTTATCATTTCTGATGACGTAGTTCCCGTCTAGTCACAGCGGTTTATCCACATAGCTACTTTAGTTTGCTTATTATATTATTCTTCATTTTGTCTAAATGTGCTTACATGGTTACAACTTCAAAGCACATATGTTACTTTAACTTGAAATGAGGATGTATCTTTCTCTGAGAAATGTACACCTTCTCTTCTCTGTGAGTTGTAACTCATATTCTCCTCGTTAAAGATGTCTTGGCAATTTAAAGAAACATCTCACCGAATTAGTTCTGTTCACTCGAGGGTCTTTTTTTTTTAATCTTTTTTTTTACCTCCTGTGGTCCTTACAAATTACAGATGAATAATGAGGAATGTTGAAGCAATCAATTTAAACATTCCTCATTTTGTCTAAATGTGCTTACATGGTTACAACTTCAAAGCACATCGTTATGTTAATAGAAAGTGAAGTGAGCAAATAGGCCTTACGATAGACGATGTGGCATCTGCAATAACAATAATCTGAAAAGAGGGAAATCACCAGTATGGGACGATTTTCCTGCTGAATTCTATCATGCAGGAGGAAAGGTCAATATTGATATTTACCGTTCACTGTATGTGAGGATCTGGAAAACGTTTATGTTACATGTCTGGAAAAGATCAGTTTACATTCTCATTCGAATTAATGAAAGGGAAAAATAAAGCTGTTTACAAACTATTGAACGATTTTCCGAATTAGCAATGCCAGGAAAACACTCCTACAGATCATGATGATAACGATATATTTGGAATTAGAACATGAACTCCACGTAGTTCAAGCATGTTTCGGGCTAGATGAAATACATGACCACATATTTATCTGTGTGAAGTATAGGGAGTACAACATATAACTACACATATACTTCATAGGTTACAGCAAAGCCTTTGACTGCAAACAATGCCATATATTGTGGGATATCATGAACGGTATGTGCATTCCAACACACCAAATATAACTTATCCAGTCACTATTCCACGAACAGCAAAGATCAGGATAGCGGGGAAACATCAAACTGGTTCAATGAACGAAAGAGAATGAGGCATGGGTGCATCCTCCCTCCACATTTGTTAAACGTCTCTCCTGTGAACTTCATGAATAATATTTCAAACGATTATAATTTTGTGAAGTTCGATTCTTTTACAGCAAATGGCAACATACTTATTGAACTTTGATACTCTGGTAGCACTGTCCTCATCTGAAACAATGCGGGTTACAATATATATATATATATATATATATATATATATATATATATATATATATATATATATATCTTTTTTAACAATATGTTAAAAAAACGAAGCGAGGAACACATATGTTTCTAAATATACAATAAGCAATGATGATGCCCACTGACACAACAAAAGTCTAAACGAAAACCATCAACAATAATGATGTAATTTAAATGTTTTAAAAACACATGAAGACCTGTTTTCTGCAGTAACTAACAACGTAGATTGCCAGTAGGATAAAAAAAAAATACGCAATAGCAGCACCAAAATTAAACCTCATAAAGAACATATGTTACAATATCAACAATGTAGTAAACAAATACTGAAATAATGTAGTCTACATATATTTACATATTGTTGCAAATCATGGACCACCTCGCAACCAGCAAAGAAGAACATGGATTTATTTGAAACATTCAAGTTACTGAAAAATATACAATTTATTTCCGGTCTGAGATCGTTACCCTATGCTATAGTCATTGAGAGCGCCTTTCGTGGAAGACACTACTACAATAGCCAATTTTTTAGTTGGCTGAGTGGCAGTGTGCCAAGCGTTCGGCCTCTCGTGGCAAGGCGCGGTGCCAGGGAGTACGGGTTCGATCCCACTTCGGACCATATATTGTTCTTCGTTTTTTTCTGTTGTTGTTTGTCTGTTAATTTTTCCGAGTGCTAACACATACTTATTTGTTCTATTATTCCCTATTATCGCCTCGGAAGTTCCCATATAATAATATTTATGTATTATTATTTGTTACCAGTATATAACCACTGGAAACTACTATTCGTGCTGTTTCGTCCAATAAATGTTTGTCTACAACACAAGTATTCAGCCCTACTGGAGATACTTGCATTAATAGGAAAGTACAAATATACAATTTATTTCCGGTCTGAGATCGTTACCCTATGCTATAGTCATTGAGAGCGCCTTTTGTGGAAGACACTACTACAATAGCCAATTTTTTAGTTGGCTGAGTGGCAGTGTGCCAAGCGTTCGGCCTCTCGTGGCAAGGCGCGGTGCCAGGGAGTACGGGTTCGATCCCACTTCGGACCATATATTGTTCTTCGTTTTTTTCTGTTGTTGTTTGTCTGTTAATTTTTCCGAGTGCTAACACATACTTATTTGTTCTATTATTCCCTATTATCGCCTCGGAAGTTCCCCATATAATAATATTTATGTATTATTATTTGTTACCAGTATATAACCACTGGAAACTACTATTCGTGCTGTTTCGTCCAATAAATGTTTGTCTACAACACAAGTATTCAGCCCTACTGGGAGATACTTGCATTAATAGGAAAGTACAAATATACAATTTATTTCCGGTCTGAGATCGTTACCCTATGCTATAGTCATTGAGAGCGCCTTTCGTGGAAGACACTACTACAATAGCCAATTTTTTAGTTGGCTGAGTGGCAGTGTGCCAAGCGTTCGGCCTCTCGTGGCAAGGCGCGGTGCCAGGGAGTACGGGTTCGATCCCACTTCGGACCATATATTGTTCTTCGTTTTTTTCTGTTGTTGTTTGTCTGTTAATTTTTCCGAGTGCTAACACATACTTATTTGTTCTATTATTCCCTATTATCGCCTCGGAAGTTCCCCATATAATAATATTTATGTATTATTATTTGTTACCAGTATATAACCACTGGAAACTACTATTCGTGCTGTTTCGTCCAATAAATGTTTGTCTACAACACAAGTATTCAGCCCTACTGGGAGATACTTGCATTAATAGGAAAGTACAAATATACAATTTATTTCCGGTCTGAGATCGTTACCCTATGCTATAGTCATTGAGAGCGCCTTTCGTGGAAGACACTACTACAATAGCCAATTTTTTTAGTTGGCTGAGTGGCAGTGTGCCAAGCGTTCGGCCTCTCGTGGCAAGGCGCGGTGCCAGGAGTACGGGTTCGATCCCACTTCGGACCATATATTGTTCTTCGTTTTTTTCTGTTGTTGTTTGTCTGTTAATTTTTCCGAGTGCTAACACATACTTATTTGTTCTATTATTCCCTATTATCGCCTCGGAAGTTCCCCATATAATAATATTTATGTATTATTATTTGTTACCAGTATATAACCACTGGAAACTACTATTCGTGCTGTTTCGTCCAATAAATGTTTGTCTACAACACAAGTATTCAGCCCTACTGGGAGATACTTGCATTAATAGGAAAGTACAAATATACAATTTATTTCCGGTCTGAGATCGTTACCCTATGCTATAGTCATTGAGAGCGCCTTTCGTGGAAGACACTACTACAATAGCCAATTTTTTAGTTGGCTGAGTGGCAGTGTGCCAAGCGTTCGGCCTCTCGTGGCAAGGCGCGGTGCCAGGGAGTACGGGTTCGATCCCACTTCGGACCATATATTGTTCTTCGTTTTTTTCTGTTGTTGTTTGTCTGTTAATTTTTCCGAGTGCTAACACATACTTATTTGTTCTATTATTCCCTACTGAAAAATAACCAGGATACCTTAGAAATAAAAAAAAAAACAAATAATAATGAAGATATATCTAGGGACATCAATATTCAACTGAACTGACTTCCAAAAGATGAACTTAAACGGGAAATTAAAATACCACGGTCAAGTAACAATGACAGCGAGCCGGAATGAACAGTAATGCCAGCCATAGTTCCAGGGAGACCAGACAGGGGCAGAGAAAGAAGGTTTCAAAACATGAAAGAGACCTTGAGCATGAAAACACATGAAGTGGAAGATCTGGATAGAGAAAGCGATTCTTTCAGACGAGATTTGGAGAATGCGATGTTTCCTGATACTAACTTGTTATGTTATATCACGCTGCCTCGAATGTTGGTGAGCCTTTTTTGTTTTGTTTTATTTCTGTTTTCCATGTGCTACAATCTTCAGCCAGGTGTTCCCAGTCTCTTTCGCTGATAGAGATTCCCATCAAGGCAGCCCCCAGAATATAATCAACTAACAATAAATATGTTAAGCTCAGATACAACTCAAATACGAACATACTTTTTTTTTTTTAATTTAATATTGATACGTCTTAACCGTGGACTTACAGGAAACATGGCTTCGTTAATATCACTATTTTGCTTAATCACCATCAGGTCACATGTCTTTTGCAGAACGTTGCTTTAGCCCCAGCCAGTCAGATAAAAGCTCTGTCTATAGCCATATCTTCCAATTCTTTAACAACGGTAAATTTGAACGGGATTGGTCAGCAATAAGCAACCGTCTTTAAAATAAATAGATAAATCCTGCATCAAATTATGTCCGTTTGAATTAAACAGGAGAAATTAATCAGAACAACACTTGTCAATAGTAGATTCAAATTCAAATCACTTTAAACCCATCAAAGTTAAACCAGGGATACATGTTACCTGAGAAATGATATGATGCTATCTGTTGTTTAGCAAAAAGTGAAGAAGAGCTGAATTAACGATTGATGAAACATTGAAAAATGGGAAGGCAGAGCTTTTAAAATTTGCTATCAAAAACACCTACATATAGTAAATGGCGAAATAAAATACACATCCAAAGTGCAACATCATCAATAAAACAAATGTTTTTGTTTAATGTATCTTTCTCAATACTGGTAGAAAAAAAGTTCTCCAGTATTACATAGAGCAAATGCTAAAGTATGAGAAAAGAATCATGGACTATATGTTAGCAGAAGTAATAAAGAAGGTACTCGAAGACCACAGACATGTAGTAATCAAGGAGCATGTAGGGCATAATATGGGCAGATTAAGAAAGCTATAAAGTCTTGAAGCTGTCTAGAACAGACCGAAAATGATAATATATGAGAAAAAGACAGCTCACTTTATGTATGAATGTTATACGAATAGGAAAACTGGAAAATAGTGTGACAACATAATAAATTGAGGGAACACACGACAGCGGAAGGAACGAGACACTGCACTACACATGGCACATAAAGGAGTCAGCGGTGACTTAGTTAAATTGATATGACTCACTTTCACAACAGAGCGAGGAAGACACATAAACTGCCAATGCCTCATTGCATGACACCTGATGATGATGATTTGATCAGTTCCCTAACTACATCTCTACCGCGATTTGACATTGGTCGATGATTTTAAAAATGTAACAGTTTAGTTATTGTGTAACCCAACGAGTTAGATGATAAATGCAAGAATGAGAAATGAGAATGAATATTTGATACTTGTTTAATTGTTGAAGAGAAAATGTCAATGTCTTCCCAGCTTTCTAAAGCGTTGAAGGGGAAACTCCGTGTAAGTAAAATAGACCTGACGTGATTATGAAACACAAAAGTGAATGTTCTTATCAAATATAAATTTGCTTCCCAAAGTCTCTAGGTTTTAATTCACTCGTCTTGGTAAATAAAAGGTGTGCACTTCAAGATATTAATTTATAATCGAACTTTGATGACGCTGTTGCTGTCATATCTGTCATACACTGGGCTGGTCATATATGTGATTGTGTATGTACTGGCAATCCTGACTCTCAGCAGTGCGCAAATAGAATGACTGGAAAATATACAAAAATACGGGAGACAATGTGTATCATACGTGGGTACACAAGTGAGAGAGAGAGAGAGAGAGAGAGAGAGATAGTAAAGCGATGCGTTGTCTCTTTGGTTCTCCATCATAGCAAACATAATAAGACTTCACCGAGCACGTCATAACCTTCGCATTAGTGGATACCGACATGATCCGCCCTTCTGTTAATGTATGAGTACAGCTGGCAGCTGTTTACAAAAAGGCACATTTTTGATTGGGCAGCTATGGAGTTCAGCAGGTAAGCTCAATCACGTGATATATAACACGTGAGAGAATAATAACGAGTGCTGTCTGGGTGCAGTGCGTCCTTTCTCGTCACCATCGCAATGGACAGAGAATTTGGAATAATAGAACGAAGAAGTATGTGTTAGCACTCGAAAATAATGACAGACAAACAACAACAGAAAAAACAAAGAACAATATATATATTGTTCTTTGTTTTTTTCTGTTGTTGTTTGTCTGTCATTATTTCCGATATATTGTTCTTTGTTTTTTTTCTGTTGTTGTTTGTCTGTCATTATTTCCGATATATTGTTCTTTGTTTTTTTTTCTGTTGTTGTTTGTCTGTCATTATTTCCGAGTGCTAACACATACTTCTTCTTTGTTCTATTATTCCCTATTATCGCCTCGGAAGTTCCCTATATAATAATATGTATGTATTATTATTTGTACACAGAGGATTTGGCCAACAAAACCACCATATAAGTTGGGGCAGAAGTTCAGGGTTGATTTTCAAGAACTCATCTAAGAGTGCCACAGAGGAGTTTGTTATTGGCTACGTACAGAGCTCGTTCACATCTCATATTGGAGGCAGAACTATAAATGAGCGCAGGGGTGTTTTCGCATTGACTAATAGTTTGACCATATGAATTATGGTTATTACTAAACCATTAACCTGACTTGAAATATAGCTTTTCATAAACATGTGTGTATCCTCTATGACTTAATGAGTATGGTCAGAAAGATCGCAAATAGCGGAGCTCGGCGGCAGTGGTTAGATGCCCTGCGGTGGTCTAGTCTAACAAAAACATGCTACATTTTCGTGCCAGGGCATGAGGGTGTTAGAGGTAGTGAGTGCACTAAATATGTGGGTGATCCTGAGTGTTGCAGGGCAACCGACTGCAGTGACATTATGTATTCCCTCAGGTCGATTGACAGCAAAACGACTAAACTGCCCTGAAAGTACCATAAAGATACTCTATGAATATCATGTCAAGTTATGGGAT
This sequence comes from Megaustenia siamemsis, assembly GCA_032433765.1. Lineage (NCBI taxonomy): Eukaryota > Metazoa > Mollusca > Gastropoda > Stylommatophora > Ariophantidae > Megaustenia > Megaustenia siamemsis. Next base: position 45,773,762 of record JAVIAB010000101.1, on the reverse strand, counting down.
CCCAGACGCGAGCGTTACGTAAGAATCCACAGCAGATGTGTCAACTAACATAAAGCCATTGTCGTAAGTCATTACACGTTGTTGGATGTGCTACGGAAGAGATATGAGCATTTATGGACTTGTCCAATGTGCAGTGAAGATGTCCAGTCGACTAAACAATAAAGCTTTTTATAATCCTTTGGTCGTCAATAACGAATTGTAGCAGAAATATAGTGCTACTCCATTTTTAACAATAACAAATAAAGGGCAATATGAAATATTAAGGCAATACTGAGGTAAAATTGGAAATACTAAAATAGATGTCAGATTGTGCCATCACGCCAAACCGGTTAAACAAGAAAATGACAAAACTAATGACTAAAGTCACATTTGAATCATAATATCAATATATAGTTTGTTAAACTGGTTTAACATGAATATATCAACAAATACAATACACGTTCTTAAGTTTAGATGAGAGTGTTGATAGATAGATATAAATGTTTTGAGAAACGATGACACGTTCAGTTCAATCAAATATCATATCGTTGTTTTTTCAGTTACAAAAATTGTACCAAGATGTAAGTAACATGAACCGCACTTTGCGTGAGAAATGATCCAGGATGAGTACATGGATACGATGTTATGAACTGTTTAAGGAACACAATGATTAAGGAATTATTTTCAAATCTAGTGAGTTTAAACGACGTATAAATAAACTAACGAGATTTGTCATTCATTAAGAACACGTAAGTGATCAGTTAAAACAATGTGAAGTCTACGTATATTTAACACGAAGGCATTCCGACATGTTGTTCGATTTGGAGCAATATATATATATGGCCCTTTTCGTCTTGTCAGACGGTCTGGTGGAGGCTATTGCGTATTTTTTTGAGGTATTGTTTTTGCCGAACAGCTTCTCTCGTGGCTAATTCTACCAATGTTTGACAAACACACGCGGTCACATAATGAACAGGTCAGGCTCGCTGGTCCACAGGGTTTACCATCCTTTTTTATGAGTCTCTTCTCTTCTAAGTCCTGTCTTAGCACAGTCTCAAATGTTGTTATACCGTTCCTTATACGTGCTCTCCATGATGTGCGATCACTTGCCAGATGTTGCCAGTCGTTTTCACAGATGGAGAAGTCTTTCAGAGATGATTTGCAGATATCTCTATATCGTAGTTTAGGTCTGCCGATTTCTCGTTTTCCGTGTTTTAGCTCACCATATAGTATTTGCCTAGGAATGCGTTTTTCTTCCATCCGTTGGACATGCCCCAGCCATCTTAGCCTACGACTTCTGAGCATCGACATGATTGTTAGGGTCTTAGCACGTTGCAGGACAGTTAAATGGTTATTTTGTCCTGCCATTTGATGTGCATTATTTTGCGGAGACATCGCATGTGGAAGACATTTAGTCTTTTTTCCTGGTTTGAGTATGTTGTCCAGGTTTCGGATCCATATAGTAGTGTGCTAAGCACACATGTTTGATATATTAGGAGTTTTGTCTTTCGAGTTAGTTTCGTGTTGTTCCATGCCCTTTTGTGAGTTTGCCGAAGGTCGCAGCTGCCTTACCAATTCGACAGTTTATTTCTTCATCAAGAGAGATGGTTTGCGTAACTGTGGATCCAAGATATGTAAATTTCTGTACTGATTCTAGTGGGCAGTCTTTTAGAGTAATAGATAGAGGTTTGAAGTCACCTTGATTTAGTATTACTGTCTTCTGAACATTAATTGACAGTGAAAAAAGGTCGCATGCTTTATCCAGGTTGTTGATCAGCGACTGTAGGGTGGCCTCACTATGAGCGACTAGGGCTGCATCGTCAGCAAATAAAAATTATTTAAGTAGGGCAACATTTGTTTTGGTTTTTGCTCTTAGTCGTGCTAGGTTGAACAGTGAGCCATCCGGTCTAGTGCGAATGTAAATATCTCCTGAGCTGCTTTCGAAGGTGTAATTTAGGAGGGCAGCAAAAAATATACCAAAAAGGGTGGGGGCGAGGACACATCCCTGTTTCACACCTTTGTTGACTTTGAAATTCTCTGATGGACTCCCATCAAAATGGACTTTGCCATTCATGTCTTCATGGAAGGAAATTATCAGCCTAAGTAATTTAGGAGGGCAGCCTATGCCTTCTAACACCTTGTAGAGACCATCTTTGTTTACTGTGTCGAATGCCTTTGTGAGATCCACAAATGCAATATAGAGCGGCATAATTTGTTCCCGACATTTTTCCTGCAGTTGTCTAAGAGTGAAGATCATATCTATGGTTCATCTCCCGGGTCTGAAACCGCATTGGGACTCGGGAAGCACCCGTTCTGCAAGTCTATGCAGGCGATTAAGTACGACTCTAGCAAAAGCTTTGCCTGTTGTGCTAAGGAGAGAAATGTCTCTGTAATTATTGCAGTCGCCCCTGTCTCCTTTATATTTGGAGCAATGGTACATTAACAAAACAACTCATTTCGGCGTCTCTCTTTCACTCGCTCTCTCTTTCTCTATCTATGTCTCCCCTAACTTGTAACTGTTATTTTCGTTACATTGTTTGTAAATGTTGATCACAGACAGCCTTTAACAATCATTGATCTCTTTTACGTTCTGACCGTCTAATGACGACTTGATTGTACGTTTTTGCTAGTTGATAACTCATTTCGAAACGACTCGGTTATAGAATTAGTAACGCTCTGACATAATCTACATGTTCCCTTTGTCTGAAGCTAGATACAGGCACATGAGGCTAATTTCTCTCGCTTAGACCTTTCGCTATTTTTGCTGTCTAATCTATTGCCAATCTGAATAGCTGTCTTAACTGTCATTCATACACTCCACTATTTCAGGAACACGTTTTTTGGTTTTCAGAAAGTTTATGTTACTTTAACTTGAAATGAGGATGTATCTTTCTCTGAGAAATGTACACCTTCTCTTCTCTGTGAGTTGTAACTCATATTCTCCTCGTTAAAGATGTCTTGGCAATTTAAAGAAACATCTCACCGAATTAGTTCTGTTCACTCGAGGGTCTTTTTTTTTAAATCTTTTTTTTTACCTCCTGTGGTCCTTACAAATTACAGATGAATAATGAGGAATGTTGAAGCAATCAATTTAAACAAAAACAGAAATATTTACCCTGATGTGAAGAAAACTGCATGAAGGAAATGAATACGAAATGGCTTTTTACAGTTCACTTACACACAACAAATGAAATAAATAAGACACATATGACTGTAAACGATTGAATTGGGAAAGAAGAAATAAATGAAATGAAGCTATAGCAGCATGGCTAAAAGAGAGGTACATGAATTGAAAAAAAAATAAAATAGTGACAACGCTATCCACAAATAAATTGAAAAAAAAAATACGAAAAATGGTTAACATCAAAGAAGAAAGAATTGTTCAGTGAACAAGGAAACACACTTTTCTTTTCAAGTTGTATTACGTAATAAACTCCTTTATAAATTTCCTGACTACCCCACACAGTACTAATAGCGTTTCACTTTTTTCTTTTGATGCTACAAAAAAAAATTCCTTTGTCTTTGAAATATTTCGTTGCAACATATTTACTATATTTAGCAGGTGATTGCATTTGCACTATGTTTGTTTGATCTAATCTATGTTTGCACTTTTCATGCTTCGTACTCGATTGCCCAGAAATCACACACAAAATAAATGGATCTACTTAACATATATGCATGTTTTTATGTATTTCATATTTCAATTTATATCTTTAGAGGCCACTTTAAAGTTATATAATAATCACAGTAAACAGTATAAGTAACATAACTGAATCGTTACTAGCAGATGGCTTTAAAATTGCCGTTTTTGTTTACATAATTAATTATTTTGTCTCATTAGATACATGCAATGGTGAATGGAATAAGGAATGTAAGTATACCGATTTACAACTGGCATTGTTAAAATTGTTTCATAACATTATTATACGTCGCAATGCTGTTATGTACTATATTTTGCATCCATTATTGTCAACGATTAGTCATTTATATTGTTGGCTAATAAGATAGTGTACCCAAGAAAATGAGTATGATCAGTTGGCCCTATCAGAAATTAATCAACAATAGAAAGTTTTTGCACACATGTTGTCATTCATTCAGACTAACAAGGTAAACATAGAACAACATTGCTTTTTTATGATGACAAGCGATGCAACACATTGACATAATATAACATTTGTGGAAGAGTATTGGTACATTTATTATAGACATAATGCAAATCATGCAGAAAGAAACAACACAAACTAAGGCTCGCAAACTGATGGAATAAAAACTTATATATGTTTGACCAATAGACCTTTTGTACTTGTGTCTCCTTGTCCAAGTCAAAATAGTGAGATAGAGAACTGAATCAGGAGGAGAAATATTTGTTGAATCATCAGGAGAAGTGTTTTACTTCAGGAGGACGTCACTTCAGGATGATTTATTCGTCCAGGGGAGGACGATTTTTTTATGGAGTTTCTTGACGATAATTTGACACTGGCGGCTATCTCTGGAAAGATAATTGTGGATGGCTGACAACTACTATCACTGGATGGCTGACAACTACCATCACTGGCTGGCTAAAAACTACCATCACTGGATGGCTGACAACTACCATCACTGGCTGGCTAAAAACTACCATCACTGGATGGCTGACAACTACCATCACTGGATGGCTGACAACTACTATCACTGGATGGCTAAAAACTACAATCACTGGATGGCTGACAACTACCATCACAGGATGGCTGACAACTACCATCACTGGATGGCTGACAACTACCATCACTGGATGGCTGACAACCACCATCACTGGATGGCTGACAACTACCATCACTGGATGGCTGACAACTACTATCACTGGATGGCTGACATCTACCATCACTGGATGGCTGTCAACTACCATCACTGGATGGCTGACAACTACCATCACTGGATGGCTGACAACTACCATCACTGGATATCTGACAACTACCATCACTGGATGGCTGACAACTACCATCACTGGATATCTGACAACTACTATCACTGGATGGCTGACAACTACCATCACTGGATGGCTGACAACTACCATCACTGGATGGCTGGCAACTACCATCACTGGATGGCTGACAACCACCATCACTGGATGGCTGACAACCACCATCACTGGATGGCTGACAACTACCATCACTGGATGGCTGACAACTACCATCACTGGATGGCTGACAACTACCATCACTGGATGGCTGACAACTACTATCACTGGATGGCTGACAACTACTATCACTGGATATCTGACAACTACCATCACTGGATGGCTGACAACTACCATCACTGGATGGCTGACAACTACTATCACTGGATCGCTGACAACTACTATCACTGGATATCTGACAACTACCATCACTGGATGGCTGACAACTACCATCACTGGATATCTGACAACTACCATCACTGGCTGGCTGACAACTACCATCACTGGATGGCTGACAACTACCATCACTGGATGGCTGACAACTACCATCACTGGATGGCTGGCAACTACCATCACTGGATGGCTGACAACTACCATCACTGGATATCTGACAACTACCATCACTGGATGGCTGACAACTACCATCACTGGCTGGCTGACAACTACCATCACTGGATGGCTGACAACTACCATCACTGGATGGCTGGCAACTACCATCACTGGATATCTGACAACTACCATCACTGGATAGCTGACAACTACTATCACTGGATGGCTGACAACTACCATCACTGGATGGCTGACAACTACCATCACTGGATGGCTGGCAACTACCAGCACTGGATATCTGACAACTACCATCACTGGATGGCTGACAACTACCATCACTGGATATCTGACAACTACCATCACTGGATGGCTGACAACTACTATCACTGGATATCTGACAACTACTATCACTGGATGGCTGACAACTACTATCACTGGATATCTGACAACTACCATCACTGGATGGCTGACAACTACCATCACTGGATATGTGACAACTACCATCACTGGATGGCTGACAACTACTATCACTGGATGGCTGACAACTACTATCACTGGATATCTGACAACTACCATCACTGGATGGCTGACAACTACCATCACTGGATATCTGACAACTACCATCACTGGCTGGCTGACAACTACCATCACTGGATGGCTGACAACTACCATCACTGGATGGCTGACAACTACCATCACTGGATGGCTGGCAACTACCATCGCTGGATGGCTGACAACTACCATCACTGGATATCTGACAACTACCATCACTGGATGGCTGACAACTACCATCACTGGCTGGCTGACAACTACCATCACTGGATGGCTGACAACTACCATCACTGGATGGCTGTCAACTACCATCACTGGATATCTGACAACTACCATCACTGGATAGCTGACAACTACTATCACTGGATGGCTGACAACTACCATCACTGGCTGGCTGACAACTACCATCACTGGATGGCTGACAACTACCATCACTGGATGGCTGGCAACTACCATCACTGGATGGCTGGCAACTACCATCGCTGGATGGCTGACAACTACCATCACTGGATATCTGACAACTACTATCACTGGATGGCTGACAACTACCATCACTGGATGGCTGACAACTACCATCACTGGCTGGCTGACAACTACCATCACTGGATGGCTGACAACTACCATCACTGGATGGCTGTCAACTACCATCACTGGATATCTGACAACTACCATCACTGGATAGCTGACAACTACTATCACTGGATGGCTGACAACTACCATCACTGGCTGGCTGACAACTACCATCACTGGATGGCTGACAACTACCATCACTGGATGGCTGGCAACTACCATTACTGGATATCTGACAACTACCATCACTGGATGGCTGACAACTACCATCACTGGATGGCTGACAACTACCATCACTGGATGGCTCTTTAACCACTCGTAAATCAACTGTCATACTAAGCTGCTCTGTTCACTGGCCGTGCAATATGACAGGCGACACACTTGCCCGTTGGCCTTGACCTTAACTGGTCTCCTGGATCTCCATCAAGCACGAGATTTTCTCGCTTGGGAAACCTCAACACGTTATATATTGTGTCCTGTGTTAGGTATAGTGTTTTTGTACTTCAACTTGTGTTGTGTCCGCCACTTTTTGTTTCTTTCCTTGAACGTTCCCAAGTCTTTCTTCGCATGACGTGAGCTGTTGGACACACCAAATTATAACGCTTTATTGCAAACAGTCTTTATTTCAAAGCCCAATCCATGTTTTACGTGTTTAACTTGTTTACATGAAATTACATGACCAACGTTGGAAATAAGGTCATTCACCCGCTGCCCAGTAGCAATGTTTCTCGCCACTGGGCCCTAGGCTTCTACACAATTCTCTACTTATCTACTCCTATGTAAATGAAACACAAAGTCTTTCGCAGGAGTATGTTTTCTCAGTGACTCCATGAGTATGCTTAAGAAGGTTGAGGCTGGGTGGAGGCGAAGAGAGTGGTTGAAATCCCTGCAGCTGTCAACTTTAAAAGAAATCGTCTTCATCTATGTACCTGGCCACTCTGGAGTGCAAGGGAACGAACGAGCTGACAAGCTTGCTGAAAAGGCTAAAATTTCAGATGGCAACGCCATGGACAACGCGGACATTTTACACGCAATCCGCGAGGCGGGAAGAGTAGCAGACTTTCGAGACGACAAGGATTCAAACGCAATGGCGAGACTAACGCATAGTCGCGTAAGGCTTGGCACTGCTAAGAGCGAACATTTTTCAGGACGCCAGAGGTGTATGGTTAACCAACTGCGAACCTGCACGATCAGCCGTCACACACTTGTGAATTTACTCGAAAGGAAATCGGAGCACTTATGGGTATGCCCCTTGTGCAAGGAGGATGATCTTTCGACTAACTATGTAAATGAAAAACCTTTCCCACTGTATAAGTATAATATACTTATTCTCTTCGTCTCGTGGATTTTAATTCTCTGGAAACCCCTAACCTAATCCTCGAGGGTTTCAGCTATGACTGTTCAGAAATCTTTACATCTAACGGTTCTTAGTCTGCACTTAGTTCATCACTGCTTACTACGTTGGCTATGGTTAGCCCCTAAGGCGAACCACATAAGTGGCCGCTTTCACTACAACTACGCGTGTCTCACGTCTAATGTTGTAGACAATCCTTCAAAAATCATCCCGTTTCTTTGTGTCTTCTCTTGAAATATTTGTCGGCTCCTCCAATCAAATCGAATCTATCCACGTGTTTAGTTTCTCGACTAATACACCCCCCGCTAATTTCGAGATAGTCTGTTTTCCTATCTTTTTTTTCTTTTCTAGTTGCATGTCGTCTGTTTCAGAGCTCCCGCTAATACACCCCCGCAAATCTCGTGGATCATTTTCGTTTCCGATTGCTTGTCCTTCACCACAGACAATCCCTCTTTCACCCTTCCTCTTCTTTCTCGTGATATTGGTCCCCCTACGTCTACAGAATAACTTCATATTGCACCCTTTGACATATTATATTACATTTTATTTTAGTTCAATTACAATAGAATGTGATTCCGTATATTACCATCAACTCTACAGAACACATGAAAATAGCGCCAAGGTGTATTATTATGTAATGTCTTTCAACAACATCAAAATACCACTCTGTTAAATTCTGAATGATTTGTTTGTTATCGTCGAATAAGTGGTGGTTAGTATACGGGTCCATTGAGTATCAGAGAAACGGTTCGATTCAAGCCAGCGACTACAACTTCGTACATCCTTTAATTGCTATTTTTTATTCTGGAAAATAAAAACAGTACTAGAGTATTGTAAGCACACATGTATATTAAACATAACAGAAGAGTTATTACTGGCTCTTCCTTTTACCAACCCCTTAATAGCAGCTACGAAAAAACGAAAACACACATTAATCATAAACACTGGGCCTGGCGATGCTATTACCTCCCTGGCAAAATACTGAAAGCAGAATGTAAAACGGGCAATTATAGTTTAGAAACGTTAATCTCTGAATAAAAAAAGGACATTAAGATAAAACATGCACACTTTGTGTGATCGTCTCGTACGTTGCTTAGTCTTACCGTTATTGGTTTGTTCTTTCTATCCTTGCCTATATAAAGATTTGATGGACGTCGAAAATATTATTTTTCTAAATGCATGGGAATAATGTGTTCACATTACATTGTATATTCTTCTTCGTCTGCCTATTCTTCTTTCCTTCCCATGTGATTTTCAATTCCGAGGGGAGATGTAATTTGCGATATTTTGCTATTCTATTAGTCTCTACTGTTGATATATTTCATAGTGTTTCTAATATTCCTTAAATCGATTTTTTTCGTGGTCAACCGTTGGGTCTGGTGTTCTCGCAACGTTTATTGAAGACTCGCTGTGTTGTGTTTTGATCGTTCTTTCTTATCACGTGGCCAAACTCCATTGTTTCTAGTACATCCTCTATGACGGGAATTAATCCTAACTTTTTTTTCAGTTCTTCATTTCTGATCTCATCTCTCAGGGTGTTCTCTGTCATTTGTCTAACACATTTCATATTGTTAGTGATTATTGTTTTCTACTTGTTCGTGCATATAGGGTCCCGGTATTAAATTATCATCACAATGTTTGAATAAAGTCTCCTAGTTATTTCCTAGTTGGACAATACTGGTGATATGTGTCCGATGATTTAGCAAGCTTTGTTGCATCGTGAATATGTTTCTGTTGTTCGTAAATTACTAGACTGAATAAAATATTAAATTTAAATGTGTCCACTTTTTTTAAATTGTCTGCCTTCTTTATTATGTTTTGTTTCTGTTTTTGCAATATTCATTAATTCTATTTTATTGATGTTGATTTCCATGTAGTATTGGGACTCTTTATTGTTGATTCAATTTAAATATTTCTGTAGATCTTCTGTTTTTATTTGTTTTAGTTCTTTATCGTCTGCAAATAAAAACTTGTTGATCTCCTGTCTTCGATGGGCTGGCAAACATGTTTATGTAGTCCATGTAAGTAATAATAGGGGATAATAAAGATACGTCTAATCAAACTTCAAAGTGATAATTGGGGCCTGCTGTTGTTCTCACAGATCAGCTGTTGTTGATGTAAAGATTTTAATTAGGTTGGTTAGATGTTGGCTAACTCTGCATGTTATTTATATCCCCCATAAGTGTTCTATGTTTACTCGATCAAATGATTTCTCCTGGTCAATGAAAGCTATGTACAATATTTCTAGTTTGCTATATCAGTTTTTCTGCAATTTCTGCAAGCTTCTTTGGTGTGATTAGAACATCGATAAACACTCTATATTTTCGGAACCCCATTTGAAAATCGCTTAAGTTTCTCTTGTTACCTTTCTTTTGTTTCCATATTGGTACTATGATTGCTTGTTGTCAGTCCCCTGTGGTCTCTTTTGCTTTTGGTGCCATGCTGCATTTGATATTATGTGCAGCCATGTAACTCCTGTTTCTCCTGCTGCTGCTATTATTTCTACTGTTATATTTTCTATCCCCGGTGCTTTATTTGTTGGTATATATTTGATTAATTCTTTGATTCCCCCTTTAATGAAGGTGGTTTCGGGAGGGTGTGTGCATTCTTGTGAGGTTTTTTGTTTTTATTAATGGTGGATGCATGTTCAATAGGTCATCGAATTATTATTTCCACCTCTATTAAACATTTTTTGTTATTTGATATTAGCTGTTCACCTTTGTTTTTTTTTTTTTTTTTAGTTCAGTGAGATCTGTTTTCTCTTGTTGATTTCATTTTATTGCTCTTTAAAAAGATATTGTGGCGGTCTTGAAGTCACTGCTCTTCTTTTGTCCAAATTCTTTCCTTGTGTTTTCCTTGGCTTCTTTGATCAAAATATAAACTGTCTTCTTTGGACTAAGGCATACTTTTCATGTTCTTCTTTGTTCTTTTTCTCCCTCCAATCTTTAATTTTTTTTTTTTAACTGCTTCTCTGATTGCATCGTTCCATCGTGGTACGTTGTATATTTTGAGCTGTCTATGCTGACCAACTCGTATTCGCCGTTTACATACCAACGTTTCCGAATATCTGAAAAAGGGTACATATTTACCATCTCATTTCTGCGACATATAATTACACACTTGTCATTCTGCTGTGTTATTGTTTCATTCATAAGACGCGGCATACCTCATCCGAATTATAATTATACTGGGCATTCGACTGCTTGCTCTCATAGAAGAAATATTCACAAAAAAATAATGTTCAAATGAATAACAATGTGAATGCTAAAATGAGCCATGCTATATACAAAACGTTCCAACAGACTCATGCTTTAGCTCAAAGACCGGTCATTACGTTTCATTAACAGATGTGTTTGGAAACACGGGGTTTGCGTTGAAATCTTACATCTACTATTTCAGATAGTTGCATTACAATGGCAGGTAAGTGAAATAATGCACTATTATCAACCACGATATATACTCGTCAATCAGGTATTCATTAATTTTTGATATAGTAGGCCTCTACAGTGAAACAAATGTTTTACAACGTAAAGTAATCTATCAACAACTGAGCTGCTAGGAAGTGTAGATGATTTTCACTGATTTCCGCAAAACAATTAATTAATTACACTCCACACAAATAATATGCTGCTCAGAAAGAATTATCACAATCAGACTAATAGATGTCGACCGAAAAAAAAACAATGTACGCACATATTTAAGCACGATGTAACAAGAAAGAAAAAGTCAGCGAAGAATTATGTGACCAATAAATGAAATTGTCAACAAGATTGAAGGAAGCGACGACATGTTAGTGATGGAGTATTTTAATAAAAAGCTAGGAAAATGGATTAGCCAGAACAGAGATTATGGGACCTTTTGACGATAAGACAGGTGAAATAAACGAAAATGGAAGCAAACTGCTAGAATTGATAATTGATCATCAAAATGATTTATTTGTGGCCAATGCATTCTTCAAATGCAGAGAGTTGCCATTATACACCTGGTACAAATGGAATAACACAGCATGCATAAGCCAGATATATTTTATACAATCATGAAAACAGAACAAGAAAAGAGTGACCCACAGCAGAGCTATCCCTAATATCATATACGACACATATCACCAAATGGTTATACTTACACTTAGAAAACCAAAAACAAACACAAGATACGGAAACGGACATAAGAATAACACAGAACAGACATTTAGTATAAAACAATTAACAGTTCAAGAATCAAGGAAAAAGCTAGAATAAAAACTAAAAGAGGAATTCCAGAAACTCGCTAGCGAAGTAAGCACAGTAGAAGAAGAGTGGAAGTAATTAAAAAAAAAACAGTAGCCAACATCTAAAAAAATAGTATGTAGAACGAAGCTAGGGACAACAAGAAGGAAACAAAAACTGGCTCCCTGTTTTGCAACGAAACAATCAGAAAAGCAATTAAAGAAAAGAAGAAACTGTTTAAAAATTGGAGGGAGAATATAAACCTAGAAAAATATGAAAAAAATGTCAAAGTTCGAAAAAGAGTTACAATTTTGATCAAAGAAGCTAGTCAAACGAAATGGTCAGATTTCAGACAAAACATGAGCAGGAACGTCTAGAAAGTCACAATATATTTTTTGCAAAGCACTAAAAGCCACACGAGCGAGAAAAGAAAATCCCAGTCCCAATGGAATCATAAATAACAAAGATGGACACAGAGCTACAGAGATAAAAATAAGATTTTGAAGATCAATTAAACATGACACCAACTACCATTAATACATCAGAAAGCACGCACGAATGCACAAATACTGACCCAAACATCATTAAAAAGAAAATTAAAGAAGTAATCAAATATGAACCAAGGAAAAAAGCACCGAGGATAGATAACATCCAAGTAGAAATAATAGCAGCAACAGGAGCAGCAACAGGAGCAGCAGGAGTGGCATGTCTGCACAAATTATTCAATATAGCATGACACCAACAAAAAGCTCCAGAAGACTGGCAACAGAAAATCATCGCAACATGGACAAATAAAGTTAGAAAAAGAGACTGCAAATAATGTAGAGGTATATCGCTTCTCACCAATGTAGGACAGTTTTGCGCCACAATTATGGGGAAAAAACAGACCAATTAAAAAAAAAAGCACAGTTCAGCGTTTATAAAGTTGGGTTTACAAAAAAAAACAGAGGATGTACTGACGCTCTATTGATCTAAACCAGCTTGCAGAAAAGACGACAGAACACAATCAAAATGTGTATATAGCGTTCATTTACCAGGAAAAGGATTCGACCGAGTAAATAAAGAAAAACTGTGGGCGATTCTAACAATATATAGAATAAGCCAACATCTAACCAACTTAATTAAAAGGCGTTATATCAACAGCAGCTGCAAAGCCACAACAGCTGTAGGCTGCACAGACCACTTCGAAGTTAGATCAGGTGTAATGCAGGGGCGCTTACTATCCTCCCTAATGTTTATTACATACATGGACTATATATCCAAGTTGTAACCCACCAGAGACGCACTAATAAATACATGGACAAAGAGAAAACATGCAATACATTTACATATACTCAACAGCAGACACACACTTTAACATGAAAATCAACATCAACAAAACAGACGTCATGAATGTTCAAAAAGAGTAAAGAACATCAACATAATTATAGAAGGAAGATATATAAAACAAGTAGATGAATTCTAATATCTAGGAATCTAGTGACAAACGACAATTATCAAAAAGCAGAGATAGACTGAAGATGCGACAAAGATTGTCACATCATTGGACAGTTAGCACCACTATTGTCCAACAAGGAAATAAATCGAGTCAAAACAGACACTATACAATACAATCTTCATCCCAAGTTGTTCTACCAATGTCAGTTCTGGACCCTAGAGACAATAATAACAAGAAAAATAACCTCTTTTGAGATGAAATGTCTTAGACGAATGACAGGAAACAGTATGAGCGACTATATCATAAATGAAGAACTGAGAAAAAAAGCTAAGAATAGCCTCCGCCATAGAATATATAAAGAAACAACATATACAATGGTTGGCCAAGTTACAAGTCAGAGTGATCATAACACATCACAACAAGCCCCAATAAACGATGCGAGAACACCATACTAAAGGGTCAACCACGAAATGAATGACTGACGGAATATTAGAAACACTCGGAAACATAACTACAGCAGAGGCGAACAGAAGAGCAAAGACAGCAAATTATATCTCTCCTCAACGCTGAATGACAAATGAGGAAGAACGGAAGTAGAATTACACTGCGATTAGGGACCACGTATAAGAGACTTGAAGTCACTTTCGGGAAGACATATGTTTAATCCTGATTGTGAGACCTTTCTTCTATGTTTCTACATGTCAATCTTAATTTTACTCGCGAAGCAAATGTTATCTCAAACTGGACCTCCGCATTTGGTAGAAATTATTATCTGCATGAGGTTAGCGAATATCATCTGACATGGTAGAGAAATCATGAACATACAAGTAAACGAGCATGATTTATTGCAGCAATTTAAGTAGAAGAAACATGAATAACATAAAACAATAATTGCATGGAAATGTGTACATCAATATATAAGAGAGAAAGAAAGAGAGGGAGGTTGTGAGTGTGAGTGAGAAAGGGAGAAATGTATCTAACAAAGGGAGCTAACACAAGCCGCTATTTGCTTCATTGTGTCAGCATCCTAACGTGATGGACGTGAACACCACTCCCTGTCTAGGAATAATTAAAGGCGAGCTTCGTCAGTGTGATTTAAGTTAATGCTCGTCTGTCGCTGACGATCATCTGAACACTGTCAGTTTAGACAAAACTGGGCATGGTGAAGCAATTATATTTTAGTTGATAATACTTTAAGGGATAGACAAAGACACGATTTTCCTTGTGAACTCTTTGTACAAACTGATGGATTGTCTAGTCTATTCGAATGTTGTATCATCTGTTACATTTTATGAAGTAGATGCTACGTTGTTGCACGAATATAAAGTGTATCGTGCCATTGGAACTATAGAACCTGCTAAAAATAGATTGGCATTTACTTTCCAAATACCACATATTTAAAATTAACGGCAGTCTTTGTTTATATTCTATTAATGAAAACCATCGTGGACCACCAAAATGGATTTCGCGGACTGAGGTTCGGGCCGTCGGTTGGACCACGCGGTATTAAAGAATGAATAGATGTGAATTCATAAGCTCTTAGGGTAGGGCAGATATTGATTGAAATTATATTTGGCAGATGTGGGTCAACAACTTCAAAACACTGTTGATTAAACGAATGAGCGAGTTAATGAGTGAGTGAGTTAATGAGTGGGTGAGTGAGTGAGTGAGTTAATGAGTATATGAGTGTGTGACTGATTGATGTATACACTGGGTCAAGACAAAGAAATACATATACATCCATAAAAATGAGAAGCTGCAATAAGGCTGATTGTAAGGTAACACTTACATATCTGTGTGTTTGTCGTGTGTTTGTTCCTGCTGAAGGCCTATTGAGCCGAAACGTCGCTCAGATTTCTTTCATCCATTTATTACGTAAAGCTTTAATCACAATATTGTTTTTATTTTTCTTGTCTGCTGATGTATAAGTGGCGTGGTGATTGTGTGTTTGACCGAATACATTAATGTGAGTGGGTAATTAAGAGTGGAGAAGAATTAATGAGTTAGAAGGTAGGTGTGAGTGAACGATCTGATGTGTGAGAGATCAGGTGAATGGATGAAATTAAATATATAATATATGCATTTACAGATATACTATTTTAACCGTAACTAATTCCCGTATTCTAAGCTTATCGGTGTGGTGGGTGTCAATGAAACAGTAAGTAATCAGTCCTAGAACGTGTGCGAATGTACGGATCAAGTAAAAAAAAAAAAATATGAGTAAAAATGAAGGACGTGTTGCAATTTTTAATATAGTTCGTTCAGAAATTCGTATCCACAGAGTTATCTGGGAAACTGTTGAATTTCAATATTTTTTTTCATGAAATATTTTTTTTAATGACCTTAAGCCTGATTTTTTTCCCTACTGTCATACATTTAGGAAATGTATTATTGGGGTATATAAAATTATGATTAGATGAGACTAGAGGAGGTTGACGCAGAGAAATCATAAATAAAAATCCCAACTGCTGCAGCCAGGATTTTAACCCACAACCTCTCTGATCCGTTTTGGTCATGTTTCGATATTCCAATTGTTTACGATGAATGATGGTATCGTATGACAGGGAACAGTAGACTGTGTTTACTTTCTGCGCGGTTTCGCCTTATGTCTTTTGGCGTGTGCTGAGGCTGCTAAGATGGGGACTACAGTTACCTTTCTTTATTTAGGAGATGAGATATTAATTCGGATGATTACGCTGGCAAGGGCGGTTGAGAAATTGTGGATTTTAATTCGTTTGCATTGATACCGGGGGCTTCCATAACCAAATAGCCAAATAACCTTCTGTACGGTTTGATATTTCCTAAAATTATATAACAAAAAAAAAACCATTTGTGCAAAATGATTACCTTTGTACTTATCTGTTATAAAATCTTAAGGTCGGTGAAATAATAAGATATCATGAAAAAAAAAAATCAGAATTTCGTCAAACAGTTTCCGAGATAATTAATAACCTCTGTGGATACGAATTTATAAACGAACTATACGCATTTTCTATTGTTTGTATTGTTTACAGTTTGATAAATGAAAGTTTTATGATTGTTTTAATTTGACATATCTTTGTTCTTAAAGAACGGAAAATACAAACGCTGGCGACATTTTTCTTTCGTTGCAGATCAAAATATTTGTTGAGTAGTAAATAGTAACCTGGGAACGGACATTACACGTTCTTATAGTCATTATTTACAAAAAGCGATTTTAAAAAAATCTTTTTTTCCGGCAAAATTGTCAGTTTTGATGGAATTTTGTTTTACAATTTATTCGAGCGAAATAAAGTGGGGAAGCTACTGTAAGCATATCCATTTCAGTCATTTCGTTTAAAAGTATCACGTAAACAACGAATATAGATTGTCTGGGTTTCAATATTTCTATCGCCATAAAGCAATTTTTAATGGCGGTTCATAATCGCTGGTTAGTAGTGAAGTGTCTAGTCTATCGCTTTAATTATGTCAACTGATGTTCGGTTTTAAAACGTATACTTTTTTTTATGGAGTCCAGAATTAGAAAGTTACAGTGCACATTTTCTCTTATTGAATTGGTGTAATTTGGAATTGTCGCTTGTGGAGACTAATAGAGAGTGATTGGAGGTCTACTTTCACAAGAGACTTTTCAAACGCATTTTGGGAAATGCTGTTGTAATAACATTTACGCTTGAGAGGCGTTTATCGTTGGGTTATCTTGATATGTATAGTGCGCCTTTTGGCTGTCTTCAAGTTGTAGTTGTTGTCCCTTCTATGACCGCTGAGACATGTGTCACCGGATATGACATCATCAATTACAACATCTCGTTGAATCTTATGAGGGATATATTTCCTCTGCTCGCTATAACTAACGAACCCGCGAATGCTTCTTTTTCCATCTGGATCAGTCTCACTCTTATATCGACTCATATATTGCGAATGTCATGTAGCCTCCCGAATAATCTGTACATTTGTAGAAACTTTAGTTTAATTAACACTAGCTCCATTACACTGTGACACAAGGTGGAGCGGATATTAGGCATTTTCGATTGCAAAAAAAAAAAAAAAACAGGTTTCACTGATAGGTTAGAATAGAGAGCATGTTTATTCTATTATTTTCTTATCTCGGAACCTTAATAATGTATCATTTCTATTTGAATTGTGTGCATGCTATAAAATAATGCCATATACAAATATAACTCGTTTATAAAAAAAAAGAATTATAGTGTACATTTGAATTTAAAAACATTGACATGTAGACTACAAAACACCAGTCATCAGATGCCTTCATTATTTAGGAACAAAAGATTAATAGAAAATATTAACATATAATATGTTAACAAGAAACAGCAGATCCCATGATGACCACAATGTAGGGAATACAATATACATTATTGACCCAACCACTATTATCGACGATGAAAGACACCATGGAGAAAGAAAAGAGATAAAAGTAACAGTAAACTATAAACCTATAGTTTAAAAAAAAACGATCTTAATTAAATGCTAACATCACTACTTACGATACAAATGTAAGCAGATCGGGCATTGCCGAAATAGACATTTGTAGTATATGGTGCAGCAGTAAAACTTGACAACATATTACATAAATTGTGATTGTAATTAACTTGGAATTGTGAGTGTACAAAAAAGGGGAGACACAGAACAGATCAAGTTATTATTCTATCTCTCTCTTTCTCTCTCTCTCTCTCTCTCTCTTTCTATCCCTGTATTCATTTCCTTTTATACCCCGTTTGGGTTTCGAAGGAAATACACACTCCGTGTTCTTGTCATTCATGCAGCCACAAACATTGGCGAATGACGTGGTAATTTTATAGAACGTTGTCAGTCTATCTTTCTCTGATTCTACCTCGGGCTCATCTTCCATTCTTGGAGCCACAAACATTGGCGAATGATGTGACTATTTTCTAAGATGTTGTCAATCCATCTTTCTCTGGATCTACCTCAGGCTCATCTTCCATTCTTGCAGCCACAAACATCGGCGAATGACGTGACTATTTTCTAGGATGTTGTCAATCCATCTTTCTCTGGATCTACCCCGGCATCATCTTCCATTCTTGCAGCCACAAACATTGGCGAATGACGTGGTAATGTTCTATGATGTTGTCAGTCCATCTTTCTCTGGATCTACCCCGGGCTCATCTTCCATTCTTGCAGCCACACACATTGGCGAATGATGTGACTATTTTCTAGGATGTTGTCAATCCATCTTTCTCTGGATCTACCCCGGGCTCATCTTCCATTCTTGCAGCCACAAACATTGGCGAATGATGTGACTATTTTCTAGGATGTTGTCAATCCATCTTCTCTGGATCTACCCCGGAATCATCACCCATTCCTTATTTTAACATAAAGTGTGTTTGTTCTATAAACTGTTTGCTGTAGATTAACTATTAATTTCCGAAAATGAAAACGATATACTACAATCCTTTTTTGACAGCATGTGTCTTATCGGTTGGCGTAGGCGTTCATGTCATTGCACAATCTTCTAATCACAATATATCGTATCAACTCTAATGTTCACGGTTGCCATGACATGACACCAATTTATCTAGTATTTGTTTTTTTTTGACAATACGATTAGAAAATTGAAATGATTAGCGTTAAGTAAAGACAATTTATACGAGATGCCACTTAAATGGGGTTTACGAGTAGAATATTGATAATGTCATGAGGAGTTGAAGGAATAAATAGAATCTCGAAAAGAGGCAAAAAAAATATAGAAACCACGTTATGGCGTCACGAGGAAACAGACATCGCCTTTTGGCCGTTACAAGAAAGGGGATGGCTGTGTTATGGTAGGTAGTCGTTACAAACAAACTACACACTCCTAAGACTGTGCATGTCAACGCTGACACCGTGTGCTAAAAGTATAATAAAATGTTTGTTTAATCATGATACTACATTAGAACCAGACTCTACCAGATGTTAGAATCCTTCTTTATTTTAACCATACATTTGATCATATATGGAACAATGCATTATGAGCTTTTCAACATTATACATTCTAAAGAAATGAATCCTTATCAAACATATATTTTAATTATTTCTAGGTCCCAACAAAATTGAACATAGAAAAAATGACAACGGTAAGTTATACGTTAGCATGTTTACCGTATTTTTAAGTCATTTTAGAATGTGATGAAATATAAAGTACACATTCAAAATTATTGTTTTCTTACACTAGCAAGACAGCTTGCAAATTAAAAGAAAACTCATTATTACGCTAATATAGACATATAATGTTAAGCATTAATAATTTTCACATACAAGCATGCTTGGAGGGATATCATAACTGAATTGGTTCAGAAGACGTAAACACTCATTGGAAAGTGCGTGTGGTAATCGTTTAGTTTAACGAGTATGAGATAGATGTGTTGAGATACGTGTTTCCTAAACTAAAACTTTTTTTCATTTTTTTTTATTTCAGGTTTCAAATTTGTGTCAACAAGTATGTAATTCCATCTATGGAGTTGCCATAACAACAAGAAAGCACAATTTATGTTTAGATTCATTGTGATAACTGATGTCTCAGTCAAGCTGAGAAGAGGAAGCTGAAAGTGAATGTGAAAGTATTTAGAACATGGTTCAGATGGTAAATGTCGGTAACAGAAATCAACAAATTGTTGGACGCCATGACAGTCTTCTTACTGCCTAAATGACATGTAAATTGAAGAAATAATGTTCGTGTTTCCATGGAAACACGAGAAAACAATTAATGAATCGAGGGAGGAATGTTAGACGGGCATTGTGTTGACAGTATTCGAGAGGAGTTCATTGACAACAGAAAGTTCAAATGATTGTATATTTATCGCACACGATTTGAAATAAAAAGCTTGAAATATTACAAACTCCATTGTGTAAGCTATACTTAGCGACGGTGAAGGGAGGGCAAAGTGCTGCATTTTAGGAGAACGGATCACTGAAACAACAGTCGCTATAATGAGCACCGTGACGGAATCACTACATATCTTTAAGTGAAAGTATCCAATTTATTACGCAAGTCAAATTAAACAATCGCAACATAAGTTTGCTTCCTATGGTGACGTTTATGAAAATTATATGACATCCATTTCTCTTGATTGTGTATATCTCGTATGTTCTTGTTGTATTTATATCATCACACTATGATTCAAATATTTACTTTGAAAAAAAAAATTACGTGATTTTATTTTGTCTTTTCTGATGTTATTGAAGCGTTTCTATTTATTTTTGCTAGAAAGCAACACATGCAATGAATATTTTATCTGGTTATCATGGTTGTTATTGTGTTACTCATATGAAACATATTCGAAGAGGAGAAGAGACGGGAATATAATAGGAGAAAGTAGAAACACAGAATGAAGAAATGAAAAAAAGGAGAAGTAATGTATGCAAGATAAATGATAATTGTAGAATTTCCAAGAATTAAACAAATTAGAGAACTGGAACGAAAAGTTGAAAAATATGAGAAGTAGAAGAAGGTGAAAAGCTCCAAGAAATAATCAAATTTTTAGAAAGCATAAACGTAGACAGCAAAGATCTAAGAATAATAAAGAACATGTACTGGCAATAAACTGCGGCCATAAGCACTGGAAACCAATCGGGAATGTTTCAAGAAATAAACAGGGTGTTAGACAAGGTTGTGTGATGTCACCATATTTGTTTAATATTTATAGTGAGATTATTTTAAGATCCATAAGGGGCATGCCTGGAATAACAATTGGAGGTCATAATATAAATAATCCAAAGTATGCTGATGATACAGTATTAATCGCTAAGAGTGAAAATGAGTTACAAGAAATGTTGGACATTATAGTGAAAGAAAGAAAAATAAATGACTCAGCCTTAATAGCAAATAGACAGAAGTTATGGTAACAAAAAAGAAAAAAAAGACATCACCTCAGTGCAAAATAAAGACAGATGGAACAATATTAAAACAGGCAAATGAATTTAAATATTTGGGAACTTTGTTAACCTCAGACGGAAGAAGTACAAAAGAGGTGAGACGCAGAATGGCTCAGGCAAAAGCAGCTTTCCAAAAAATGAGGAAGATACTATGCAATCCATTTTTGACAATAGAAACAAGAAAAATAGTTCTTAAATGGTTTGTAAAGCCAGTCTTAACATATGGATGTGAGTCATGGACAATAGGACAACAGACAAGAAAATCACTGGAATCTGTAGAAATATGGTTTTACAGAAGAATGTTGAGAATATCATGGACAGCTAAGAAGAGTAATGAAGAGGTTCTGAAAGAGGTCAAAGCAGAAAGAGAGCTAATTTTCAATATTAGGAAGAAATAATCATAATATTTTGGCCATGTAATGAGAGGAGAACAACTGGAATAAATTGTAACAACTGGAAACATTGAGGGAGGAAGACATAGAGGGAAGCAAAGAGAGAAAATACCAGACATCTTAAGAGAATGGCTTGGCAGAAGGTCAACAACAGAAATGATAAAGAACTGTCGAGATCGAAAGTTGTGGTGAGGCATGATCACCTACGCCAGTAGGCCCGTTACTTGATAATGAGAAGAAGGTGAGATTAGAATCGTGATTTCTTCTCTGAGAAAATAAATCCACATCCAATTTCAGATTTCCACTTTAGTTAAAGAAACAATAGGTGTAAGTACATTTATGTAGAGCTGACATAGATGGGAATATATATTAAAACAAGTATATGCGTAATGCAATTGTTACTTGAGTCAGTTAACTCTGGTCTAAGCAATGTTGATATTATAACATAATGGATTTAAGTGAATCATAATTTTACTTATCGCTATGTGATTCTCACTTATTGAAGAAATAGATTAGCAATAAGAAAACAAGTATAGTAGCAGGACATCACTACTATAGTTTCTTTATTTCCGCAATATCACTGTTATGAAGGGCATGTTTAAAATTTAAAAACAGATAATGAATACATATTGCTTTAAAAGTAAACACATAAAAAAACACATAATTATTAAGTCATTTTACAGTCACAAATTAGTTATAATAAACTTGCCCGCCTTATTTCTATGCAAATCAAGTTAATTTAAAACTGTTTATATAAACAAATTAACTTAAATTCAACCTCTTGTATTCTTGCAATTTAGGCTCCAATTGAAGGCATTGCACAAGACAAACATAAGGTATGGTAGATAAGAGAACCAAAATTTGAGTAATATTGTATGTAAAAAAAGTGAATTATTAAATTGGAATTGCGTACAATGCGTGCATACATGATGCAAGTTGTTTGTAGTGAACGTGCCTTACATCCATTATTTCTGGTTTTAAAATGAATTTGTTTTGCGTTGGAGCATATTCCATTTTAAGACACGATTTTAAGATCCTATAGACTAGTGAGAAATATGTTGTTCGTCTCGATGGTGTAAATTGTTACCATGGCAACACAGATTGGGTTGAACATAGAGCACGATATGCCAAAATCGGTAGTGTCACTATCTTTCCTAACATGCACATAACGAAAGGATGAAATAAACATGTGTTACACATTACTAATACATACATCATCATCGAGTGCCGTCTCCGTCACGAAGGTTGACTACCATAGAGCGCCATTCTGCTCTGTCTCTTGATTTTATGGTGCAGGTTGTTAGGCTGATTTGTTAATCTTTTGATGTTACTCGTCCATGTTAGTTATGGTCTGCCTCTTTTACCTTGTATTTTCCCCTCCAGGATTACTTTTAGTAGGCTGTTGTGTCTTTTAACATGGCCTAAAATCGCATCTGTCTTGTTTGAATTATGTTTGGTAGTTCTCTTTTCATTTTTAGTTGTTTTAAGACTTCATCGTTTGTTTACTTTTCCTTCAATCCAATTCTACCTATATACTTCTATATATCCACATTTCAAAGGCTTCAATTCTCTGTTTTCTTGTCTAATGTCCATGTTTCTGCACCATATAGGAATATTGAGAAGATGTAACATTTTGCTATTCTTAGTTTTAGCCCTGGTGTCATTTGTTTTGAGGTTAGTATGTTTTTCATGACATCAACATTACTTTTTGTCATTCCCATTCTTTTGTTTATTTCAGTTGTACATTTCCCATCACTGGTTATATTATGACCAAGGTAGTTGTAGTTCTAAACTGTCTCCAGGTCTATTCCTTCAATTTTGTGGGTTTTGGGGTATTTTCTTTGTTTATGATCATAGTATTAGTCTTTTTGATATTCATATCAGGTATATTTTTTGCTTATCATGTTTATTTCATTAAGTAATTGTTGTAGATCTTTAGGATTTTCTGCTAGTAGTACAGTATCGTCAGCATTTCTTACGTTATTGAGTATCTTTCCATTCATATGTAGGCCTGACATCTCTGAGATGTTTTTAAAGATTTGCAGTGTATAGATTGAAGAAGCTTGGTGATAGGATGCATCCCTATCTTACTAATCTTTTTTTTATGTCAATGGGTGTAAAGTTCTATTTGTTATAATTTATTATTGCTGTTTGCTCTAGTTTAGATTACATATTAGTCGTATGACCATGTCATCTAGATGTATCTCTTTTAGGCATTCTAAGTTGTTTGTTGTGTACTCTATCAAAAGCGTTGGTGTAGTCTATAAAGCAGGCATATATATTGATGTGTTTACTTCTGTGTACTTTTCTATTAATGTTCTCATGCAGAATATGGCTTCTTTTGTCCCGCTATTTTTCCTAAATCCAAATTGCTGCTCATCTAATTCAGTAATAATGACTTTATTCTGAATCCTTCCTTGTATAACCTTTAGCAAGATTTTTGTAACATGTCTCATTAGGCTTATTGTTCTAAAGTCGCTGCATTCAACTGCACCATTATTTTAAGACATTGCAATGAAAGATGATGTTTTTAGTTCATTTGGTATGTATCTTGTATGGTATATATCGTTGTATATGTCTGTAATCACCTCCATGCCAAAATCTTCTAGAGCCTGTATCATCTCTATCTGTATGCTTTCAGGTCCTGTTGCTTTTCCCTTTTTCATTGTTTTTATAGCTTTTTCCACCTCAGATAGTAATATTGAATAGTCTTATGTAAATTTTATAATTGGTTTGTTGTCCCTTTGATCATGAAATAGTCGTGTTATATATTCATGCCATCTATCTATAATATATTTATTGTCTGTTAGCAATTTTCCTTTACTGTGGTCCGCAATGCATCCAACTTTATTAGACTTTTTTATTTGTATTAGTCATTCTCTTTATTTCTGTGTGCATTCCTCTTAAGTCTTGTTTGCTTTCCACAGTTTCTATTTCTATACATTTATTTTTGGCTGCGCCAGTCCTCTTCTTTTGCCTTTTTGCACATTTTGCGTACTTCATTATCTATTTTATTGTATTGTGCAGTGTTCTTCGCTTGTCTCCTTTCTTCCATTTTTTCTAAGATGGTGTTCGTTATTCATTTTTGTTGTTTTTCTCTTTTGGGTAAAGTGTCGCAGGTTTCTTGTATGCTTTTCTTTATGGATTGCCATTTGGTTGTTACTTTTTTCATCAGGATTTTCTCTTCTGTATTGTTCAATTCCTTCTTCAAGCAGCTGCTGGTATGTGTTCTTTACTTGTATTGTATAGGCATCTTTAATATCTTTTTGGTTTAAAGCTGTTATACCTAGTGGGTTTGTTGATGAATTAGACTTTTGCTTCTTTCTCTTTAATTTAATTTCATTTTAATCATTACATGATTGTGATCTGAATTAATATCTGCCCCTGTGTAGGTTGTGGCTTTCTTTACGCTGTCACGGAACCTTTCTTTTATCATTATGTAATTTATTTGTTCCTCTTCTTATTTCCATGGCTTATCTATTTGTATAGTTTCCTTTTCTCTTGCTCAAAGTAGGTGTTACATATTACCAGCCTGTTTTATTCACGTAATTGTACTAATAATTCTCCTCTGTCATTTAATTTTCCTAAACCATGATTTCCTATAATGGTCTTATATCTACATTTTTCCTACTTTAGCGTTCATGTCATCCATTACAATCAAGATGTCCGAAGAGTTCACTTGATTCATAACCTTATTTAGGTCTTCATAGTATGCCTCTATTTGTTCATCTGTGTGGTCTTGAGTAGGTGCATGTCTGTATTATTGCTATATCGAATGGTTTTGCTTTCAACTTGAGTCGTATAATCCTATTACTGTAAGTCCAGTAGGTACTTATATATTTTTGTAGCTCTCTTTTTGTCAGTATTCCTACCCCACTTTGATGTTCTGTTGTGTTTCCTGAGTATATAAAGGTACATTTATCGTCTTCTATGTACCCACATTCTTTCCATCTTGGAAACGTCTCACATACAAATATAAACGTTTATTTCCTAATGGTTTATGTAAAAGCGTTACGATTATAAATTGTTCAAGAAACATGTATTCTACACGAAATATCGTATTTTCTTTTTAGATTGATATGGTGAATTACAGAGTAAGTGATACAACATATAAATATGGATGTTGTTATGAATAAATCGTTGCATATTATCACACAACTAGTGAATGTTATGTTGATTTAGACGTCCATTTGGCTATCAAGGCTTTGATCATGAATAATGGCGAAGAAAATAGATCCACTGAACTGTCCACGAATGTCGTAATAGACTAATGAGATTGGAGGTTATTACAACATTTCACTTGTAAGAAGATGCCGGAGGTTTCAGAAGCGAGATTAAGGAAATCCACTACGTCATTCTTTGAAAAAGGAAGGGACTCTGTAAATAGGAGGCATGAGGACGTGCAGCCAAAACTAAAAGAACGTTGTAGGACTGATATTCCAAATGAGTACCAACAAATATTTAGCTATAGTACGTTGAAATGTACTAACATTGTATGAATTAACAAAAGAGCCATGGCGAAGTCGTATGTGTTGGGCCGAAAGGCTCAAATATCATATTTATACTGCAAACCACAACACAGCGCAGACAAGCGACCTAATAATCATTTTACTGGCGGATGATGAAGAAGTAATACCTTTATTTATCGGGCGATTGCAAGCAACAAACCGGCTTTGAAAGCCAGAGAAAAGAATACACTAAGATAAAGAGTTTGGACCTGAGCAAAATACGTTAGAACAGGACAGCTCAGGTTTTAATAACAGGAACACATAATGAAGACATAAAGACATAGATGCAACACATTTCGAGAGAGTGACTTTAGTGTTACCCACATAATTCCGAAGGTTGTTGGTGAACTGGTGAGGTAGTTAATTGAAGATTAACTACAACGTGTTTTTTATTTTATTCTGTAAAAAGTGGGAACTTAACATTATAATTATGTATGTTCCTAAATTAATTAAGAGAAAGAAAAAAAAAGAGCTTAGAGAATGGCTTGGCAGAAGGTCGACAGCAAAAATGATAAATAACTGTCGAAAGAGATTGAAAGTTGTGGAGATACATGATCACCTACGCCAGCAGGCTTGATACATGATGATGATTATGATCATGTCTCTAAAAATGATGATCTGATGAGTCAAAGAAAGATGTAAAATTCAGGAAACTCCGAGAGAATTGGGTCCTTTATTGAACTAACCGTATAACCATAACTGTCTTGATGGATACATTTACTGCCACAAATATTTGCATAAAACATACACAATTCGTGGTGTATTGTCTTTATATTGAACCGTGTAACTTCCATGTCTATACATCTATACATTCTTCATTGACTATTGGCCAGTGGACTTCTAGTTTACAATCGTGTTACGATTCACGTTAATGTGTGTTTAAATAATCAAGGCGTCAAATGCAAAGTGCATGAAGCAGTAAATAATTAACCAAAGATACCATCAATAATACATTTTAAAAAAATATTTAAATATAAAACGTTTGGATCAAATATCACCCGCAGTGTAAAATCGTTGTCATAACTTAAACTAATGGAGATGAACAACGTATGCCATTTAAGCTCAGTTTTCTAATATAAATCTCCCACTATCAACTGTTCGGCACAATACACCTTTCCCTAGCTAAGATCCGATCTCAAGGTTAATTTTGTAATTAAATGTGCTCATTTTTCTGTGCTTTTCATCAACATTCAAATCGTCAATGCATGTTTACCTTTCTAGCCCTGCTTTTTGTCAACCTTTTATTTGTCCAAACTATTTGCATTTTACACGTGTTAGATCTACATAATATATCTTCTATATTCAGGCATGCTTTAATATGTATTATCTCCACTTGCAATTATTTTATGTTCTCACCTCTATACCAACGACCGTTTTCTCAATTCAGAATTATCTTATATTCTTTCTTTTATTTTGCACTGCAGCATTAGTTCATCATACTCATCATCAGAAAACAACAAAAAATTATGACTGTTGACTTTTCACAAAAGAAAAAAATGTTGGCTGAGTCATGGTTACCAAACCATAGAGTGTTGGCTGAGTGTTTATTACAAAACTAAACCGTGTTGGTTGAGTTATGATTAAAAAACCAAATATGGTTGTTTAAGTCATGTTTACAAAACCAACGAGTGTTGTATACTTATTTATAATAAAAGAGCAATGTCCATTTTTAAACAATAAAATTAAATTTTCGAGAATGAATGGAAGAATGTGAATGAATGATTTTCCACTATTCAAGTGGAAAGGCACACCTGTCAAGTCTTTTATCTCCCTTGTTTGCCACACTTGGTGGCATCATCAAAGCAATACAGCCGCCGACGACATCCCCAAACACAGACGCCAGAGTGCTCGAGGCTATTATGCCTCGTTTTAAGCATTCACTGGCGGCAATCAATAGACAAGATATCAGTTAAGACGCCGACGAGACGACACACCTGCCAAAAGACAGGCTCGAGGCTATTGTCGCCTCGCTTAGCTACCTTTAGTGGCGACAGACGAAAGTTCCACCTTTTAAGCCGCCGACAAAGGTCGGGGTGATCAAGTCTATTGTCGCCTCTGGCGCTCCAATTTTCTTTTGAACCTTTGGTCGTGTGGTGCAATAGATTGCTTAACTTTTTACATGGAAAATATATGTATCATTACTCATCATCATCAAATCACATACATGAAATTTATTGTTGTAAAATGAAATGTATTGTTTTAAAAACGAAATAAAGATTTATAATAATAATTAAAAAAAAAAAAACGAGTGTTGTTTGAGTCATGATTACAAAACCAAACAGTGTTGGTGTAGTCATGATTACAAAAACAAAAATTATTGGTTGATTAATGATTACAAAACCAAAAATTATTGGTAGATTCATGATTACAAAACCAAAAATTGTTGGTTGATTCATGATTACACAACAAAAAATTGTTGGTTGATTCATGATTACAAAACCACAAACTATTGGTTGATTCATGATTACAAAACCAAAAATTGGTGGTTGATTCATGATTACAAAATAAACAAATGATGGTTGATTCCTGATTAAAGAAGAAAATGTTTCATTACCACAAAACGAGACAATGACGATTACATTCTGATGACAAGAAAATCGCGTGATTCTCTATTCCTCATGTTTTGAGAATGTGTATGACCTCTAGGTAAACATCTCTGTTGTTCATGTCCTAGTCTCATGTTCTCTTGTCTAGAATTCTAGTTCAAATATCAAGTAATGGTCTGCTGCCTCCTAAGTTTCCAACATATGTGAAGATGGGCCCTATCGGAACAGTGGGATAAGTACAAGAAGTAGTGGAACATATATAAATAAGAAAGCTTTATTCTGGCTCGTCTTAGAAGTTCAATTTCTAATGAAAGTGCCAATTATGGAGACAGTTATGCGGTTACATTGAGAAATAAATATTTATATCTCTTTAGATCATGAACACAATGAACGAAATAGAATCAGTAAGTCACGTGTATAACTAATATGAATGTACATACACATAAAATGTATACGATGTTTAACTTACTGATCAGGGTTTGTTTTGATCAATGTCAGTGGTTTGTTACCTATGCACCTTGTAATAATAAATTACTTAATTGGTGAATGTATGACATACTTTGTTAGTGATTTATAAAAAAAAACAATATAAAAATAAACCTATCATTTACCTGGAAGATCAATGATAACGAAATATACGTAAGTTTAATTGCATGTTATTTTATTTAATATCTCACATAATCTCTTTCAGTTTATTCCTTTTTCTATTAAAGTAAGTAGCATAATTAGTAATGATTTTAAGATAAATATGGAATTAGTTACTTTAATAGTGTAATCAGTAGACATTTATGCCAGGAATTTATGAATTAACAATGTAGAAATGTGCCATGAACAATATACTAACATCAAAACAAATAACACCATGATTAGAACTAATAATATTAAAATGGTATATCTCCTCAATATTCATGGTTGGTGCAGAAACACGAACATTAGACAAGAAAACATTGCTATTAAGGTTGAATCCTTTATTTTTGCTTTCTTTCACTAAAATGTCCAACATTTCTTGTAAATCATTTTCACTCTTAGCGATTAAGACTGTATCATCAGCATACCTTAGATTATTTATATTAATCCAATTGTTATTCCAGGCATGCCATTTATGGATATATATGGAATATTAGATATACTATATTATATTTATATATGTCTACTTAGTTATAAACATGTTTCCTGTAACTTAACGCGCAGCATAAAAAATACATGTGCCTGCTTCTTTAATGCAATACAGTTTTCATGTACACGTCTTTCTTCTTTTTAAATCGACTGCCGATAAATTTTAATATGCAAGTTACTATGACATGATTCAGTAAAAGTAAAAAAAAAAATAAAGTACCCCCGTCACGCCAAGTGGCGTATAGGGAATATGGTGTTAGTGACCATAAATTTTACAGACCTTCGACACATGATTTTTGGGGCAATGTGGTCGATATTACGCTCGTGTGGCTTTACTTTCCCAGAACAAAATCCGGTACCCATTCATTTAAAGGCTTGATGATCATGTCAGGTCGGGTAATTTTACCTGCTACTGTATGCTGTATGCAGTAAACAGTACAATCTATGGCTGCCCTGTTGCCTTGCAGGTAATCTCGGGAGAGTAGAAGGCGAAGGGAGGGTGCCCCGAAGTAAAACAGCCCCACTGCCTTTTGGGTGAGAGTTTTTAATCAAAGGCTAGTGGAGCCAACCGTAAGAAAACCGACGGAGGGCAACAGAAAACCACCGTCATAACTTCTTTGTATAATCATGAAGTAGGAAAGGAAAGAGTTGAGGAGGTAGTTGGCCATTATGGCTTAGGCGAGATAAATGAATGAGGTGAGAAACTTATTGACTGGGAAAGTACACACAACATGATAGGAAACACATGGTTTAAGCAACATCCAAGACGTATGTGGACATGGAAAAGCCCAAAGAACAACGCACGTATTCAAATTGATTATATAATGACAAGCAATAGATTTAGAAACAGTCTGGTGTGTGTGAAAACTAGACCAGGGGCAGATTGCAAAAGTGATCATGTACCAGTTGTGGGAAAGTTTAGAGTAAAATTAAAAACAAAACAAGCCTAAGTTAACATCAAGTTAAATTTAGATTTACTAAAATCAGACAAGAAGCTGCAAAAGCTACAAGACAAATATCAAATCACAATTCAGAACCGGTACAATGCAAAAGAGAAGATACAAAGCATTGATGAACAGTGGAAAATGCTAAAAGAGTCAATGCAACAAACATCAAAATAGTTCATACCACCAGTGAGGACAAAACAGCGGATATATACCAAACGACATGCTCAAATCAATATTCATAGTCCTACCAAAGAAAATGGGTGCGATTGAATGCGATGATCATCGCACAATAAGCCGTATGAGTCGTATGACTAATATATTCCTTAGAATCATCATGCGAAAAGTGCGAAACAAAATCAGTCCAGAAATTAGCGATGAACAGTGTGGTTTTGTTAGAGATAAAGGAACAAGCAATGCCATTTATATCATAAGATCTTCAGAAGAAAGAGCTATAGAGGTGAAAACAGATCTATACCTATGTTTCATAGATTACACCAAGGCATTTGACACAGTAAAGCGCTAAGAAATAATCACAATTTTAGAAAGCATAAACGCAGACAGCAAAGATCTAAGAATAATAAATAACATGTACTGGCAATAAACAGCGGTCATAAGAACTGGAAACCAATTGGGGAATATTTCAAGAAAAAAAAACAGGGTGTTAGACAAGGTTGTGCGCTGTTACCAGATTTGTTTAATATTTATAGTGAGATTATTTTAAGATCCATAAGGGGCATGCCTGGAATAACAATGGGAAGTCATAATATAAATAATCTTGAGAACAACTTGAATATATTGTAACAACTGGACACATTGAGGGACGAAGAGATAGAGGGAAGCAAAGAGAAAAAATAACAGACAGCTTAAGAGAATGGCTTGACAGAAGGTCAACAACAGAAATGATAAATAGCTGCCGAGATCGAAAGTTGTGGAGAGACATGATCACCTACGCCAGTAGGCCCGGTACTTGATGATGATGATGAACCTGGAAGCCGTTGGTTGGGATCGAACCCTACCTCTTGTCCTTTGTAGTCCAGTTCACTAAATACTAAACTTTCGCGGCTTCCATGATTAAGTTATGCTTTGTCAGTTAATATCTTCATCAGACACCAAGTTTCCTTTCCAATGCTGCATTTGATGTTATCATTTTTTGTTTCTTTCGAGATGTATATATCATCTTTCGTCTTTTCATGCAGTTTTGTGGATGCTATTGCGTATATTTAATTTTTGGTGGTTTTGTTCTTGTACACACACATTCATCTGTAAAAGAAAACAACTGCACTTATTTCCGCGCAACATTTCTGATCGAATCTACTGCCTACACTCTGTTGGCGCACGACTATCCGGTCAGCTGACCGTCTTCTGGATCCATAACAACTTCCATACATCAGAATCCTGAAAGAAATGTAGAAATATACAGTTTTATTTAATAGAAAGTGGTAAGAAAACGTTATAAATATGTGATATTATTATATATATATATTTTTTTTTGTTTTTAAAATCATGTCTGTTTAGGTTATTGACAAAATAGAAAATAGCTGCGGGCTGACAGTAAGTAGAGGGATCCGGTAGTAAAATTGATAACATTAGAGAATCATAAAATGTATGTACTTTGCATGAAAAATTAACAATGCGAAATGCAACCACACACAAAGAGAATATATCTGCATACAGTTTAGAGGTATGAGAAGAATTATGTCTTAATATACATTCAAGACATAGGGTCTGTGTTGAACATTTACACATTTATAGCACAAGTTTTCCCTTAAATTTTGACTTCATCATAAGGAGTAATTTAACAATGACCTGCACATTACAATCCCACACTGAACCCACCAAGGCCTGTTCCTTTTCAGTCGGGTGGCTTTCAATAAAGCGATGGAAATTAAAGACTGGCCAGAACTTTCTATACCCAAGCAAAGACCACAGTCTGTTCTACCAAGTCAAGACTGGCTAGCCCTTCATATACCCAAGCAAGATCACAGTCTGTCTAGCAAATCGAGACCACAGACTGTCTAGCAAGTCAAGGTCACAGACTGACTAGCAAGTCAAGACCACAGTCTGTCCAGCAAGTCAAGACCACAGTCTGTCTAGTAAGTAAAGACAACCGTCTGTCTAGCAAATCGAGACCACAGTCTGTCTAGCAAATCGAGACCACAGACTGTCTAGCAAGTCGAGGTCACAGACTGACTAGCAAGTCAAGACCACAGTCTGTCCAGCAAGTCACGACCACAGTCTGTCTAGTAAGTAAAGACAACCGTCTGTCTAGTAAGTAAAGGCCACAGTCTGTCTAGTAAGTAAAGACCACCGTCTGTCTAGTAAGTAAAGACCACAGTCTGTCTAGTAAGTAAAGACCACCGTCTGTCTAGTAAGTAAAGACCACAATATGTCTAGTAAGTAAAGACCACCGTCTGTCTATCAAGTAAAGACCACGGTCTGTCCAGCAAGTCAAGACCACAGTCTGTCCAGCAAGTCACGACCACAGTCTGTCTAGTAAGTAAAGACAACAGTCTGTCTAGCATGTCAAGGTGCTGAAGACGGAGGTAACCAGCCAAGAGGCCCACCACATCCCTCAGGATGTCACGAATTCACGATGTAAAGCTTGTCTATAAATGCGTATCGATATGTTACTCGACCTGTGATGGGCAATCATGCAGGTGCAGTGTATGGCCAACAACCTTAAAAGGCCTCACAAAAATTGTTTATTAAAATGTATACAAGAACATACAATACAGAAATAGTTAATAATTCAGGCGAGCGAAAGATAGAGACAATCACGCACTGACACACATATAAAGTCATAGATAGAGAGATAGAGATAGCGATAGAGAGAGAGAGAGAGAGAGAGAGAGAGAGAGAGGGAGAGATAGAGAGAGTGAGAAGAAATTGTTCCATGAATTGAGTATTTTATCAGAAAGTGATTATTAATTAATTTCCATAATTTGCTGTTAAGTAACGTATTCATCGTCGACGTATATTATATATGAGCTCAAGGTCACGTCTTCAAATATGTCAATTTTTGTTATACAGAATCAAAGATATAAATTATTATATTATGAATATTACTCTTTAAATTAAGAGTGTATATTAACTCTCTCTCTCTCTCTCTCTCTCTCTCTCTCTCTTTCTCTGCGATCAAGACTCAATCAAAGTAGGATTCCAGACTCTCTCATGAAGTCAGCTGTCTGTTTAAGCGAATAAATCGATTGTCCCATATAGTATTTCTTCCAGGGAGGTGGGCGTGGACCACATTGCTCTTCTCAGGTCTGTGTACTGGTGGAAATCCTGTAGAACATGTTTCGTAGTCATATTGTCCAGTGTACATTAGCAGAGTGGGTACAAATAATAATACATAAATATTATTATATGGGGAACTTCCGAGGCGATAATAGGGAA
Source organism: Megaustenia siamemsis (assembly GCA_032433765.1). Lineage (NCBI taxonomy): Eukaryota > Metazoa > Mollusca > Gastropoda > Stylommatophora > Ariophantidae > Megaustenia > Megaustenia siamemsis. Next base: position 45,739,408 of record JAVIAB010000101.1, on the reverse strand, counting down.
TAATAGAACAAAGAAGTATGTGTTAGCACTCGGAAAAATTGACAGACAAACAACAATAGAAAAAAACGAAGAACAATATATAGTCCGAAGTGGGATCGAACCCGTACTCAGTGGCACCGCGCCTTGCCACGAGAAGCCGAACGCTTGGCACGATCACAGTCTACAATTACAAGCTAGTAAGTAAAGACCACAGTATGTCTAGTAAGTAAAGACCACAGTATGTCTAGTAAGTAAAGACCACCTAAGCTGGATAGTGGAATGTCCATTATGAGTACGGGTTCGATCCCACTTCGGACTATATATTGTTCTTCGTTTTTTTCTATTGTTGTTTGTCTGTCAATTTTTCCGAGTGCTAACACATACTTCTTTGTTCTATTATTCCCTATTATCGCCTCGGAAGTTCCCCATATAATAATATTTATGTATTATTATTTGTACCCAGTATATAAACACTGGGAACTACTATTCGTGCTGTTTCGTCCAATAAATGTTTGTCTACAACACAAGTATTCAGCCCTACTGGGAGATACTTGCATTAATAGGAAAGTACAAATATACAATTTATTTCCGGTCTGTGATCGTTACCCTATGCTATAGTCATTGAGAACGTCATCGTGTAAGACACTACTGCAATAGCCAATTTTTTAGTTGGCTGCGTGGTAGTGTGCCAAGCGTTCGGCTTCTCGTGGCAAGGCGCGGTGCCACTGAGTACGGGTTCGATCCCACTTCGGACTATATATTGTTCTTCGTTTTTTTCTATTGTTGTTTGTCTGTCAATTTTTCCGAGTGCTAACACATACTTCTTTGTTCTATTATTCCCTACATTAGCAGAGGCCGGTTGTACCTATTTTGAATTTGGTGAACATGTGATTTCTCATATTATTGTGTCCAGTGCCTAGGCGAAGTATTATGACTTGATCTCTCCTTGATAGTTGGTGGTATCCGTCACTCTCGTTATGCTTTGGGTGTTCTCGTCCCCAATTTTCATGGATCTGACCCACGAGGATCGATTTGGCTTCATCATAACTGAGCGAATGGTTCTCTTGTGGTAATCTCCCTCTTCTTTGGCTAATTTTTCCGCGCGTTCGTTCCGTGTATATTACAGTGTGATGGTATCCACTGAATGACTACTCGCTGGAAGTTATTGCATAGTTGGTCCAGGATTGTTCTCAAGTTCATTGTTTTTGGGGCTTTTTAGAGCTGATAGTACTGACAGTGCATCAGTCAGAATCACCAATTTATTGTGCATGTTATGTTTGTGTTGAGTAGCCAGTGTTACAGCATCTCTGATGGCTTCAGTTTCAGCTTTAAAGTTGTTTGAGAATTTCCCTGTAGCTATTGGCTTGGTGACCTCGTCCTAATTATTCAGCGTTAAGAACACACCACCCCCTTAATTTCTGGTGGCATTTGTAGCAGAGCCATCTGTGTATATGTGGGACCAAGAGGCATGTGGGTAGATATCGCGTACGTGTTTTTCTACTACGTGTTTTCATTCTGTGTCTGATTGGGTGTCTTTTCTCATGATTCCTGTTATATTTCCCTTAAGTTCTGGTATTTTATGTTTTCCATGAGGTGACATATCAGATGGGCCCAAGGGTTTCGATATTGTTTAGGAAAGTACTGGGGCTCCATGAGTTAGTTCATTGGCAATTGCAGCGAAGTTGCTCCTCTTCAGTCGTATAATTCCGGAACCAGTTATTCTTTGGTGCATGGGGTGGCTAAAGAGCCTTCTGTATGTATCCGCTTGTTGCAATACTTTAGTGACCTGTCTGTCATCTAAGGGTTGTAACCCTGTTACTGTTTCTAGAGTCTTGATAGGTGTAGATTTCACCAGTGATGATACGGGCGGCTTGGTTCTGTGTTCTGTTAATTTTGCTAAGGTGTGATTTGGAAGCCATAGTCCAGGATGTGACTCCATACTCTAGAACTGGTCTGACTCTTCCTAAGTATAGTCTTTTCAAAATATTGTTGTTTGCCCCTCAGTCCGTTCCTGCCAATTTCTTCATAATATTAGTTCGTTTTCTGGCTTTTTTTCTTTCTCTGTCTATATGATTTTTCCAAGTCATTCTGCGATTCATGGTGACGCCAAGATATGTTGGGTTTTGGTCAATAGTGAGTGTATGGTCTTTTATCTTCAAATTTGCAGAGTTACTTGATAGGCTGAAAATTGTTTGTGTAGTTTTTTTTCGTTGATTGGTAAGAACCAGATGTTCGTCCATTTTTCAAGTTCACCTAGGGCATCTTGCATCGTAGGTCCAGCACCGACATATTTTCTTCGCGAGCCAATAACGCCAGATCATCTCCGTATATTGCTGAGTGTATTCTGGTGGAATGTCCATTACGATGTCATTTATGAAAATTAAAAAGAGTGTTCGAGACAAGACTCCGCCTTGTGGGACACCTTGTTCGATAGAGACCTTCTTACATAATTGACCTTGAACGTGAACTATGGCCGTTCTATCATGTAGGAATTGAGAGACCCAATTGAATAAACGACTCTTGATGCCAAGTCTGAAAAGCTTGTTCTTTAAACCTTTTCGTCAAACCCTATCAAAAGCCTTCTCCATGTCGACCCACACTGCCAGTGTGTGTTTCTTTTCTTGTAGAGCACCCTCTATATCCTGTGCAATGTAGGTGACCAGGTCTTTAGTTGATCTGTGCTGTCGGAAGCCATTTTTTGTTGTACGATTTGTTGTTTTTTCTCCAAATGCCACATAAGTCTTCTGTTAACCAGCCTTTCCATGAGTTTACTCGGGTAGCTCATTAGGCTAAATGGTCTATAGCTAATTGGATCTAGTGGGTCTTTTCCACGCTTGCGAATGGGCACCAAAATAGCTTCTTTCCAGATTGCCGGCACAGGACCTCTCTCCCAGCTAGCATTTATTATCCTTAGAAGCTGGCTCTTAGCCTTCTGTCCCAGATTTAGGAGCATTTAGTTGGAGATTCCATCTTTACCAGGGGAACTTTTGAGCTTCAATCCTTTGAGGACAACATCTAATTCAGTTGGGGTCAAGATGGTCGTCTGATGCTCTTCTGGTGCTAAAGGCATGTGTCTTGCATCTTGGTTTTCCAGTCTTGCAGCTTTCTGTTTGTCTATTGGAGTGTCTATTCTACTAATGTTTTTGTAAGTCTCTATCAGTAGATTTGCTGCCCTTTTGCCTGTGAAGATGTTCTGATTGTATGCTAATGATATTGGAGGTCGGCAGTTGTTTTCGTCGCTCAGAGCTTTCGCAAGTTTCCATAGTTTATGACCATTTTTGTCTAGATTAAGGCTCTCTGTTTTGCCTACCCAGCTATGTCTTGCTGATATCATGACCTCACGTCTGTATTGGCCGAGGCTGCTTTGTAGGCAATGTTGCTCTCTGTGCTGTGTGATGTTTCAGCTAGTTCTCTGGCGGAGTCCAGTTCCTCTTCTAGTCTTTGTATTTCCTTGCTCCAGTACGGCTTGTAGTTTCTTCTTGCTTCTCTAGGAATGGATTCTTTAGCAGCTCTCAGGATTCCATTTATTGACCGCTCTATCATATTATTGACCTTCTTTTCGTGGGTGTTGATAGGCGCAGTATATGCATCAGTGAGTCTTGCAAACTTTGCCCAATCTGTACTATTATAGTTCCAAGGTTGGGGGGGGGGTCCTCCTTAGAGTTTATGAAGAATAGGTTGTTGTATATTTCCATTCTTCCACTTCTTCACCTCGAATATTGGACTCCTTATATCCCCATCAATCAGAGTGGTTGTTAAAGTCTCCTACAACCAGACACTTTGATGGTTTTATTTCCATTGACTCCAGCTTCAGTAATTTGTCATTTGGATAGTATATATTAAATATCCTTATACTAGCGGAGTTAATGTATAGGTCTGTACCAATGATCTCTGCCTCTCCGTTTGTGACGACATCTATCAGTTTTGCTGTGATGGAATTGTATTAAGTATAAGAATTCCACCCTTGTGACCTTCCCTGTCTTGTCTAAATGTTTGGTAGCCCCTGATCATAAATCTGTGCTGAAAATTAAGATGAGTTTCCTGGATACAGGCAACGTCTATCTCCACCTCTGCTAGTCTGATTGTTAGAGTTTGTTTTTTTGTTGTATATGCCCTCCGCATTCCAGTGTATTATATTCAGCTGTTTCTTGAAGCTTTTCCGGTCAGCGGTAGTTTATATCATAATTAGAGTCTGTTTGATCCAGTCTGATTGATTACTTGTTAAAACGTTGCACTGTGTTCTATGCCAGTGGCCCAGTGCATCCGATTTCAGCCAGCGTTTTATTCAGGTTTTCTTTCCTTAGCATTTGATTGTCCCCAATCTTCCTGCAGGGCAGCAGATGGTCTTTTCTGTAGGGGGATTCTGCCCTTAGATTGTCGGTCCTCCCAGGCTTACGAGCACCATCTGCCCAAGCATGATGTAGTAATTAGTTGGTGATTAGACCATCACCATCACACATAAAACAACAGACTATAAGTCCCTTAGACCATCACCATCACACATAAAACAACAGACTATAAGTCCCTTAGACCATCACCATCACACATAAAACAACAGACTATAAGTCCCTTAGACCATCACCATCACACATAAAACAACAGACTATAAGTCCCTTAGACCATCACCATCACACATAAAACAACAGACTATAAGTCCCTTAGACCATCACCATCACACATAAAACAACAGACTATAAGTCCCTTAGACCATCACCATCACACATAAAACAACAGACTATAAGTCCCTTAGACCATCACCATCACACATAAAACAACAGACTATAAGTCCCTTAGACCATCACCATCACACATAAAACAACAGACTATAAGTCCCTTAGACCATCACCATCACACATAAAACAACAGACTATAAGTCCCTTAGACCATCACCATCACACATAAAACAACAGACTATAAGTCCATCCTAACTATCATGAACTTCCGGGTATCTCACCGATGCTGACAAGTCATGGTATGTTAAATATTTTAAACTAAAGTTCTACCAGATATGTACGAATATATGATGAAACGTGTAATTTACTATTTGGATAGTTTGTCAAAGAAGATGTTGATCTCCTCCAGCGGTAGAGGACGCATAGTTGTTTACTAATTTGGTTCATTTAAGACAGCGTCCACAAGAGTCAGAGTGAAATGAATCTCCATTGCCGCCAACCTTCGATGCAGGGAGAAAGCACGACAAGATTGTGTTCTGAGCTTATACTCCAGGCATTGTGCTAGTGAAAGGTAAACTATAACGGCCGCCGTTGAGAATGAACAAAATTCTACAAATTCAAAGCTCGGCCGTTTGACTTTGTTCAAACGTAAACAAGAGTCCATCTTGGTGCGTCTACCTTGGTGCGTTTTATCAGTGAATATTAAGAAAACAACTGAAGAATTCATTGTGATGACCCATTGACATGAGTTGAAAATACATACCTTAGGAAGACATAATATAATACGTGGGGACCCATTGTTTGTTGTATAAAAGTATAGCTCTAATGGTTTATGTTATAGATACTCATTTGAATTAGTTGTACTCACACAATAAACAAAACTAAAGCTATTCAGACAACTCATATACACGACGTCACGGAAAGACTAATGCGATGTAATAAGGTAAAAAGCCTGATAAGTCGAGATGGTTTGAACCATATATTTATATTATTCAGGCACTTTCAGTACATTCGAATGTGAAGCTAGAGAGAACGGAAAGCTTCATTATCTCAACAATTCATATTTTACTTAGAAAACAAGTCTCTGAGATTTCAATGAAACATTTCTTTGTTGGGCATGATAACTTATTTATCCTGTTATCTTAGGATACTAACATCAACGGAACAGAGACATGGAGTATGGAGGCGGTGAGAAACTTTATATATCAAATTAGTAGCAGTAGATGATAAGTAATACAAACTAATACATGAAATTAATAGGGTGCCGCGATAGATCAGTGGTTAGTGAGTTGGACTACAAAGGACAAGGGGTAGGGTTCGATCCCAACCGACGGCTTCCAGATTCACCCAGCCTTAAATGGTTACCGGATTTTTTTGGGTAAAAAAAGTGGCACGGGCGTAATACCGACCATATTACCCCAAAAATCTTGTGCCGAAGGTGTGTAAAATATATGGTCACTAAAACCATATTCCCTATACGCCACTTGCCGTGACGGGGCCACTTTACTTTACTACTTACATGAAAAAAATAGAAGACCTACAAGAACAATTAAATTCAACAGCACATGCACAAAATACAACATCATCATCAGTATAGTATATACATTATCAGTATAGAGAAAACAGTCATGAATGTTGCCAAAATTAAACAGAACACAAAAAAACCTATAGAAGGCAGGCAAATAAAACAAGTAGTGGAATTCAAATCCTAGGAAGTTTAGTGACAAATGATAATTCACAAACAGCAGAGATCGAATCAAGATGTAACAAAGCTTGTCAAATCATTGGACAGTTATCATCACTATTGTCCAACAAGGAAATAACTCTAGAGACAAAACGGGCACTCTACAATAAATCTTTGCCCCAAAGTTGTACAATGGCAGTTCTGGACCCTAGATGCAAAAACAATAAAAAAAAAAAAACCACTACTGAGATGAACTATGTCAGACGAATGACGGGAAACAGTTTGAAAGATACGATTAGAAATGAAGAACTAAAAAAAAGCTATGAATAGTCCCTGTGGTAGAATATATAAAGAAATAACATACAAAAATGGATTGGCCACGTGACAAGGCAGAGTAATAACAACACAAAACAACGATCCCTTAATTAAACGTTGCGAGAACACCATACCCAGGGTCGACACTAATAGATGTATTAGATATTGGAAGTACTAGGAAACATAACAGCAGCAGAAGCGAACAGAAGAGCAAAACAGATCGAAAATTATATCTCTCATCAACGATGAAAGTAAATGAGGAAGGAAAGAAGACGATGGTAAGATGAAGATGGTAAGTAAGTTTTAGAAATTGTAAATAAGCTATCCATTCTATTGTTTTACTTATTTACTAAGCGTGCAATAATAAAACAATAAAAAAAGCTATCCGGCATGACCCAATGGGGCCGGCTTGGGAGACATAATAGGAGTGGTGAGAACTGCTTGCCCACTGTCATTACCGTGAGTTGTTCGGTCTGTGTCGTTATCTCACTTTCGGTAAAAATGAACTGTTGATCCTACGTGGATTCGTACTCGGGGTTTGACGAGTTATCACCCGCCAGAACTATAAATAACATATCTTTCTCTTGTTAGCGACACGAAAAAAAACCTGCAGCCTACAGATCTGGAAATGGAAGGATGTGCCAATGTACAGGGTGTCCCTACAGCCTTCATACACAATAAACATACATACATACATAGTAAACAATACACATTTTAAATGAAATTAAATTTAATTAAATTTTGTTCAATTTGAACTTTAATCTGCGTCTTCAGTGTGATTGCCATCATTTGTGATGCAAAGGTTGATGAGCATTGCAAAATTCACCAAAACTCGATGTTGTAAATCCACATTGGACTTTAGGGACACCCTGAAGTACGTACACATGTCGGAATGAAAGTAGTGAACAATGTGGCCTCAGTGAGGTCATTCGGTGGGGATTCGTCACGGCAATGTGCTACCCCTGCAGAATTTCAGCTGCTAGAGAATCATCCGTTTTGAGAAGACATGCGCTCAAGCAGGTCCTCCTTTTTAACTGATATATCGTCATCAAGTACTGTAGTTGCTGACGTAGGTGATCATGCCTCTCCACAACTTTCGATCTCGACAGTCTTTTTATCATTTCAGTTGACTTTCTGCCAAGCCATTATCTTAATCTGGTATTCCCCTTTCTCTTTGAATCCATCTATCTCTTAGTCCCACAATTTTCTCAGTTGTTATAATATATTCCAGCTGTTCCTTTCTCATTACATGAACAAAAATGATGATTGTTTCTTCATAATATTGGATATTAACTCTCTTTTTGCTTTGGCATCTTTTAGAACATCTTCATTACTCCTCATAGCTGTCCATGGAATTTTCAACATTCTTATTTGAAACCACATTTATACAGCCTCCAGTGATTTTCTTGTATGGTGTTTTATTGTCGATGATTTGCATCCATATGTTAAGACTCGCTATACAAAACATTTAAGAACTCTTGTTCTAGTTTCTATTGTCAGAACATAGATTGCACAGTATCTTACTCATTTTATTTTGGACATCTGCTTTCTCCTGAGTCATTCTGCATCTCCCCTCTGTTGTACACTTACCATCTGATCTTAACAATGGTCCCAGATACTTAAATTCATTTACCTGTTTTAATAATATTCCATTTGTCTTTATTGTGCATTATGGTGATGTCTGTTTCTTTGTTGTTACCCTTACTTCTATAGTTTTGTTATTAAGCCTAAGTTCTTTATTTTTGCCTTCCCTCACTATAATGTCTAACATTTCTTGTATCTTATTTTCAATCTCAGCGATTAAGACTGTATCATCACGATATCTTAGATTATTTATATTATGGCCTCCGATTGTTATCTCAGACATGCCCCTTATGGTTCTTCAAAATATATATATATACATATTAAATAAATCCGGAGATATCACTCATGTGTGATATTTGTGACAATAGGATATACAGACCTGGTTAAAAGAGCAAATTATCAAATGCAAGTTTCTCTCTGCGCATATGTGAATCACAGATAAAAGACATCAAGATTTGATTGTGTGGAAAATTCGCGTTCTCAAATATTTGTATCATGTCTTTAACTTTGACCTCCAACATAAACGATGGGCAATTGTGGCTTTTACTGACGTAAAGAAACGTAATTTGAGTAGCTACGGTCACGTGTGGGCTCAATTGGGTTGAATATAATAATATTATGGGGATGAGAGGTGGGTAAGAAATGGGGGGGGGGGGGGTGGGGGAATAAAGTGGCTAATAACAATGAGTAGTTCAGATTTCAATGACTCTGGATTAGGGACATGGCGGTGTTGTGCCTGGTTAGAGCCTCGGTAAGCTATAATGACTAATATGCTAGTAAATGAATGAGTGTAATATTGAACATTGATTAAAATAAATGAGTGAGTGTAATATTGAACATTGAGTAAAATAAATGAGTGAGTGTAATATTGAAGCTTTGAGTAAAGTAAATGAATGAGTGAATTATTGAACATTGAGTAAAATAAATGAGTGAGTGTAATATTGAACATTGAGTAAAATAAATGAGTGAGTGTGATATTGAACATTGAGTAAAATAAATGAGTGAGTGTAATATTGAACATTGAGTAAAATAAATGAGTGAGTGTATTATTGAACATTGAGTAAAGTAAATGAGTGAGTGTAATATTGAACATTGAGTAAAATAAATGAGTGAGTGTATTATTGAACATTGAGTAAAGTAAATGAGTGAGTGTAATATTAAACATTGATTAAAATAAATGAGTGAGTGTAATATTGAACATTGAGTAAAAAAAATGAGTGAGTGTAATATTGAAGCTTTGAGTAAAGTAAATGAATGAGTGTAATATTGAACATTGAGTAAAATAAATGAGTGAGTGTAATATTGAAGCTTTGAGTATTGTAAATGAATGAGTGTATTATTGAACATTGAGTAAAAAAAATGAGTGAATGTAATATTGAAGCTTTGAGTAAAGTACATGAATGAGTGTAATATTGAACATTGAGTGAAGTAAATGAATGAATGTATTATTGAACATTGAGTAAAATAAATGAGTCAGTGTAATATTGAACATTGAGTAAAGTAAATGAATAAGTGTAATATCGAACATTGAGTAAAATAAATGAGTGAGTGTAATATTAAACATTGAGTAAAGTAAATGAGTGAGTGTATTATTAAACATTGAGTAAAGTAAATGAATGAGTGTAATATTCAACATTGAGTAAAAAAAATGAGTGAGTGTAATATTGAACATTGAGTAAAATAAATGAGTGAGTGTAATATTGAACATTGAGTAAAATAAATGAGTGAGTGTAATATTGAGCATTGAGTAAAATAAATGAGTGAGTGTAATATTGATGCTTTGGGTAAAGTAAATGAATGAGTATATTATTAAACATTGCGTACAGTAATCAATGGACAGTTATCAGTTATCACCACTATTGTCCAACAAGGAAATAACTATGGATGCAAAACACACACTATACAATACAATTTTCATCACACCGTTGTACTACCAATGCCAGACCTGGATCCTAGATGCAAGAACAATAAGAAAACTAACCTCTACAGAGATTAAATGTGTTAGACGAATTATAGGAAACAGTCTGAGAGATAAGATCAGAAATGAAGACATTAGAAAAAAAAGTTATGAATAGCCTACGCCATAAAATGTATAAGGAAACAACATATAAAATGGTTTTGCCACGTGACAAGGCAGAAAGAACACAACACAACGAGCCTTCAACAAACGTTGTGAGAACACCAGACCCAAGGGTCGACCATGAAAACGATGGGTCGATGGAATATTAGAAGCACTAGGACAAATAACAGCAGCAGAGGTGAACAGAAGAGCAAAATACCGCAAATTATATCTCCCCACGACGCTGAAAGGCAGATGAGGAAGGACAGAAGAGGAATAGTAAAGTAAATGAATGAGTGTAATACTGAACATTGAGTAAAGTAAATGAATGAGTGTATGAGTAAAGTTAATGAATGAGTGTAATACTAAACATTGAGCAAAGTAAATGAGTGAGTGTATTATTGAACATTGAGTAAAATAAATGAGTGAGTGTATTATTGAACATTGAGTAAAATAAATGAATGAGTGTATTATTGAACATTGAGTAAATTAAATGAATGAGTGTAATATTGAACATTGAGTAAAGTAAATGAGTGAGTGTAATATTGAACATTGAGTAAAGTAAATGAATGAGTGTATTATTGAACATTGAGTAAAGTACATGAATGAGTGTAATATTGAACATTGAGTAAAGTAAATGAATGAGTGTAATAATGAACATTGAGTAAAGTAAATGAGTGAGTGTAATATTGAACATTGAGTAAAGTAAATGAGTGAGTGTAATATTGAACATTGAGTAAAGTAAATGAATGAGTGTACTATTGAACATTGAGTAAAGTAAATGAGTGAGTGTAATATTGAACATAGATTAAATTGCAGTATAATAGAGGCCACCTTAAACTCCAGGCTATAGACGTGTGTAATCATGACATGAACTCTGCAACCTTGGAAGAAATAACTGTAGATTTCAATCTTTGGAAAGACTCAACAGCTTCATCGCAGGCAAGAAGCAGACAGATTCATTGAAAAAAGAGTATACACGGCAAAGGAAAAGAACTAAAAAATATAATTCTAACGGGCGCTGACTATGCCCATAGTCAACTATGACTGACGAAGGATACTACTGTAAAATATATTGATTTAAAAACTGTTCTGTAAATCTACACCGGTGGTGTCCCTTTGTATATCTGATATCTAATAACAAATGTTCACTCCCATATGTCAAACATGTCTTCCTATCCCGTGAAGATCTAGTTTTCAATCTTTCAGTAGCAGACATGAACTACATTTAGCCTTGAACATAATAGCGATCTTAAAGTGGTATTCATGTATCAAGAGTACACATCGATCTTTCAAGAAGAAGGCGTTGAGGCTACATCGGTTATGTGCTGAGAATGAGAGAAGAAGGTCTTCCTAGTGAGGAATTCAAGAGGAAACCATCTGGTAAAGATAAATGAGGTGAACCAAGAATCGCTACACAGATCAATTACTAGGGAAGGTTTAAACATGGGACTAAGAAACAACGAAGACCTACAATAAACTAGCAGCAAATCGTCAATCGTGGAGAATTATGACTGCCGCCGTATGTGCCATTGTCGATCTGAGAGCAAACTGTAGTGGGTGAATGAAACATCTTAATAAAACTATGGGAAATTGCACTTTGCGATGTACATGGTTTTAATCGGAAATAGCAAACTGTTTTTTGTGCTTGTGAATATCATTATCATCATGTGCCATAACGATCGACGTAGATGATCATGTCCTTCCATAATGAACCATCTTATCGATTATGAAGCTGAATGTTTTCTATGCCACACTAAGCTTTAGAAATATACTATCTGTAAATGTAATACGTTTGTTTTTTAGGTTTACAAATTGCTTCAAGAATTTATGGTAGTAAGTAAACTGATATTAGACTTCCTAATTTTATTAATAAATTATGTTTTTTTTTTCGTTTTTTTATTAATTATTTTGCAGCAAGTTATAATTTTCTTTTTAACTTTTACTTTCACCTTTGTCAATGGTTCCACATTTATAGAGAACTAGTGCACGAAACAAGTAATGGGGGAAACTGATAAAATACATTTACAGAGAACTAGTGCACGAAACATTTAATGGGGGAAACTGATAAAATACATGTACGGCTGTTAGTTTTAAAGAAGACTTTAAAAGGGGGTTGGGGGGGGGGGTTATAGAGGTTCATCTGTCTCAGAGCAGCAAGGACCCGGGTTCAGAGACCAACTGAAGCGACGATGATTTTGTTAAAAAAATTGGAAGAATTAATTCGTTTTTTTAATGATGTAACTCTCCCCTGATCCCCTTGGTAGTGAGATTCCATGCCTAGTCCCTCTCTTGTCTTTTCTCTTTTCACTGATACCGAAAGGTGTGGTTTATATAATTTGTCGTTCTTGAGCTGTTTGAACTATCTGAATTAGTGATTTTCCTTTGATGTTACATGTCTCTATCACTGCATCTATCCATCTTCTTCTAAGTCTTACTCTTGGTCTTTTTCCATGCATTCTCGAGAAGAATGCCCTTGATGGTGATTGGTGAGGATTCATTCTGTCCAGGTCGCCCAACCATTTAAGTTGTTGTTGCTCTATATATTCTTGGCAGGGTTTTATTACTACCATTTTTCTTATGGTTTCATTTGGTATTCTATCTCTTTTTGTGTTGTTTGTTACTTTTCTGAACCATCGCATCTCACATGTATTGATCTTTCATAAATGCGATTTAGAAAGGGTCCATGTTTGACTTTCATAGCACATAGTTGGTATGAAAATGCTATTTATAATTTGTTGCTTAGCTGCTGTAGAAATGTTCCTCTCAGATAACGGAATTAAATAGGACATCCCGTGTGCACTCATGAAAAAATATGGCAGCTGTCAGTAGAACCATATCCACACTGTAGATCCCAGACCATGCTAGTGGGTTCTTGCACGTATGTCTGGGGCCTCGGTAGCCTAGTTTGGTAATCAACCCGACTGGGCTAACGACGTTCTAACAACCCGTGTTTGATTCCCGCTAGAAGCAGTGTGAATCTACTCGTTGTTAAAAACACAAATACCTCCGCGGTCGACCAGCCGGTGGCAGAATTGGGTATCAGTATATTACTCTTGGAGGTGAGGAATGCCACCTCGCATCGTGAGTTTCGATGCTTGAAGCGACACTATCTACAAGTCTTCGAACATTTCTGGATAGGCGGCCAAGCACATGTAGGTAAAAATTCGCGTGCTAAGACACCGATTTAAGTCTTGTACTTTATCTTTACATTAACGTAGGTCTGGATTCTCCTCCGATTTTGTCGAGATTCTCGAGGATCTCGATTCTATCAGAGCACCTATGTATTGGCCCATTGGGCAGTGATAATGATTTTAACAATAAACAAATTGTAAAACACTACCGCACCTTTTAAAACCTTTAGAGTGTTTTAGAGAATCACTGTAATGTATGAAAGCAATGTCTCTCATAGCGTCAAGATTGGTTCAAAAATGACCCATTATAATAATATATTATTATTCTTGTCTTCTTTATCCAAAAACTTGCGGGTCGTTGGCATTCCACTGACAGACGTCGTCAATATTTTTCACGTATGCTTCAAACAACAAAGAAGAATACATTACCTCAGTGCAAAATAAAGACAAGTGGAAGAATATTAAAACAGGTAAATTCATTTAAATATTTGGGAACTTTGTTAACCTCAGATGGAAGATGTACAAAAGAGGTGAGATGTAGAATGGCTCAGGCAAAAGCAGCTTTCCAAAAAATGAGGAAAATACTATGCAACATATTTTTGACAATAGAAACAAGAAAAAGAGTTCTTAAATGTTACGTAGAGCCAGTCTTAACATACGGATGCAAATCATGGACAATAGGACAACAGACAAGAAAATCACTGGAGTCTGTAGAAATGTGGTTTTACAGAAGAATGTTGAGAATACCATGGACAGCTAAGAAGAGTAATGAAGAGGTTCTGAGAAAGGTCAAAACAAAAAGAGAGCTAATTTCCAATGTTAGGAAGAGACAATCATCATTTTTTTGGCGATGTAATGAGAAGAGAACAACTTGAATATATTGTAACAACTGTAAACATTGAGGGACGAAGAGATAGAGGGAAGCAAAGAGAAAAAATAACAGACAGTTTAAGAGAATGGCTTGGCAGAAGGTCAACAACAGAAATGATAAATAGCTGCCGAGATCGAATGTTGTGGAGAGACATGGTCACCTACGCCACTAGGCCCGGTACTTGAGAATGATGGTGCTTCACACTTCATCAATATTCTTCATGTATGCATCATACTCCATCAATATTCTGCATGCATGCTTCACACTTCATCAATATTCTTCATTTATGCATCATACTTCATCAATAGTCTTCATGCATGCTTCACACTTCATCAATATTCTTCATGTATGGTACATACAACTAAGAATGGCAAAATGTTACATCTTCTCAATATTCTTGTATGGTGCAGAAACATAGACATTAGACAAGAAAACAGAACAGAAAATTGAAGCCTTTGAAATGTTGATTTATAGAAGAATAGGTAGAATTGGATGGAAACAAAAGATAACAAACGATAAAGTTTTAAAACAACTGAAAATAAAAAGAGAACTACTAAATACAATTAAGACAAGACAAATAAAATGTTTGGGGCATGTTAAAAGACACAACAGCCTACTAAAAGTAATATGGGAAGGAAAAATACAAGGTGAAAGAGGCAAAGGCAGACCAAGACTAACATGGACGAGTAACATCAAAAGATGGTCAAGTCAATCTATGACAGCCTGCACCATCAAAGCAAGAAACAGAGTAGAATCGCGATCCATGGTAGCCAACCTTCGTTGCGGAGAAGGCACACGATGATGATGATGATGATGGTACATACTTGATCAATGTTATTCATTTATGCTACATACTTCATCAATATTCTTCATGCATGTTTCACACGTCATCAATATTCTTCATGTATGCTACATACTTCATCAATGTTCTTCATTTATGCATCATACTTCATCAATATTCTTCATGTATGTTTATCTTCGTCTCTCTTTGAGACTCTATACAGCCAAGGCTTGTCATTTCTTAATGTTTAATCATCTCCTTCTCTACCCACCTCTGCTTTTCGTCTTTCAAATTTCCTTGTAGAATAATCTTTGCTAGACCAGACGATCGAGACACGTAGGCTTTTCATTTTGCGCTGCTTCTCAATAGACAAAAGATCATCATGGGCGTCTGTCTGCCATTTGTGTCAAGCAGATTAAAATAACCTGACAGGGCCCATTCATCTCCAGGACGACGGTGACTATATACAAGCCGAGATTGCAGTCAAAGTCTCTATAATTGAGATCCTTTGTCTGTTATCACTGTGTTTCCACAGTTAAAAAAAAAGTAAAGAGCCACCGTCACGCCAAGTGGCGTATAGGGAATATTGTGTTAGTGACCATACATTTTACAGACTATCAGCACATGATTT
This sequence comes from Megaustenia siamemsis, assembly GCA_032433765.1. Taxonomy (NCBI): domain Eukaryota; kingdom Metazoa; phylum Mollusca; class Gastropoda; order Stylommatophora; family Ariophantidae; genus Megaustenia; species Megaustenia siamemsis. The sequence goes on along the minus strand of JAVIAB010000101.1, from coordinate 45,723,697 downwards.
GTGGGGTAATGTGGTCGGTATTACGCGCGTGCCGCTTTACTTACCCAGAAAAAAATGCGGTATCCATTTAAGGCTGGGTGAACCAGGAAGCAGTCAGTTGGAATCGAACCCTATCCCTTTTCATTTGTAGTCCAGTTCACTAACCACTGAGCTATCGCGGTTCCCACGTGTTTCCATTGAGACCACAATATTGATTGGCTGCTAGGACATTATAGAAATAGATACCACGTCTAACATTGCCGTATGTATTAGCAATGTGGATGAATAAAACATACATCTGCAATAATGAATAAAACATGCATATGCAATAATGAATAAAACACACATCTGCAATAATGAATAAAACATGCATATGCAATAATGAATAAAACATACATCTGCAATAATGAATAAAACATACATCTGCAATAATGAATAAAACATACATCTGCAATAATGAATAAAACATACATCTGCAATAATGAATAAAACATACATCTGCAATAATGAATAACGACTAGGCAACTACATAACTACATTTTATCTTTTAACATCAATGAAAAATGTGAGTGTCAGACCAGTGTTCTGTCGTGTATCTCCGGCTTGTTGTTTATCGTCTGTTGTCTCATTAATTCATATTTTCTAGTCTCCATATTACCCACTTTTCGGTTTTTTTTAGTTTGACTGGCTCCTGGCTGCTCCATTCAGCGTTTATGAATTCTTGTTGTAGAAGTAAACTCTTGAAAAACAACTACAATAGTTGTTTTCTATCAATGATACCTCATAAGCTTTTTAAAACAGTGTTTATAAAATACGCGCGTAAAGTTGTTCCATTTATGTACAATTGCCTCATATATCAATGTATAGTATATATGTTTCATTCGACATCTCAAATAGAATAATGAATTTCACAAATACAACAGGAGAAGTAAAAATTACATAAAGTTGTAAAATTATGGATATAACAACCGGATTTAAAGTGTGATTAATGCGATCCATTGTGTCACTCATGTTGTTATGTGTTTGTAAAGCATAAAACTATATACATAGAATATCGGGAAATTCAATGAAAAGACAAACAAAAACGACATATGAAATACAATGAGGCTGCAATGAGACAAACAATGATAAAATAGAATCGCTCCAATAGGCTCAAAATAATCTAGATTGTTGTGGAGAGAACTCGAATTTCAACGACCTAGCGGTGGACTCGTGTTTGTGTTTCTGTTTACATTTCTTTGTCTGAGCAGCGTGAATGAGATTATGTTCATGGAGTTCTGCTGAGATAGAGAGTCATCTAGAAATGAAATTAGATAGCATGGGCATTGATCTCTTGTTTATGAAAGAAAACTGTGACACAAACTCGAGTTATAATATGTGCATCATATATAACATTAAGTCCTGCAAATGACGAACTTTCCTGTAACGTGCTAAGGCCCCACTAATCATGTCGATGCTCAGATGTCGAAGAGTAAGATGGGTGGGTCATGTCCAGCGAATGGAAGAAAAGTACACCCTAGGCAAATACTATATGGCGAACACACGGATCATGACAAATCGGCAGACCTAAAGTTCGATATCATTATCGTCATCAAGAACCGGGCCTGCTGGATAGGTGATCATGTCTCTCCACAACTTTCGATCTCGACAACTATTTATCATTTCTGTTGATGACATTCTGCCAAGCCATTCTTTTAAGCTGTCTGTTATTTTTTTCTCTTTGCTTCCCGCTATCTCTTCCCACCTCAATTTGTCCAGTTGTTAAAATATATTCTAGTTGTTCTCTTCATCATAAAATGATGATTGTTTCTTCCTAATATTGGAAATTAGCTCTCTTTTTGCTTTGACCTCTCTCAGAACATCTTCATTACTCTTCTTAGCTGTCCATGATATTCTCTGCATTACCTTCTGTACAACCACATTTCTACAGACTCCAGTGATTTTCTCGTCTGTTGTCCTATTGTCCATGATTCGCATCTATATGTTACGACTGGCTCTAGGTTTAAGAACTCTTTTCTTGTTTCTATTGTCAACAATGGATTGCATAGTAGTTTCCTCATTTTTTTGTATAAAGCTGCTTTTGCCTGAGCCATTCTGCATCTCACCTCTTTTGTACATCTTCCGTCTGAGGTTAACACAGTTCCGAAATGTTTAAATTCATTTACATGTTTTAATATTGTTCCACTTGTCTTTATTTTACCCTGAGATGATGTCTTTTTCTTTGTTGTTACCATTACCTCTGTCTTTTTGCTATTAAGGCTGAGTCCTTTATTTTTGCTTTCTTTCACTATAATGTCCAACATTTCTTGTAACTCATTTTCACTCTTAGTGATTAAGACTGTAACATCAGCATACCATAGATTGTTTATAGTATGACCTCCAATTGTTATTCCAGGCACGCCCCTTATGGATCTTAAAATAATCTCACTATAAATATTAAACAAATCTGGTGACAGCACACAACCTTGTCTAACACCTTGTTTTATTTGCTGAAACATTCCCAATAAATTACGATATGGAGATAACTTTAAATCATCTCTGAATGACTTCTCCATGTGTGAATATGACTGGGAACATATGGCAGGTGATCGCACATCATGGATATCATGTATAAGGAGCGGTATAACCTCATTTGAGACTGCGCTAAGGTTAAACTTGGAAGAGAAAAGACTGAAAAAGGGTGGAAAACCTTGGGAAACCATTCTATGACCGCGTGTGCTTGTCAAACATTGGTAGAATTAGCCACGAGAGAAGCAGTTCGACAAAATCAAAACCTGAACAGCAAAAAATACACAATATCCTCCACTATACCGTCTGAGAAGTCGAACAGGTACATAGTGACATTAAGTGGGATCGTTATTCTTTTTTATATCAGTTCTAGGTCTTGCTTTAGCACTTTGAGACAGCGTGTATTTACGTCGTTGTATGTTTTGTTTATATATTCGTGTCGTAATAATTAGACGCAGATTTACTGAAGTTCCCAAAATTGCCCAAGTCAGTAATCCTATCTAAACCAATAGCGTTATACAAAAAGCAGTCACTTTCAATTTAAAACGTGTCGTGAACTAGAACCAAAATATTCAAAGGTCTACAGTCTTTTAATAGTGTGTGTACGTCTCCCATCATGAATATAGAACTGTTAACTCGACACAGATATTAATTAATTTATACCACTTCACATATTTCCAGATTGCTGAAAAAACTACATACAATGAAACGGTAAAGATACATGTTGAGAAGAAGCATTATTAGTATTAGTAAGTGTGACACAACTTTAACAAAACAGTGAGCAATTTGTGAATAAACTGCCACTGATGATTCTTCTAGCTACCATAAATAAATAGCCCCGTTACATCAAGTGGCGTATAGGGAAATGGTGGTAGTGACCATAATTTGTGTAGACCTTCTGCACATTATTAATGTAGTCGGTATTGCGCTTTAACTTCCTAGAAGAAATCCGGTACTCATTTAATACTTGGTGAACCGGTCATGATCGAACCCGGCCTCTTGTTCCTCTTGTAGTCCAGTTCAATAAAATGTGAGCTATCAGGGCTCCCTCTAGTTAAAATGACAATATATAGTCACCGAAACCGGTTTACGTGTCTGCACTGTCTGTAAATATCGATGCCATTCTTCGGTCTAAGATTTGTGTTAAAGTCAAATTCTGCTCATTCAGTATTCCGCTACACAAATATAATATTTAGATAGAGTGAAGTTTCTGAAGGTATTCATTGAGTTCTTTTAATGAGATGTAGAAATAAACATCTTTATGATGTTTTCTTTTCTTTATGATTTCTCTACAGTCGTTCACTGTAAATGATGATGCTGCTTTCAAACAGAAATACTCGTACAATAATTCTTTACAACCGTGTTTAAACACTTTAAAATGTGCTGTTGATGATCATCATAATATGCAAGTATGTGATGCGTTAAGTTAGAACAACAGTAATTAAAAAACTAAAATAACTGTAAAGAAAACGCTTGGACATTGATATTTGATATTTAAAAAAAACAGAATTGTTATGCTTTTTTAGTTTAACATTATCTAAATAACGATTTATGAAACATTTATATATACCTCAGCTTACTCATCATATTGCAACGACTTGATCTAGACACATATAATATACTGAATAAGGATACTATATGCGGTGAGATACTTTCATAAATACATGAACATCATCTACATCAATCAAATTACAGCCGTAGAAACGGTCGAAAGTAGAATCTTAAAGGAAACGTTTCGCTAAATTCATCTCATCTCTCAAGTAAAGAAAGGAGATCTCAGCAGACACCGCCAGGTTACAAGGCCATCACCTGTGGGAGATACACACAAATCATCATATTAGAAAGTGGGAAATATGGTATAAAACCTGGGCTAAAACTAAGAATAGCAAATTGTTAAATCTTCTCAATATTCCTGTGTAGTGCAGAAACATGGACATTAGACAAGAAAACAGAACAGAAAAGTGAAGACTTTGAAATGCGGATTTATAGAAAAATAGGTAGAATTGAATGGAAAGAAAACAAATGATGACGTTTAAAATCAACTAAAAACTAGAAGACAACTACTAAAAACAATTAGAACAAGAAGCATGAAATTGTTGGTGCATGTTAAAAGACACAACAGCCTACTAAAGTAATATTGGAAAGGAAAATACAAGGTAAGAGAGGCATACGGAGACTAACATGGACGAGTAACATTAAAATGTGACAAATCAGTCTATGAAAATCTGCACCATCAAATCAAGAGACAGAGCGGAATGGCGCACGATGGTATACAAACATCGATACGGAGACGGCACTCAATATGGACGAATTATGGTAGAGAGAATAGGCGAAAGATGTCAATAAAGTATAAATGGTTAAGTGTGGGTCTCGAATTCATCGAACAAAAGAAGCCAAAAAAAAAGAAACAAAAAAAAAGATATAAACATAAATTTTTAAAAAAGTATGGGCCGAATTTATATTTAACAACTGTAGACACTAACAACATGCTACCTGAACCCGACATGCTAGCCTGATGAGACTCTCTGTTTCTCTTTTAGAATAATGAGCTTCAAGTAAAACTAACACGAAGCTAAGCATTAAGGTGTTGTTTACACATTCGAGTTCATTTATTGTTATAGCAGGTTTCGCTATATGGGGTCATCATCATTGAGTGCCGTCTCCGTATCGAAGGTTGGCTTCAATGAGCGCCGTTCCGATCCGTCTTTTGCTTTGATGGGGCAGGTTGTCATATGCTGTCTTCTCCAACTTTTGATGTTACTCGTTCATGTTAGTCGTGGGCTGCCTCTGCCTCTATTACCCTATACTTTCCCTTCGAATGTTACTTTTAGTAGGCTGTTGTGTCTTTTAACACACCCGACAAATTTCATTTGTCTTGTTCTAATTGTGGTTAGTAGTTATATTTTAATTGTTAGTTGTTTTCAAACTTCATCATTTCTTCTCTTTTCTGTGCATCCATGTGTGGGGTAGTGTTGCTATAATCTGATAGTTATTGATTATCCGTAGAATAGTAGTTTGTAGAATAATCATATCATTAGATTGCATGAAATAGTAGAAAAATCAAAATTCTTCTTTTGTTAACACGTTTTTCTCATGGAAATGTTCGCGATTAAATTAATTGTCATATGCAGTGGTTTGATCTTTGGTGCCTTGGTGTTGAACGTTTTCTCGTCGTGGGTGTTGAATGTTTTCTCGTCGTGGGTGTTGATCGTTTTCTCGTCGTGGGTGTTGAATGTTTTCTCGTCGTGGGTGTTGAATGTTTTCTCGTCGTGGGTGTTGAACGTTTTCTCGTCGTGGGTGTTGAATGTTTTCTCGTCGTGGGTGTTGATCGTTTTCTCGTCGTGGGTGTTGATCGTTTTCTCGTCAAGTGCCGACAAGCGCCATTTCCAATTATCGAGAAAAGAATTGACAGACGATAGTTGTTTAAGGTGATAATGAAACAACAAATTGTACAATCATTGTAAAACAGATGTGGCAGGAGGTGAGGTCATTTACATGTAAATTGCCGGTCACTGAAGCAATTTTTATTTATCAACAAATATGAAATGAGGGCAGTAGGTTATCTCCATACGAGAAGTCTGCCATTAACTGGTTTGCAAATATTTGCCATATTTGCAAATACTTAACTGAGACCATGAAAAAAACATACTTTACGGGCACTAAATATGGGATAACCGTTGAAAAAAAGGCTATAGTCCGTTCAGATTCGTTTGCCGAGATGTTATGATTATAATTCAAAAAGTTCTTGATGATTTCACATGATTTTTGGCATACGGTGTTAAAATGTCCATGTCACGATAACATATGTGTTACTCGATGTCTAGCTATAACGGTTTTCTTAAAGCGGCGAATTCCTTTGATCTTTGCCCATGTAACTATTATTTTGACCCTAATCAAAATGTTTTACAGTAATCTAGTGCAACGATGACCCATAGGCGTGTCCATAAAATTTTACTTGGTGGCAAGTATACACATTTTAAATTATATATAGAACTTTTGTTCGTAGAGTCAATTTGATATAGTTCCATGCTCTTGGTGTGAGTTTCCCAAATGCTGTCGCTGCATTTCAAATACGTACATTTAGTTCCTCATCTAAGGAAAGTGTGGCTGTAATAGTGGATCCAAGATAGCTGAACTTCTGTAGTGACTCAAGCAGGCTTCCATTCAAAGTAATGGTTGTTGGTTTGCTTATAACATATTTTTGATTTCTTGGGTGGTCTTGAACAATAAACTGTTTAACAAATCAACTAGGAAAGTTTGCAAATCAAACTATTTATCTGTAGACTTAATCAGAGTAATGATCATTCAGAATCAGACGAGTCAAATAGGTCGATTACTGCTTTCGGCTGAACAAACAACAAACCATCCTTTTTCCAATATTCCTCTTCTTGTCGTAACACATGATCCTCACATTTTACCCAGTAGTCTTTATTTATATTTGATAGAGCCTGATTTGTAAGTGTCTCAACATCGCATAATTTGAAAGTTTTATTTGTATTTGCTACGTGTCCTTTAACTTTTGCCCAAACTAGTTCTATAGGATTTAAGTGTGCATGATATGGAGGTAGTCTCAAACATCTATGGCCATGTTCTTGAATTAACTTGTCTATTTTAAATATCTTTGTACGTTGTGTCTGTTTTACAAGGCTAAGCAATTCGGGTTTCAAGTAGCTGTCGTTAACTTGTATGTGTTCTTTTATGAGCCACGTTTTGATTGCATCTTTTGTACTTGATGATGTTGGGATTCTATCTTCTACGTTAACTACGTTATGGTATGAAGCATTGTCCATTATCAGACAAGAAGGTCGATCTAATATTGGAAGGATACTTTTCTCGATCCAGTCTTTAAATATGTGCCCATTCATTTCGGAGTGGTAGTCTCTATTGTCTATGGATTTTGAAATGAAAACGAGATGAGCATTCTGCAACAACCCATTATGTCTGCTACCTGCATGTGCAACTATCAAACGTTGCCCTTTACTGCTTGGTACTGATCTTTTAATACTTCCATCTGCTAACTGCCATTCCTTTTCATTTGTATGATGAGCGTTGATCCAAGTTTCATCTAAATAAACAATATCATAATCATTTTCGCGCATTTCCTTCACTTCACGTAAATACTTGCTTCTAAGAGCTACTAGATGTGGCTTCTCACAAATAATGTTTTTCCCACCAGCATACTTTCTAAAGGTGAAGCCTGCACTTCTTAATATTTTCCATAATGAAGTTTTTGATATTTCAATGTCGTGTTAGTTTCAGCCAAAGCTTCAACTTCTAAGTGTCACTTCTTCGTTTATATCAAACATTCGACAGATTTCTCTTTTTACTAGGTCCTTATCAAAACTGTCTAACGTTTCTTTCCTTCCTTGCTTTCTTGCATTTGTTGGCAATAAATATCCGCTTCCTTTAACTATTCGATCAAATGAACGTTTACACAAACCTAAAATATGCATTGTTCTCTTCTCAGGGTTTAATAAAGAACAATAAAGATGTCCCTTTTTACGCTCTCTGCAGAAGTATTGATAAATCTTTATAGCAATGTTATGCTCAGTAAAATATTTTGCCTTTATATTCATTCTCACATAGACTTGCAGAAGATAATATGGATAGTGCCGCCTCCTTTCTGTAAATATTGAGATTTGCCTCTGAATTATGACTCGAACTCGAGTCTACGGCCGTGATTTTGACGTCACATAATTTCCGGTTTCGGCTAAAATGTCATTTTGTGCTAAACGGGAAATTTCATATGTAACATTTCCTTATACAAATTTATAGTGGAAACATAACTATTTAGGACGGTGCGCATTCAGCCGTGAAGGTCATGCCTATATGTTAAAGAATCAGCTGTGAGATGTAAGCATCTACATAATCCCGCCGATGTTTATAATATCGATTAACTTTTTTTTAATATAGGTTAAATAAGGCATCTTTGAAACTAGATCACATTTCTTTGATAAAAAAAATATTTTTATAGCGACATTAGTATTCTAAACCTAACTTCAAAAGATCAATGCAAATGAACAATAAGTTTTTGAAAAAAATAAATTAATGTCTAGGCAAACGAATCTGAACGGACTATAGAAGCGTATCTACATAGTGCTTAATTGTGGGTGTTGTTCGTTATGTGTATTTGCAAACATGAATTCAATTGGTTACAATTAGTTTGGCCGTATTTCTCAATGATTTTGTCAACATGGTACACCTTTTTCTTATTCGTATTCTTCACAAGTTGTAACAATTCGGGTTTTAAATATGTGTCGTCAAATTTGACATTTTCATTCGCAAGCCATGTCCTAATTTGCTCTTTTGTATTTGATGCAGTAGGCACTTTGTCCCATCTTGAATTCCCTAAGGAAGTGCTGATATAGTAAAACAGTAACCTTTTGCATAGTTATAAATTTGCATTTCAAACTCATTGTAATTTAGATATAAATGTTGGTATTTAAAGTCAACAAATTGTCTACTGAGTCTTCACAAAATTAATAAAGATACGCTTTCACTTAGGTAATTAATGCCCAGGCCGTGGTGCGTCATGTCGTTCAATAACAATTCAGTTTTGTGCACGGGATTTTCCTGAACGTAGTGTTTCTGCAATAGCCAAACTATTTTACGTGAACGACCGCACCAAATTAATGCATATATCCTAAAATGGTGTCAAATTCGAACAGGGTGAATTTAATATAGCCTAAAGAAGAAAACTTTTAAACTAGATCAAATTTCTCAGAGCAAAAAATATTTCTATAACGACATCAATATTATAAGATTACATGCAAAAGTTGAAAGCAAAATAACAAACGGTTATCACGTAAAGCTAATTCAAGTGTGATTATGGATTTCTGAACGGACTATAGTAGTTTAACGGCTTTTACACGTTTTCAAAACGAATCCCTTAACTCTCTCCGTACGGACGCCTTTTATCGATGCAACGGTGGAGATTACAGGGAACAAATGTTGATGGCTTAAAAATCAATCTACATAATATATATATATATATATATATATATATATATATATATATATATATGTATGTATATCCAACATATAACATATTATATATCGATGTTTAGAAAATTGAATACGGTATCAGATTTCGCGTATATCAATATAATACAGTACATGTAAAAAAGAATATGCTTTGATAATGGTTCACACTAATCACATTGAGAGTGATGCACAGTGCGTTGAAACGTACGGAAGGAGTTAAATATACTATTGGTCCCGCGGTCCCATGAGATTGAATATAACAATTAAAAGCCCACTATCGAGTATACATTTTTAATAAAGTTTACGAATAAAGAGGCTTCATATTCTGTAATCAATAGGAATTATAAATACAGTTTAGATGATTTAAAACTCACTTAATAATGAACACAAAAATATAATGAAAGCAAGCATTGTGTTCAATTATTTCTTAAGGAATGAAACTGAGTGTATCTAATGTCATTAACATGACACGGGTATGCATTGGTTCACATAAACATACAGAAACTGCGTGTATCTAATGTCATTAACATGACACGGGGATGCATTTGCTCACATAAACATACAGAAAAAAAAACAAATTCATGAATATAATCTGAACACAATTTTATATCATTAACAACAAAGTGGGTGGAAAAGGACATATTAATACATTGTTACAAAATAATAAAAAGATGGTGCTTCATCCCTCTTTCTTACGTTTGATATTTATCGTAATTGCTGAAAATTATTGTCTTTCAGTTCTGACTTTTTTTTTGTTTACATTTTTTTAAAAAACAATTCCTTTAATGTTTGCTTACGATAAACCGAAGATACAGAATTATTTGTCACATAAGTATGTCGTTACAAAAAGCATCAACACTGTCATTGTCATCGTCAGTAGTTATGGATAATACGCTCACAAGTGAGCCCATACATTTGGCAGAGACTGTTTCTTGAACAGCAGTTCTAGGAGCCATCCGTGGATATTTCAATGAGCTTGACTTCATATGCCGCCTTGAGTCAGAGTACGCAATAACTCAGTTCATCATTTCTGATCCAGTTTTTATTGTTTCAAGGATTTAGCATTGCTAAATTGGAAAGCATTGATAAAAGGATTATAACCTGCGTCAAAAGAGGCTGGCTAACAGAAGCTATGATCGCCGTGGACCATGTTTTGGTGGCTCTTACTGATATAGAAGACCTAGTAGTAGCAGTACCAACAGGGTGGACAAGTCACACAGTCTGGCTATCATAAGCTAGGATCACCGTGGTCCATGTATTGGTGGCTCTTACTGATATAGAAGACCTAGTAGTAGCAGTACCCACAGGCTGGACAAGTCACACAGTCTGGCTATCATAAGCTAGGATCACCGTGGTCCATGTATTGGTGGCTCTTACTGATATAGAAGACCTAGTAGTAGCAGTACCCACAGGCTGGACACGTCACACAGTCTGGCTATCATAAGCTAGGATCACCGTGGTCCATGTATTGGTGGCTCTTACTGATATAGAAGACCTAGTAGTAGCAGTACCCACAGGCTGGACAAGTCACACAGTCTGGCTAACAGAAGCTATGATCGCCGTGGACCATCTTTTGGTGGCTCTTACTGATATAGAAGACCTAGTAGTAGCAGTACCCACAGGCTGGACAAGTCACACAGTCTGGCTAACAGAAGCTAGGATCGCCGTGGTCCATGTTTTGGTGGCTCTTACTGATATAGAAGACCTAGTAGTAGCAGTACCCACAGGCTGGACAAGTCACACAGTCTGGCTAACAGAAGCTAGGATCACCGTGGTCCATGTACTGGTGGCTCTTGCTGGTATAGAAGAACTAGTGGTAGCAGTACCCACAGGCTGGACAAGTAGTTTCCCCCGCACAGCCTGGGACAAGACTAACTCTAAACTTTTAGTAGAGGCCGAGCATGTTAAGAAAGCCATTACAACCCGCCTCACTCAATAGCTCTAAGGGCAGCTGCCCGCATCAACTCATGGCACTGTACAAACAAAAACAACAGTATTGTGCAAGGAGCAGGCAAATACTAAATGAGAAAATGATGCAGATCCTCTAATTGTTAAACATTTTCTGATGTACGCTCTTCAAACAAAGCATTGGTCGAGTCAAGAAAACGTGTGAGGTATGTTATTAAAAAAAAGAAGAATTTGCTTCATAAATTATGTTGAATATTCGATAATGCAACAATGCAGTATTTTAAACATTGCATCAATTGTGTCATTGACTATTTCAAGTGAGTATGATGAGTGAACGGAACGATGAAAAGAATACATTAAAGATCTTTATAATAATGAACGAACGGAAGTAAATATTAAGGATAATGGAGAAGGACCAGAAATACTCAGAGAAGAAGTGGAAGACGCCTTGCGCAATATGAAAGCAGGCAAAGCTCCTGGATAAGATAATATAACTAAAGAAGAGATTGAAGCCATGGGTGATTTTGGAATAGAAATAATAACAAAAATATTGAATGCTATCTACAACAGCGGATATATACCAGACGACATGCTCAAATCAATATTCATAGCCCTACCAAAGACATCAGGTGCGACGGAATGCGACGATAATCGCACAAAAAGCCGTATGAGTCATATGACTAAGATATTACTAATAATCATCATGCGAAGAGTGCGAAACAAAATCAGTCCAGAAATTAGCGATGAACACTGTGGTTTTGTTGGAGGAAAAGGAACGAGCAATGCCATATATATCATACGATCTTTAGTAGAATGAACCATATGGGTGAAATACAGATCGATACCTATGTCTCATAGATTATACCAAGGCATTTGACAAAGTAAAGCACCAAGAAATAATCAAAATTTTATAAAGCATAAACGTAGACAGTAAAGATCTAAGAATAATAAAGAACATGTACTGGCAACAAACAGCGGCCATAAGAACTGGAAACCAATTGGGAATGTTTCGACAAATAAAACAGGGTGTTAGACAATGTTGTGTGCGTGCTCTCACCAGATTTGTTTAATATTTAAAGTGAGATTATTATAAGATCCATAAGGGACAAGACTGGAATAACAATTGGAGGTCATAATATAAATAATATAAGGTATGCTGATGATACAGTCTTAATCGCTAAGAGTGAAAATGAGTTACAAGAAATGTTGGACATTATAGAGAAACAAAGCAAATATTAAAGAACTCAGCCTTAATAGCAGAAAGACAGAGGTAATGGTAACAACAAAGTAAAAGACATCACCTCAGTGTAAAATAAAGACAAGTGGAACAATATTAAAACAGGTAAATGAATTTAAATATTTGGGAACTGTGTTAACCTCAGACGGAAGATGTACAAAAGAGGTGAGATGCAGAATGGCTCAGGCAAAAGCAGCTTTCCAAAAAATGAGGAAGATACTATACAATCCATTTTTAACAACAAGAAACAGAGTTCTTAAATGTTACGTAGAGTCAGTCTTAACACATGGATTTGAATCATGGACAATAGAACAACAGACAAGAAAATCACTAGAGTCTGTAGAAATGTGGTTTTACAGAAGAATATTGAGAATACCATGGACAGCTAAGAAGAGTAATGAAGATGTTCCGAGAGAGGTCAAAAGCAAAAGGAGGGCTAATTTCCAATATTAGGATGAAACAATCATAATTTGTTGGCCATGTAATGAGAAGAGAACAACTAGAATATATTGTAACAACTGGACAAAATTGAGGGACGAAGAGATAGAGGGAAGCAAAGGGAAAAAAATAACAGACAGCTTAAGAGAATGACTTGGCAGAAGGTCAACAACAGAAATTATAAATAGCTGTCGAGATCGAATGTTGTGGAGAGACATGATCACCGACGCGAGCAGGCAGGCTACTTGACGATGATGATGAGTGAAAACCTCTGACAACTCTTACAATGTGGCTAACCAAGAAATATCTGCGAACAGATCGGTACAGTGAAATTGCTTCTTCGTGAGGAATACTTTGTCTCGCCTCCCAATTGTTGTACTAAACCGTACCTATTTGTTTTATCCCAGTTTATGTTTTGGTTCTATACTCATGGGGCAAAGTATACGGTATGTATGTGAAATAATATATACCTTTCAATTTATGAATAAAAATAAAGATTATTACGAGTAATAAAACAAAACATTTGAATATACATTCCACATCGTTATATTTTCAGCTACTGTAACAAATAACGTGTTTTAGCATTAGACAGATATAAGCGATAATAGGAAAACAATTTATTTCTACAAACGTTACTTATGTACTAAAGAGTTATCATCATCAAGTACCGGGCCTGTTGACGTAAATGATCATGTCTCATCACAACTTTCGATCTCGACAGTTATTTATCATTTCTGTTGTTGACCTTCTGCCAAGCCATTCTCTTAAGCTGTATGGCATCTTTTCTCTTTGCTTCCCTCTATCTCTTCGTCCCTCAATTTTTTCCAGTTGTTATAATATATTCCAGCTGTTCTCTTCTCATTACACGACTACAAATGATGATCGTTTCTTCATAATATTGGAAATTAGCTATCTTCTTACTTTAGCCTCTTTCAAAACGTTTTCATTGCACTTCTTACCTGTCCATATTATTCTCAACTTTCTTCTGTAAAACCACATTTATTCAGCCTCCAATGATTTTGATGTCTCTTGTTGTCCTATTGTCATAATTCACATCTATATGTTAAGACTGGCTCTACATAACATTTAAGAACTCATTTTCTTGTTTCTATTGTCACACATGGATTGCATAGTATTATCCTCATATTTTGAAAATCTGTTTTTGCCTGAGCCATTCTGGATCTCACCTCTGATGTACATCTTCCGTCTGAGGTTAACAAAGTTCCTAAATATTTAAATTCATTTGCTTTTTTTGATATTGTTTCACTTGGCTTTATGTTCAGCTGGGGATATGCATTGTTTCTTTGTTGTTACCATTACTTCTGTCTTTCTGCTATAAAGGCTGAGTCTTTTATTTTTGCTTCCTTTCATTATAATGTCTAACATTTTTGTAACACATTTTCACTCTTAGCGATTAAGACTATCATCAGCAAACCTTATATTATTTATATTATGACCTCAGATTTTATTCCAGGCATGTCCCTTATGGATCTTAAAATAATCTCACTATAAATATTAAACAAATCTGGTGACAGCATACAACCTTGTCTAACACCATGTCTTATTTATTGAAACATTCCCATTTATTTCCAATTCATATGACCTCTGTTTTTTTGCCAGTACATGTTCTTTATTATTCCTAGGTCTTTGCTGAAAACGTTTATGTCTTTTACAATTTTGATTATTTCCTGGTGCTTTGTCAAATGTCTGTAGTATAATCTATGAAACATAGGTATAGATATGTTTTCACCTCTATGGCTCTTTCTACTAAATATCTTGTGATGTATATGGCATTCTATCTATCTATTGTCCTTTCGAGCCGAAGACAGCACATAGGGCAGAACCACAATCTAAGAAACAGAAACCTTTCGTGCCAAAATGGCACATATTCAGATATCACTGCTCTAAAACATATGACTCTGTTTCCATAACAATAGTTTTTACAATCACATCTTGTCAAGCCATCGATCAACCCCCTTAGTCGCCTCTTACGACATGTTTATATATGACATTGCTTGTTCCTTTATCTCTAACAAAACAACGATGTTTATAACTAATTCCTGAATGTATTTTGTTTCGCACTCTTCGCATGATGATTCTTAGTAATATCTTAGTCATGCGACTCATAAGGCTTATTGTGCGATGATCATCGCATTCTATCGCACCAGATTTCTTTGGTAGGGCTATGGATATTGATTTGAGCATGTCGCCTAGTATATATATATATATATCTCCGGTGTTGTAGTTATCATTCAATATTGTTGTTATTCTTTCTATTATAAAATGGCCCATGGCTTCAATCTCTTCTTTAGTTATATTATCTGGTCTAGGAACTTTTCCTCCTTTCATATTGCGCAAGGCGTCTTCCACTTCTTCTTTGAATATTTCTGGTCCGTCTCCATTATCCTTAATATTTACTTATATTCGTTCATTATTATAATGATCATTAAAGTATTATGTCCATCGTTCTCCTATGTTTTTGCGTTCAATCAATGGTTCTCCTTTCTGTGATTTTAAACATCCAGTTTTCGATTGCGTTGTTCTTCCAGTTATTCAATTGTTTTTTGTATACAGCTTAGGCGTCTCCTATTTGTTGCATTTCAATCTCATTGCATCTCTGTTTTCGCCATGCTTCTTTTGCTTCAATGCATTTTAATACACTTTCTTTATTTAATTTCTTATACTCATCTTTGTTTTCTTTATTTCTTCCTCTTGTTTCCATTAGCTGTAAAATGTTATGTGTCATTTTTTTTCTTTCTTGAATTTGTCCTTACTGGTTGTATGAACTCTTTTGTTGTGTGTTGCATTGATTCTTTTAGCACTTCCTACTGTTCATCAATGCTTTTTAACTTCTCTATTGCAATGTACCGGTTCTGAATTGTGATTTTATAGTTGTCTTCCAACGTTTTGTCTGATGTGATAAAAAGAGTTATAGTCATAGTGAAACAGTTGACGCATTTTACCATGAAAATTCAACATGAACATGAAACCATGACCAGCGATTTTGATGCGGTATATTAATATTATTAATTGGAATCATTGAGGAGCAATAGAATAAGGTGGTCATACGCTGGCAACGTGATGAGAAAAAGCATAAAGAATACAACAAAGCAGGCCTCACATGGGAAACAGAGGGTACAAGAAAAAGGTCGATATATAGAAACACTATACATAACCCAGAAGCGATAGCCAACAAACTCAGCTGTCTCGCCTCAATTGAACAACTCTTTCAGAACATAATCGTGTATCGAGATACAGTGCAAGCCCTGTGCTATAGCTCGTTTCAAATAACGTGCCCAACTTCAAAACGCTATTGATGAGTAACCGTTTGTTAAAAACTGTTGACATTTTCCAAATGTTATTATAATGCAAAAGACCCGTTAAATGTATATTTAACAAATATCTTGCAGCTGCAATTTTCTTAAAGCGCCGAATTTCTTTGATGTTTGACAAAATTGTAAATTGTGAACCCCTAAAGAATAGAAATTACCGTAGTTGCTGGTCTATGATTAATTTTCACTAGTTAAAGGCGTGGCCGTAAATGGGAAATACCAGGAGAATTATTGTCTTCTCAGTTCGAGGACGGACGATAATGTCAAGGTATACCTGTATGTCCAATTTTTCATAGTTGTGTGGTCCTGAAAAGGACCGTTTGTTGAACTAATTTAAGGTAATATAGGGGCCAACATTGTGGGGGCTATATACTTTCATTCTGAATCAGACGAGTCTAAAAGATTAATAACTGTTTGGGGTTCAACATTCCACAAACCATCATTTTTCCAATATTCCTCTTCCTGTTTTAAGACGCGGTCTTCACATTTAGCCCAATAATCTTTGTCTATATTTAATAAAGCGAGATTAGCAAGAGTCTTTACATCGCATATTTTGAATGTTTTATTTTCATCTGCCACTTGTCCTTTTAATTTTGCCCAGATTAGTTCTATTGGATTTAAATGAGCATGGTAAGGTGGCAGCCTCAAACTTATATGACCATGCTCTTGGATAATCTTATCTTTTTGAAAAATCTTTGTCCTTTGTTTTTGCTTTACTAGAGATAGTAATTCAGGTTTTAAGTACATGTTATTAAATTGTATGTGCTCCTTTGTGAGCCATATCTTAATAGCATCTTTTGTACTGGATGACGTCGGGACTTTATCTTCAAGTGCAACAATGTTGTGGTACGCTGCATTGTCCATTATTAGGCAAGATGGTCGATCTAGTGATGGGAGAACAGAATTTTCAATCCAATGTCTAAATATGTGACCATTCATCTCAGAGTGATAATCCCGATTGTCTATGGATTTTGAAAGAAAAATGAGCTCTGCATTCTGTATTAGTCCATGTTGTCGACCGGCATGAGCAATTATCAAGCGCTGTTCTTTGCTGCTAGGTATTAATCTCTTAATCTTTACATCTGATGACTGCCATTCCCTTTGGTTAGTGTGGTGAGCATTGATCCATGTTTCATCCAAGTACACAATATCATAACCTTGCTTGCGCACCTCTTTTACTTCACGTAAGTACTTGCTTCTCATGACTACTATATGTGGCTTCTCACAGATGATGTTTCGTCCATTGGAATACTTTCTGAATGTAAAGCCTGCAGCTCTCACATTCCTCCATAATGTAGACTTTGATATTTCAATACTGTTGTTCTTTTTCAGCGAAACTTTTAATTTTCTTATTGTAACATTTTCATTCATACCCAACATTTTGCGAATGGAGCTACTGAGTTAAGTGCTCTGTGCACACCGTGAGCTGTGTGTCTCATCCGTTTTGATCCTGCTTCGATATCCCGCTTGTTTACGATGAATGATGATATCGTATGACAGGGAACAGTTGGCTGTGTTCACTTTCTGCGCGGTTTCGCCTTATGTCTTTTGGCGTGTGCTGAGACTGCTACGATGGGACTACAGTTACCTTTCTTTGTTTGGGAGATGAGTTGGTACTTCGGATGATTCCACTGGCACGGGCGGTTGAGCAATTATGGATTTTAATTCGTTTGCTGTGATACCGAGGCCTTCCATAACCAATAACAATAACCAATTTTGCGAATTTCACTTCTAATAAGTTCACTGTCGAAATTATCCAACATTTTGGCTCTTCCTTGAGATTTTGTACATTTTGAACATTGACGGTCACGTGCTTGAATCCAGCGATTAAATGACCGTTTAGATAAATCCAAAATGTGTCTTGTCCTATTCTCAGGTTTTCTAAAGAATGAAATAATCTTCCTCGTTTAGCCTCTTTGCAAAAATAGTCATACATTTTTATTGCGATGTTTTGTAAACTGCAGAATTTCATTTTAAGACTCATGATAAATGTTATCGTTCCACGTCTACACCTCTGAATGAACGGAAATGGAACACATAATTTCTCGTGTTTTTTACAAGTATCTAATTGTGTCAAAAAACCACGGTGAAATCGTGCAAACACGTAAATTTTACCGTGTATGGATTTTTACTCGCTATTTTTAACTTAAAATACTGTAAACATTAAGTTTTGACTACATCAATGGGTTGTTATAAATTTATATAAATGAAATAAGCAACAATAATAACCAAATGTTTTTTTTAATGAAATTAATTCCCTGTTGGGTTCTAATCATTATAACTTTACATGCAAATTTTGAACCAACTTACAACAAGCTATCGATTTTTAAAATTTGGGCACGAGTTATGAAACAAGCTATAGATCAGATTCTTGATAATAAAGATCGTTGGAGGCAGATTTTATATGTTCTGTCCTATATATCGTTCTTGGCCGGAGAGTACAGTAGGTAGTAAAGAGCAATGAATTTTAAAATATAAACGACGCTGAAGAAAATATAGTACAACCATTAGAATTAGACAACGTGGACATTAGAGGTACATTGATTTCACATTAACAAAATGTACAAACTAAAATGGGATCAGTAATCGTAAATGATAAAAATCACGCAGAATACTTATTGGTTGCTGACTTTGATAGATGTAAAAGCAAACAAATAATAAAAAAAAAATAAAGTTCCGCCAACACATGTTAGTTTTTAAGTCTCAGCGTAGATCGAACTGATCCAACAGATCCAATTGATCCAAAAGATCCAAATATATCAATTGCCGGGTTAAAATAAGCAAGACGATGTGAAGAATAAAATTACAAAATAAATACCTTTGTTACAGCTATAACGAAACTATCAAAGAGAGAATTGTCGTGCTTATTAAATGCAATATGTATATACGTATATATATATCTACATATATCTATCTATCTATCTATTGACCTTTCGAGCCGTAACCGGCCCATAGGGCGTAGACCAAGATACACCTTCTCCTATATGAATTTTTGTTCTAGCAGTTTTCTTTTAAAGATATTTTATCAAATCTCGCCATCTGTCTCTGTTCTGTGCAAGCAGTTCTATCTCATTGAGGGAGCCGATTCCTGCTGCTCTTGCCTCTCTCATCAATGTTCTTCTCAGTGTCTCCCTGGGTCTTCCTCTTTTTCTTTTACCTGTTGTTTCCCATATGAGGGCTTGCTTTGCTATTCGATTATTATCTCTTCTCATCACATGTCCAACGTATGACCATCGTCTTTTCTTTATTACTGAAGATATTAGTGGTTGATTGGCGATTTCTCTAATTTCCTCGTTTGTTTTGAATTCGTTCCATTCTATACCAAGTATTTTCCTTAGACATTTATTTTCGAATGCGTTCAACTTTGTTTCTATATCTCTTGTTGTTTTCCAGCTTTCACACGCATACGTAAGGGTTGATAGTACATTTGATTTGAATAGCCTAAGTTTTGTGTTTGTGCTAATGAGTTTTGATTTCCACAACTTTTCAAGGCTTCTGAAAGACATTGCTGCTTTAGCCAGTCTGATTCTAATTTCTTTGCTCGTATCCCCTTCTCGATCAATGTGACTTCCAAGATAGATGAAGTGATCGATCTCTTCTACTGGTTTGTTTTCCATGTATATTTTGTCACTTGTTGGAATTAAACTTTTCATGACTTTAGTCTTTTCATGATTGACCTCAAGCCCAATTTTGCTGGCTATTGATGATAGTTCATTTGTGTTTTCCTGCATCGTTTTTATCTGATTGCTGATGAGAACTATGTCATCAGCAAAGTCCAGGTCCTCCAAATGGTCTCCTTGTATCCATTCGATGCCTTTATTACCAGTGCAGCATTTCTTCATTATGAAGTCCATAACAATTCCAAATAACAAGGGCGATAAAATACATCCTTGTTTAACCCCAGTTTCTATTGGGAAACATTCGCTCAGTCCTTCCTCTGTTCGAACTGCACATGTGTAACCATCATACATGTCTTTGATAATATTTATGATTTTTGATGGTAAGCCATATTGCTTCAGAATTTTCCACAAAGAATCTCTATGAATACTATCAAATGCTTTTTTGAAGTCGATGAAGTTAAGTACAAAAGGTTTTTGCTTTTCAATGTGTTCCTCCAATATAAGTCGTAGAGTGAAAATGTGGTCAAGACAGCTTCTCCCTTTTCTAAACCCAGCCTGTTCTTCACGCATTACTGTATCTATTGAATCCTTTATTCTATTTAGGATGATTTTACAGAATAATTTTGAGGCAACTGACAAAAGTGTCACGCCTCTCCAATTGTTACAATCTCTAAGATTGCCCTTTTTTGGGATCTTAACAATGATTCCTTTTTTCCATTTATGAGGCGTCTTCTCTGTTTTCCAAATGATGTTGAACATTTTTTGGAGATGTATTAAATTATGGCTATCAATTGCCTTGAGGATCTCAGCTGTTAACTTATCCTCTCCAGCAGCCTTGTTATTAGTCATTAGCTTTAAGGTGGTTTCTATTTCACTCAAGGTGAAGTCATCTAAATTTACATCTAATTCTGCTGCTGGTGTTTCAGCTTCAAAATCTATTAAACTGTGAGGTAGTGGACGGTTAAGAATTTCTTTGAAGTGTTCCGCCCAACGGGCTTTTATGTCTGCGCTTGTTGTTAGCATTAATCCAGATTTGTCTAGAATTGGTGTTCCACTGGATGTATAGGTGTTTGTCAGCATCTTTTGTACAGTATAAAGAGTTCTGCTGTCTCCTGTAATTGCAGCTGTCTCTGCTTTCTCTGCCAAGGTGTCTATATAAGCTCTTGTATCTCTTCTTGCCGAACTTTTCACTTTGTTGTCTAATTCTTTGTATGTTGCTTTTGCCAGAACCTTTCCAAGATCTGTCTTTACATTAGTCATGGCTCTCTTCGCTTCTCTTCTTTCTTTGATGTATTTCCATGTGGTGTCTGAGATCCAAGCTCGTTTTTCCATTTTCTTCAGTCCAGCACTTGCTTCTGCTGCTGTCATTAGTATTTTGCTCTGTGAGTCCCACATTTCATTGATATCTAAGTCTATTTCACCAAGTGCTGAATAACAATTACTTAGCTCTATGTTAAACTTTTCCTTTATTGCTTCATCTTTCAGTTTATGACTATCAATTTTATGTGTAATTGACCTCTTCTGTTGGTTTCTAAATTTTAATCTTATTTTCCCAATGCACAGGTTGTGGTCACTATTAACATCAGCACCTCTGTATGCTCTTACATCTATTAATGATGATCTGAATTGTTGTTTAATACATAGGTGGTCAATTTGATTTGATGTTCTATCATCAGGAGATATCCATGTTGTTTTGTGGATATTTTTATGTGGAAATAATGTCCCACCTATAACTAAATTTTCTATTAAACATAATTCTATTAATCTTTCTCCATTCTGACTTGTTGTATTACAGCCTTCTCTCCCCATCACATGTTCCACTCCTGCGTTATCTTGTCCTACTTTGGCGTTGAAGTCTCCCATTACAATTAAAAGATCGTGTTTTGGTATTTTGTTTATAAGTTGTTGCAGTTGGTTATAAAAATCATCCTTAACTTCATCATCAGCTTCGTTAGTAGGCGCATAACATTGAATAATTGAAAGTCTTCCATGTTTTGTTTTGTATCGTGTTCGTATCAGACGGCTATTTACCGGTTCCCATTCTAATAAACTTCTTGCAGCTTTGTCTGTCATCATTATGCCTACTCCTTCACGGTGTTTTCCATCTTCCCTTCCAGAAAAAACTACTATTTTATTATCAATAGATCTCCTACCTGTTCCAGGCCAGCGCATTTCGCTTAATCCTAAAATATCTAGATCGTATCTGTCCATCTCGCTCGCGACCTGTGCATGTTTCGTCGGAGCGGCCATTGTTCGCACATTCCAGAATCCTATTTTTGTTGTTGTTTTAGGGCCGAAAAAAACTATCACTACTATCTACTGCTAATTTACACATTCTGTATCAGGTCTACGTTTCATTAACAACATCGTTTTTACGATAGCGGCTTGTTAAACCTCTGATCAACGGTTCTATACCAAGCCGGAGAAAAATAATTCCTCCATTTTGGAAACAACCGGAAACGGAAACCTTTTATATATATATACATATAATAAAAAATATACCATAAATACTATATAATATAAATATATAATATTTGCTAATGAGATCACTGAAATTTAAATTACTTACTTATTTATATGTAAACTCTATCTGTCTTGTTTGGGGCGAAAATTTCTCGATGACTTTGTCATTGAAAGTACTGTTAGGTTGGTTTCTAAGTTTCTGAAGAAATCATTTCTCAATGGACATTCTTGCCAAACCATATAAGCGTTCTTGTGTCTGAATTGAGCGACAATAAGAATTGATTCTCTTGAGAGCACAAAAATTCTTTTACAGATTCAGATGCGAATAACGCAGTTATACATAAGTTATGAAGTTTCGGCAATTAGACATAGTTTCACTTTCACTTTGTGACGCATCTGATTGGCTAGTGCTAAAAATAACCCATTAAACCGCATTATGTATAGGTAGCTCTCGCCGTATAATTTTGACGGAAATTTTTGAATGTCAAGGTCATTAATTGTAAGTCGGAGAGAAGATAACTGTACCGCTGCTTATTAACGGTTTCTATCTTAGTTTCGGTTTCATTCACAAATGTTATAGTGGCCATAGGAAAACCTTCCTTTAATAAATGCAAATCAAAGCAAATAAATCATATTTGCCTATGAGATGTGTAATATAATATTGGAAAATGTGTAATATAATTATGAAAAAAATATAATACATTATAATTTACCTTTGTATTTCGTTAATATGTTCAGTGAACACCGGCGGTAGCTGCGGTAGCATAGAAAATACGCCACTGATATAAACACATATATATATATAAATAAATAAATAAATATATATATATATATATATATATATATATATATATATATATATATATATATATAAATCAGAGCAGATAAAAACTAACCGCCGAACCAAAATTGAACGTGAAACGAAGCCACAATTCCGTTTGGACTCCCGATGAGGTAAGATAGAAGGTGACGTGCTTAACAGGTTTTCGCATGGATATTAGCAACACATGAAAGTGAATATTAACTCTGTCCATACGTTTCGGCTCACCATGCGCCACACCGATTTCTGCAATGCACGTTTAGCCGCTACGTGCGTCACTCTCAATTTTGTTAGTGTAAACTGTTATCAAACCATATTCTTGTTATACGTCTTGTGTAATCTTGGTATTGGTGAAATATCATTTCTTGTTTAATTATCTAAAAATGCATATATAATATGCAAAGTGTTAGATAAATATAAACATGTAGTTTGATATTTAAAAACTAAGGAAAATGTTTTCTCTGAAATCTCTACCGCTAAATTGATAAAACATTACGTAGTGAAGGAGTTGACTTTAATGACTAATCTTTTGCTTAGTTCACTATCAATGTTTCTCATTCAACGTCGCCCATGTCGGCTCCCTTTGATTCGCCTCACGCATGGTACATTGTCTGCAGTTATAAATATAAATATATATTTGTTATACTGTACTGGAATGCTTTGCCACATACCACAATGATATTAATTTAAAACTAAAATAATTCAGGGTCTAGTTACAAGAAAGTTAAAACAAAGCAACACCTATGATCCATTATAAGATGCTTTCACTATGGTTTTCAACGCAGCAAAAAGATAGATACAGATTGTCAATTAAACGTTTCTGGTATATCTAAACAAGGGACGGTTGCAAAAAATGCTACGTAATAATTGGTTTATGTAAACTTTAACTATATATATTTTTAAGCAAATCAAAGAAAAGATAGTATATCAGCGGAAGAGGTATGTTATTTGAAACATCATGTCGGTAGGAAAGTATGAAAATATGTGTTGGCCTCTAAATATAAAGCGAATGTACTATCCACAATTTGTAATATTGTTTTCTTTCATTACCATGACATCGTTTTAATGCCATCAAAAAGTGTAATAACATCAAAGCAAACAACGCGAGGGCTAAAACTAAGAATAGCAAAATGTTATATCCCCTTAACATTTATGTGTGGTGCAGAAACATGGATATTAGACAAGAAAACAACAGAAAATTGAAACTTTTGAAATGTGGATTTAGCGAAGAATAGGATGAATTGGATGTAGAGAAATGAAAACTCTTACAACAACTGAAATTGAAAAGAGAACTACTAAACACAATACAAAGAAGGCAAATTAGATTTTATTTTTGCACGATAAAAGACACAGCAGCCTACTAAAAATATTATTGAAATGGAAAATGCAAGGTAAAAGAGGCAGAAGCAGACGAAGCCTATTATGGACGTGTTAGATCAAAAGAATGAAAAGTCAGCCTAAGGCAATCTTCACCATCAAAGCAAGAGACAGAGCGGAATGGCGCTCTATGGTAGCCAAACTTCGATAAGGAGACGGCACTCAATGAACTGTGACACCGTTGAATTATAGTTGTCACCTTGAAATCGTTTGTTAGAAAATATAACGGAGCTATATTATCTATTTATAAACTCAAGGCAGAGTCTTGGTCATGTGATAAACCAGTGGCGTATACTGCCTTTGATTCTCGACTACCGACAACATAATAAATAAAAACATACATTATATTCAATAGGCTAATATAAAGTAATATTTTCTAATAACATCACTTCATTTTAAATTACTTATTTATATGTTAATTATACCGGTCTTTTTGGGGACGAAAATGTCTTGATGACTTTGTCATTTAAAGTACTGTTGTGTTGGTTTCTAAGTTTCTAAGGGAATGATTTCTCACTGGACATTAATGCCAAACCAGATAAGCTCATTAGATCCTCATTATTTGGAAAGCTGCTTTTGTCTGAACTATTCTGCATCTCACCTCTTTTGTACATCTTCCGTCTGAAGTAACAAAGATCTCAAATATGTAAATTAATGTACATGTTTTAATATTGTTCCACTTGTCTTTATTTTGCACTGAGGTGATGTTTTTTTACTTTCTTGTTATCATTACCTCTGTCTTTCAGCTATTAAGGCTGAGTCCTTTATTTTTGCTTCTTTCACTATAATGTCCAACATTTCTTGTAACTCATATTCACTCTTAGCGGTTAAGACTGTATCATCAGCAAACCTTAGATTATTTATAGTATGACCTCCAATTGTTATTCCAGGCATGCTCCTTATGGATTTTAAAATAATCTCACTATAAATATTAAACAAATCTGGTGAGAGCACGCACACAACATTGTCTAACACCCTGTTTTATTTGTCGAAACATTCCCAATTGGTTTCCAGTTCTTATGGCCGTGTTTGTTGCTAGTACATGTTCTTTATTATTCTTAGATCTTTGTTGTCTACGTTTATGCTTTATAAAATTTTGATTATTTCGTGGTGCTTTACTTTGTCAAATGCCTTGGTGTAATCTATGAAACATAGGTATATATCTGTTTTCACCTATATGGCCCTTTCTACTATAGATCTTGTTATATAAATGGCATTGCTTGTTCCTTTATCTCTAACAAAATCACACTGTTCATCTCTAATTTCTGGACTGATTTTTCTCGCACTCCTTGCATGATGATTCTTAGTAATATCTTAGTCATATGACTCATGAGGCTTTTTGTGCGATGATGATCGCATTCAATCGCACCCGATTTCTTTAGGTAGGGCTATAAATAGTGATTAGAGCATGTCGTTTGGTATATATCCGCAGTTAATTATATGAAGAAATATGGACATAATCACAGCAGTTAATGGCATGAAGAAATCTGGACATAATCACAGCAGTTAATGACATAAAGAAATCTGGACATAACCACAGCAGTTAATGACATGAAGAAATATGGACATAATCACAGCAGTTAATGACATAAATAATTCTGGACATAATCACAGCAGTTAATGACATAAATATTTCTGGACATAATCACATCAGTTAATGACATGAAGAAATCTGGACATAATCACAGCAGTTAATGACATAAATAATTCTGGACATAATCACAGCATTTAATGACATGAAGAAATCTGGACATAATCACAGCAGTTAATGACATGAAGAAATCTGGACATAATCACAGCAGTTAATGACATACATAATTCTGGACATAATCACAGCAGTTAATGACATGAAAATATCTGGACATAATCAAAGCAGTTAATGACATGAAGAAATCTGGACATAATCACAGCAGTTAATGACATGAAGAAATCTGGACATAATCACAGCAGTTAAAGACATGAAGAAATCTGGACATAATCACAGCAGTTAATGACATACATAATTCTGGACATAATCACAGCAGTTAATGACATGAAGAAATCTGGACATAATCACAGCATTTAATGACATAAATAATTCTGGACATAATCACAGCAGTTAATGACATGAAGAAATCTGGACATAATCACAGCAGTTAATGACATAAATAATTCTGGACATAATCACAGCAGTTAATGATATGAAGAAATCTGAACACACCCAACTGGTCTACCGACGTTCGGACAACCCGTGTTCGATTCCGGCTGGGAGCAGTGTGAGTTGTACTCGTGGTTGGAAAAAAAAAAATACCCCCACGGTCGACCCAGCGTTGGCAGAAATGGGTACCAGGGTATTATCCTGGGAAGGTGAGGAATGTCGCTTCGCATCTGAGTTTCGATGCTTGAGGCTACACTTTACAAAATATCCGAACATTTCTGGATAGGCGGCCGAGCACATATGGGTGTAAACTCCTGTGCTAAGACGCCGGTTCAAGTCTCGTACTTTACCGTTACCGTATATCCGCTGTTGTAGATATCATTCAATATTTATATTATTATTTCTATTCTAAAAAGACCCATGGCTTCAATCTCTTCTGTAGTTATATTATCTGGTCCAGGAGCTTTGCCTGCTTTCATATTGCGCAAGGCGTCTCCACTTCTTCTCTGACTATTTTCTGGTCCTTCTTCATTATCTTTAATATTTACTTCCGTTCGTTCATCATTATAAAGATCTTTAATGTATTCTGTCCATCGTTCCCTTATGTTTTCTTGATCAATCAACAGTTCTCCTTCCTGTGATCTTAACCATCCAGTTTTGATTGCGTTTTTCTTCCTGTTAATTCCTCAATTTGTTTGTATATAGCTTTAGCATATCCTTCTTGTTGCATTTCAATCTCTTTGCATCTCTCTCATTTTTGCCATGCTTCTTTTGCTTCATTGCATTTTACAACAATTTTTTTTTAATCTCTTATACTCATCTTTTTTTTCTTTATTTCTCTTCTTGTATCCATTAGCTGCAAAATGTCATCTGTCATCCATTTCTTTCTTGAATTTGTCCTCACTGGTGGTGTGAACTCATTTGATGTTTGTTGCATTGATTCTTTTACCATTTTCCCATTGTTCATCAATACTTTGTATCTTCTCTATTGCATTGTACCCGTTCTGAATTGCGATTTTATATTTGTCTTGCAGCTTCTTGTCTGATTTTAGTAAATCTAAATTTAACTTGATGTTAATTGAGGCTCATTTTGTTGTTTTTAATTTTTCTCTCTCTAAGAAATCACAGCAGTTAATGACATGAAAATATCTGGACATAATCAAAGCAGTTAATGACATGAAGAAATCTGGACATAATCACAGCAGTTAATGACATGAAGAAATCTGGACATAATCACAGCAGTTAATGACATGAAGAAATCTGGACATAATCACAGCAGTTAATGACATACATAATTCTGGACATAATCACAGCAGTTAATGACATGAAGAAATCTGGACATAATCACAGCATTTAATGACATAAATAATTCTGGACATAATCACAGCAGTTAATGACATGAAGAAATCTGGACATAATCACAGCAGTTAATGACATAAATAATTCTGGACATAATCACAGCAGTTAATGATATGAAGAAATCTGAACACACCCAACTGGTCTACCGACGTTCGGACAACCCGTGTTCGATTCCGGCTGGGAGCAGTGTGAGTTGTACTCGTGGTTGGAAAAAAAAAAATACCCCCACGGTCGACCCAGCCGTTGGCAGAAATGGGTACCAGGGTATTATCCTGGGAAGGTGAGGAATGTCGCTTCGCATCTGAGTTTCGATGCTTGAGGCTACACTTTACAAAAATATCCGAACATTTCTGGATAGGCGGCCGAGCACATATGGGTGTAAACTCCTGTGCTAAGACGCCGGTTCAAGTCTCGTACTTTACCGTTACCGTATATCCGCTGTTGTAGATATCATTCAATATTTATATTATTATTTCTATTCTAAAAAGACCCATGGCTTCAATCTCTTCTGTAGTTATATTATCTGGTCCAGGAGCTTTGCCTGCTTTCATATTGCGCAAGGCGTCTTCCACTTCTTCTCTGACTATTTTCTGGTCCTTCTTCATTATCTTTAATATTTACTTCCGTTCGTTCATCATTATAAAGATCTTTAATGTATTCTGTCCATCGTTCCCTTATGTTTTCTTGATCAATCAACAGTTCTCCTTCCTGTGATCTTAACCATCCAGTTTTGATTGCGTTTTTCTCCTGTTAATTCCTCAATTTGTTTGTATATAGCTTTAGCATATCCTTCTTGTTGCATTTCAATCTCTTTGCATCTCTCTCATTTTTGCCATGCTTCTTTTGCTTCATTGCATTTTACAACAATTTCTTTTTTTAATCTCTTATACTCATCTTTTTTTTCTTTATTTCTTCTTCTTGTATCCATTAGCTGCAAAATGTCATCTGTCATCCATTTCTTTCTTGAATTTGTCCTCACTGGTGGTGTGAACTCATTTGATGTTTGTTGCATTGATTCTTTTACCATTTTCCCATTGTTCATCAATACTTTGTATCTTCTCTATTGCATTGTACCCGTTCTGAATTGCGATTTTATATTTGTCTTGCAGCTTCTTGTCTGATTTTAGTAAATCTAAATTTAACTTGATGTTAATTGAGGCTCATTTTGTTGTTTTTAATTTTTCTCTCTCTAAGAAATCACAGCAGTTAATGACATGAAAATATCTGGACATAATCAAAGCAGTTAATGACATAAAGAAATCTGAACATAATCACAGCTGTTAAGGACATGAAGAAATCTTGACATAATCACAGTTGTTAATGACATGAACAAATCTGGACATAATCACAGCTGTTAATGACATGAACAAATCTAGACATAATCACAGCACTTAATGACATAAATAAATCTGAACATAATCACAGCTGTTAATGACATAAAGAAATCTGAACATAATCACAGCTGTTAATGACATAAAGAAATCTGGACATAATCACAGCTGTTAATGACATGAAGAAATCATGACATAATCACAGCTGTTAATGACATGAACAAATCTGGACATAACTACAACAGTTAATGACACGAACAAACCTGGACATAATCACAGTAGTTAATGACATAAATAAATCTGAACATAAACACAGCTGTTAATGACATAAAGTTATCTGAACATAAACACAGCTGTTAATGACATAAAGTTATCTGAACATAATCACAGCTGTTAATGACATAAATAAATCTGAACATAAACACAGCTGTTAATGACATAAAGTTATCTGAACATAATCACAGCTGTTAATGACATAAAGAAATCTGAACATAATCACAGTTGTAAATGGCATGAAGAAATCTGGACATAATAACCTCAGTTAATGGCATGAAGAAATAAGACATAAGAAAACCACAAAATGGTATGTCATATATATTTAGTTTATCGTTCAGACTGGCGCCATCCATGTCGGGCCATTCCCATGTCCGCTACGCCGCCTGTTCCATCAACCATCAAAGCTTTAGTCTACAGATTTGTTCTACCCTGCATTGTTGACCGCATTACCTTTTGTTCCACTGAGGGTTCCCTTCTCAACCCTCGCCGTTGGTGGCGCCGTGTTCCACTATTCGTGGCGCAGTATTCCACTATTTGTGGCGCCGTGTTCCACTATTCCTGGCGCCGTGTTCCACTATTCCTAGCGCCGTGTTCCACTATACCTGCGCCGTGTTCTTTTGAGGATTTTCTTCTCAACTCTCACCGTTCGTGGCGCCGTGCTCCACTATTCCTAGCGCCGTGTTCCACTATTCGTTGCGCCGTGTTCCACTATTCGTGGTGTCGTTTTCCACTATTCGTGGCGCCGTTTTCCACTATTCGTGGCGCCGTGTTCCACTTTTCGTGGCGTCATGTTCCACTATTCTTGGCACTGTATTCCACCATTTCTTTGAGTTGTGGATTGTCTTCTGCTTCCTTGTCAGGATCGTATGATTTGTGCTCTTGTAAAGGCTAAACAATACCTAACATTACATATAACCATACAACCAAAGTAGAACCCGCCACTTTCTACAACTGCTCCACATAAAGAAAAACGCGCATAACAATTAAGGCATTGAGTGACAGTAAAAAAAAATACATACAGATGCAGCATGAATGTAGAATTAGTAAAAACTGACACAACATCGTATCTATCTGATATTTTCGAACATGTTTTATCATAATTACGATACACTAGCAGATCCATTGAAAGGAGAAATACATGAAGAATTATGAAAGCGACACGATTGTACAAGCTACATTGTTTAAAGAGGAATTAAATTGCTATCGAAGCCTGTAAAATATGCGGCGCATTTAATACACAAGGAATCTTCATAGCAGTCCACCTGAACGAATTGAAAGAAGGCTTCCGAAAGCACACAGACTATACAAATACTATTTTACCCTTGAAAATACAAAACAAGTAGTGTCGGTATATGTGACAGAAATAAATTACAATCTATTCCCTAGTTTTAGAAATACTAAATATTTTTCACATCACAGTGCTTGAAGAAAATAATTTTTGGTCTTTGAAGATCTAATTACAAATAAAAAGTAATAATAAAAGAGCATGCCACATCTACATATTGCAATAACCTTGGAAGCCAATAATTTAAAAAAAAAAAACATGAGTGTATCAAGTTTGTTGAATATCGTTCAATCGTTTCTGACCAGATAAAAAAAATGATTTCTCAGAATAGGTAAAATTGACAATGTTCTGAGAACTGAAAACTCAGCATACAGATGATAATGCAATTATAATTTCATTATCCCCAAAGTAATCAAGAAAGTGAATAAACAAATTCAACAAAATGAAACACTCAAAACTTACATGTATCCATTTTATTGAAACGACTTATAGTCAAAACCCCATGTGTTGAGAAACATGTTTACTAAACTGTATTTCAAATGTCTTATTTCAGATTGAAAGTGACACGTTTAGAGTAAGTCTTATTATCTCAGGGTTTTAAGACAGAGTGATATTTAATATAAAAAAATGAAAGCAATCAAATACGTTACAAATATGTATTGATGGGTGGAAGATATCGTTCTATAAAATTTGCTGAGAATGTGTACTGAACGTTAAAGAAGGAAATTATATATGTAAAAAATACAATAGGTGATGTTATAAGATATATCTCGGAGCAATATGACAAAATGACGACCTTCTTAGTACGTTGAAGAAAGCTAGAATCAGTACAACGTGACGAAACTATTTTATGGTGCGTAATCTTGTCACCATTATATCTGGTGACTTAGTGGGTCATAGGAGCATTCCTCAGTTTCTGCTCACGATAGTTCATTCATGAGTGTGATGTCATAACGGAATGACTTTGGAATATGTTACTGTCTACCAGAAAAGATGTAGAAGACAATGAATGGAAGAAAGGGTAAACATGAAATTAAAAATACACATAAACACTTTTGAACTATGCGATTTCAAGATTGTTTAAATAAAACCACACAATATAAACCAAGAATGTTTGCAGACAATGGTAATTCTGTTTAGTGACTAGATAGTATAGGAAGCCTAGATTAAACACGTATACACTTTATTTACCATTTTAAAAGTACTAGTTTTCGCACCCAGTGTAATATAGTATTTATTGTGAGTTACGAGTTATTACACAAAATACACGTAGAATAGAGTGACAGTAGACCTAGACAGCGATGGATCAATGAACTAGCGGACATCAAGACGAGTGCCAAGGACACCACGTATCCACAAAACGATCACTATAGTTTCAAGGCAATGACCATTGCATGAGTCTAATACGCAGAGTATAAACATGTGTCGTCTTAAAGATCAGTCTGTATAGATGACTGCATCTTTCTCATCGGTGTTTTCGCAGATGAGACCGTCGACCTCAACATTAACCACAACCGGGTTATGTTCTCTACTTTCCCTGTCGAGTGTGACAATACACGAGAAAGTCCCTTTGAATGACGTAAGCACTGGTATCCACTCCTCACCAACGTTGATATTGGTAAGCCCACAAATCTATTTGATGGCATCATCTGTTCGGCCCATCCATCATTTGCCTCTTTATAGCCAGCAACCCCCCACTGTGTTGAGCACTTGGGGCAATGGATGCCCTGTATCTGTACTAATCTTTAGGTATGCTCGTGTGCTCCAGATCTTGATTCTGTCATCCAAGGTTGGAAAGTCAAGAAGATACCTCATAGCTACACAGGAAGTGCCTCTTGTACATCCCAAGATAATGCGCATGGCTTCATTTTGTATTTTCTCCGGCCTATCAATTTTAGTCGTACTGACAGTAAGAATTGCCAGGGCATACTCGATTGGTGCGAGGACTAATTGAGCCTCTGCTCAATGTTGGCAGCTGCCATGTCCTTCAAGGCGGCTAATCCTTTGCGGGATTTGGTTATCACATGGTCGACGTGGTCCCGAAAACACAGTCTGCGATCAAACCTAACTCCGAGGTATGTCATCAACTTGTCCCTGGTCACCTCATCAGCTCCCATTCGTACTGCCGGTGAGGTCGTATTAACGATATCATTGTTAAGGGAGAACCATGAAACTGATTCTTTATTAGGATTAACCAAGGCACCTGAAACCCCATAACTGGAATAAATGCGATCGACTATGTCTTGCATTGTGGAGGCGATTCCCCGCATGTCTCTTCCCTGTCGATATACCAGAAAATCATCAGTAGAAGTCATAGTTCTTTCCCTCCCATCCAGCTGTTGTTCCGTGATCGTTATTGTGTACACGTTAAATAAAACTGGCGACAATGGTGAGCCTTGTGGCAACTCTGGACAAATGGATGTTGGCTCGGAAGACCAACCTCCACATCTGAGTATCACCTTCCTCTGAAACAGTGCCGCAGCGATCCATTTAATGAGGACGGGTACACCGCCAGTTTGAGGACCATATATGCATGAAGTATTCAAATGGTACCCTGTTGTATGCATCCAACAGATCTATAGCAGCAGCACATGTCTCCTCTCGTCTGTGGAAGCCTTCGAAGACATCATAGGCGAAGACTGCCGCATTGAGCCATGTCTCTTGGTTATATCTATAACCTCCAGGTGAGGGTGGAATGCGCGTTTCTGTTCAAGGTGACAGGTGAGGACAAGGGTAACTATTTTCTCCAGCAATTTCCCTCAGTGTTCTGCATTGTGATGATTCTGTAGGCACTGATCTGAGAATGGTCCTTGTTTGGCTTTGGCAGCGGTGGTAGGTAGCTTTGTAGCCACTCCTCCTTAATCTGGCCACTCCGAATGCTGTCATTAAAATCATTAGCCAGTTTTGTCAAGTAGTCGTCAGCTAAATCGCCTATGTCATCGTACCGAACACAATCTGGACCAGGAGCTGCGTTGTGTGACCTTTTAACTGCTGTCCGAATGGTATCGGTTGTAATTGTGAGCTCTTTTTTCAGCACTACATCCTTACACAATTTTGACAGCGATCCCCGCACCCTCATTCTTACAGCCTAATTTCTTTGGTCTGTCTGCTCAATGTAGCGAGCAAGCAGGGCCTACCCTTTGATCTCATCAGATTTGTGCCATATCAACATGTGCTGTAAAAGTCTGGTATGCCTCTGTGTTGTGTTGGGCCATTCATGCTCTGATAAAGGCGCCAGAATGTGGCTAGCGATAGAAGTCATCCCATTTGGCGTCCTTAGCCTGCTTAGCCCACGGTTTAAAACGCTTCATTTTTTGGTCGACCTCTACTTTCAGAAGCTTCAACAGCTCAGGTTGTGTTCTTACATTCTTTATGGCTGTCTGCCATGTCTTGGCCGTTTGTCTCTTGTACCGCCAAGCTTCCTCGACTTCTACGTTCCACCAGGGTGGCTGCGTCCTTCTCTCCTGCTTCCTACGAGGGGCGCTCTGTTTCCTATGTCTTATTTTACTAATGGCGTCATGGTCTGTTTTCTTGTAGTGGAATGTGTTGAGCTTTCTTTTCTGGTTTCTGTTTCTGCATTTCTCAATTAGGAGGACACACGGATTGTGATCACTTCAGTTGAACCCAGTGCAATCCACCTGCAATCCTGTGCGGAGGTGGAAGACCACCAGTGCCAGGCATATGACACTATCATCCTGTGTCCCCTGTTTGAGTGACCATTCTTGTTGCACTTCCATCATTCAAGCACGGTAAAGCGACTGACACTAGTGCGTTCTTTAGGTCTTCTCCCTGCTTGTTGGTTACGACGTTATCCCACTGGTTGCCTCTAGCATTAAAGTCTTCGCAATAAATGACGTTCTCTTCATCGAACTCAAAGATATTCTGCTACTGTTGTGTGTCCAACTTCCCATTACAGGCATACGCATTTACAATTACGAAATGAACTGGGGTCTGCACCCTAACCGCATGTACCTGCAATTCTGCATTGTCTCACGCAAACTTATTCATCTCAGCTGCTACCATATTGTTGCACACAAGGATGGCCAGCCCATGGTGTCGCCTATTGTATAAACAATGAAATCCGGCAGTAATTACTGTCCTGACACCAAGAAGAATTTCTCGCAAAATCATTATATCGGTGCCGCACATAATTTTATCAAGAATGGGCAGTCGTTGATTTATGGACCCACACTTCCTAGAAG
Source organism: Megaustenia siamemsis (assembly GCA_032433765.1). Classification (NCBI taxonomy): domain Eukaryota; kingdom Metazoa; phylum Mollusca; class Gastropoda; order Stylommatophora; family Ariophantidae; genus Megaustenia; species Megaustenia siamemsis. The sequence goes on along the minus strand of JAVIAB010000101.1, from coordinate 45,688,441 downwards.
TGCTAACATTAAAGGATAGCATTGATAAAAAATGTAAATAAATGTATCATTAAAACCATTATGTTCAGGCAAAAATGATCAATGAACTTGACATCATTCACTTTAGAAGGTACAGAATATAATGAACTGGAATTTTTGACTCCACGAAACTCGATTAGGTAAATGAGAAATTTGAATCAATAGAGGTGCACAGATATCATTCAATGACAGTTAGAAAGACGTTATGCGATAAGGAATAAAAACATAAATATTAAATGTTCCAGATTTACAGATACGTAAGAAACAAGACCGCAGTGAAGATGATATAAAATCTGAAATCCTGAAAATAATGAATAACAATAAATTAACACAATTCAATAAATTGCCTACTACAATGTAGAAAGCAGAAAGGGTACAGAGTTATCACTCTGAAAAAAATGACGTCATGGGACGCACCAAAATGGCAGCATATTTATATTCGAGCCATGGACTAAGCAATGTTTATTTTGAACACCACGATATCTGTTATTGCAGCGAGTTGGCAGATTTTTGAAAATGTATTCAAGGGTTTGAACATAAATGGTTGTTCACGGTTCGTTAACCTTCGCTGTAGATAAGGTCTTTAATTTGATGGCTTCGTTTATGACCTTAGTAGCTAAGGACCTAACTTGTGCAAACTGATGACATTGGCAAGGATCATTTTGAATCGATGAAGTGGGCTCATTTTGTGTTTAACTCAAAAGCATTTGTGCTTTTTAACCAAAGACCTTTTTTGGGGGGAACTCAAGGACGATATCTCCGATGGAAGAATAAATTGTACTATTAGTCCCATAAATGATTCGCTTCCAGAGGTTTATGATGTAAACAAAGCCGTTTTGTCATTGCAAGTGAATAACGTCCACACCTATAATTGGTCAGGATTGTGTAGCAGCAGCAGCTTTATAGCGAACACGGAAAACATCATAGGATTGTGCTGTTCTGAAACAGCTATGCCATGCTACCCTAGAATTGCCTTTATTGGGATTACTGTGACCACAAACCACTCTCCATGTGTGTGCCACATACACCCCAGAAAGAAATACTGAATATAACAACATCATATGCCGTTTGTGATATTAATGACCACAAACCAGGAGCCTCCTGTATGATTGATACAACTGTTGCACCAAGCACTTCATCAGCAGAGCCAGATCTATGGAATGTTAATCTGACATTGTTCTTGAATGATGTCCAAGTTAATGAGACATCAGAATCGTGTGGCAGCAGCTACAAGAAGGGAGCAGATAACATCAAGACCTGCTGCTATAAAGGAGATAATAGAACGAAGAAGTAAGTGTTAGCACTCGGAAATAATGACAGACAAACAACAACAGAATAAAACAAAGAACAAAATATGGTCCGAAGCGGGATCGAACCCGTACTCAGTGGCACCGCGCCTTGCCACGAGAAGAAGTTCCCTATATAATAATATGTATGTATTATTATTTGTACCTGCTATAAAGGAGACTTGCCTTGCTATCCCAGAATTGCCTTAAATGGGATCACTGTAGTTGAAAACTTCTCCTCTTGTGTAAACTACACATTCACATCCAAGAGTGAATCAGTGAAGGTCACAAAATCATATTCTCTCTGTGGTTTTATTAACTACAGGCCAGGTGGCTTCTGTTGGATTGAAAATGATAACTTACCACCACTGTGTGTCTATATGTTTGGAATTGGAGTCATCAACGATGGCCTAACATCATCAAGTGCTACGACGATCATCATTTTCGGGAGGACGCCAACTTCCATGGTATATGATGGATAGGCGGCAGGAACCATTGAAGGCTATGTCTGAAAAGTGTTCCTTCTTGCAGTCTCCTCATATTCCAAGTCCGGCTTGTTGCAGGAGCTACTGAGTTAAGTTCTCTGTCAACACCGTGAGCTGTGTGTCTCATCCGTTTTGATCCTGTTTCGATATCCTGCTTGTTTATGATGAATGATGATATCGTATGACAGGGAACAGTTGTCTGTGTTCACTTTCTGCGCGGTTTCGCCCTATGTCTTTTGGCGTGTGCTGAGACTGCTACGATGGGGACTACAGTTACCTTTCTTTGTTTGGGAGATGTGTTAGTAATGCGGATGATTTCACTGGCACGGGCGGTTGAGCAATTATGGATTTAATTCGTTTGCAGTGATACCGAAGGCCTTCCATAACCAATAACCAATAATAACCAATAGTTATCACTATCAACCTTCGAAGAAAGAGTTATCTCTAGGAGATCAAACTCTGGAGAGGCACTCTTCTATCAGTTCTTTTTAATAATGATTGTACAATCATCATGAACAGAATGAAAGAAACTGTAGACACATCTCTCTTTCTAGGATAAAGCAGACTTTAACAAATTGAACAACTGACTTTATCGTATTTGCATCATAATAGATATACTACAGGAACATATCGTAACGTTTTAACCAATTCTTTTTCTCAACTTTGTTAAACATATTATGGGTATAAACATAAGCCGAATGAACTACATTGCCACATTTAGCTTTTACAGTCAGCATTTATTATTGCTACTAAATCATCATTAACATCGAGTGCCGTCACCGCATCGAAAGTTGGCTACCATGGAGCGCCATCCCGCTATGTCTCTAGCTGTGATGGTGCATGTTGTCATAGGCTGTCTTATCCATCTTTTGATATTGCTCGTCCATGTTAGACATGGAATGCCTCTGCCTATATTACGCTGTATTGTTCCTTCTAATTTTACTTTTAGTAGGTCGCTGTGGCTTTTAACATGCCCTACAAATGGCATTTATCTTGTTTTACTTATGTTTAGTAGTTCTGTTTTCATTGTTAGTTGCTTTAAAACTGAATCATTTGGTCTCCTTTTTTCCATCCAATTCAACTTATTCTTCTAAAAATCCACATTTCAAGGGCTTCAAATCTCGGTTCTGTTTTCTGGTCAAATGCCCATGTTTCTGCACCATACAGGAGTATTGAGAAGATATAACATCTTGCTATTCTTAGTTTTAGCCCAGGTGTTATTTGCTTTGATGTTAATATATTCTTCGTGACATTAAAATTACTTTTTTCCATCCCTATTCCTTTGTTTATTTCAATTTTACATTTTCATCACCGGATATAATATGCCCAAGGTAGTTGAAGCTCTGAACTGCCTCCAGGTCTATTCCTTCAATTTTTCTAATTTTCCGAGTGCTAACACATACTTCTTTGTTCTATTATTCCCTATTATCGCCTCGGAAGTTCCCCATATAATAATATTTATGTATTATTATTTGTACCCAGTATATAATCACTGGGAACTACTATTCGTGCTGTTTCGTCCAATAAATGTTTGTCTACAACACAAGTATTCAGCCCTACTGGGAGATACTTGCATTAATAGGAAGGTACAAATATACAATTATTTCCGGTCTGTGATCGTTACCCTATGCTATAGTCATTGAGAACGTCATCGTGTAAGACACTACTGCAATAGCCAATTTTTTAGTTGGCTGCGTGGTAGTGTGCCAAGCGTTCGGCTTCTCGTGGCAAGGCGCGGTGCCACTGAGTACGGGTTCGATCCCACTTCGGACCATATATTGTTCTTCGTTTTTTTCTATTGTTGTTTGTCTGTCAATTTTTCCGAGTGCTAACACATACTTCTTTGTTCTATTATTCCCTATTATCGCCTCGGAAGTTCCCCATATAATAATATTTATGTATTATTATTTGTACCCAGTATATAATCACTGGGAACTACTATTCGTGCTGTTTCGTCCAATAAATGTTTGTCTACAACACAAGTATTCAGCCCTACTGGGAGATACTTGCATTAATAGGAAGGTACAAATATACAATTTATTTCCGGTCTGTGATCGTTACCCTATGCTATAGTCATTGAGAACGTCATCGTGTAAGACACTACTGCAATAGCCAATTTTTTAGTTGGCTGCGTGGTAGTGTGCCAAGCGTTCGGCTTCTCGTGGCAAGGCGCGGTGCCACTGAGTACGGGTTCGATCCCACTTCGGACCATATATTGTTCTTCGTTTTTTTCTATTGTTGTTTGTCTGTCAATTTTTCCAAGTGCTAACACATACTTCTTTGTTCTATTATTCCCTATTATCGCCTCGGAAGTTCCCCATATAATAATATTTATGTATTATTATTTGTACCCAGTATATAATCACTGGGAACTACTATTCGTGCTGTTTCGTCCAATAAATGTTTGTCTACAACACAAGTATTCAGCCCTACTGGGAGATACTTGCATTAATAGGAAGGTACAAATATACAATTTATTTCCGGTCTGTGATCGTTACCCTATGCTATAGTCATTGAGAACGTCATCGTGTAAGACACTACTGCAATAGCCAATTTTTTAGTTGGCTGCGTGGTAGTGTGCCAAGCGTTCGGCTTCTCGTGGCAAGGCGCGGTGCCACTGAGTACGGGTTCGATCCCACTTCGGACCATATATTGTTCTTCGTTTTTTTCTATTGTTGTTTGTCTGTCAATTTTTCCGAGTGCTAACACATACTTCTTTGTTCTATTATTCCCTATTATCGCCTCGGAAGTTCCCCATATAATAATATTTATGTATTATTATTTGTACCCAGTATATAATCACTGGGAACTACTATTCGTGCTGTTTCGTCCAATAAATGTTTGTCTACAACACAAGTATTCAGCCCTACTGGGAGATACTTGCATTAATAGGAAGGTACAAATATACAATTTATTTCGGGTCTGTGATCGTTACCCTATGCTATAGTCATTGAGAACGTCATCGTGTAAGACACTACTGCAATAGCCAATTTTTTAGTTGGCTGCGTGGTAGTGTGCCAAGCGTTCGGCTTCTTGTGGCAAGGCGCGGTGCCACTGAGTACGGGTTCGATCCCACTTCGGACCATATATTGTTCTTCGTTTTTTTTCTATTGTTGTTTGTCTGTCAATTTTTCCGAGTGCTAACACATACTTCTTTGTTCTATTATTCCCTATTATCGCCTCGGAAGTTCCCCATATAATAATATTTATGTATTATTATTTGTACCCAGTACATAATCACTGGGAACTACTATTCGTGCTGTTTCGTCCAATAAATGTTTGTCTACAACACAAGTATTCAGCCCTACTGGGAGATACTTGCATTAATAGGAAGGTACAAATATACAATTTATTTCCGGTCTGTGATCGTTACCCTATGCTATAGTCATTGAGAACGTCATCGTGTAAGACACTACTGCAATAGCCAATTTTTTAGTTGGCTGCGTGGTAGTGTGCCAAGCGTTCGGCTTCTCGTGGCAAGGCGCGGTGCCACTGAGTACGGGTTCGATCCCACTTCGGACCATATATTGTTCTTCGTTTTTTTCTATTGTTGTTTGTCTGTCAATTTTTCCGTGTTCTAACACATACTTCTTTGTTCTATTATTCCCTATTATCGCCTCGGAAGTTCCCCATATAATAATATTTATGTATTATTATTTGTACCCAGTATATAATCACTGGGAACTACTATTCGTGCTGTTTCGTCCAATAAATGTTTGTCTACAACACAAGTATTCAGCCCTACTGGGAGATACTTGCATTAATAGGAAGGTACAAATATACAATTTATTTCCGGTCTGTGATCGTTACCCTATGCTATAGTCATTGAGAACGTCATCGTGTAAGACACTACTGCAATAGCCAATTTTTTAGTTGGCTGCGTGGTAGTGTGCCAAGCGTTCGGCTTCTCGTGGCAAGGCGCGGTGCCACTGAGTACGGGTTCGATCCCACTTCGGACCATATATTTTTCTTCGTTTTTTTCTATTGTTGTTTGTCTGTCAATTTTTCCGAGTGCTAACACATACTTCTTTGTTCTATTATTCCCTATTATCGCCTCGGAAGTTCCCCATATAATAATATTTATGTATTATTATTTGTACCCAGTATATAATCACTGGGAACTACTATTCGTGCTGTTTCGTCCAATAAATGTTTGTCTACAACACAAGTATTCAGCCCTACTGGGAGATACTTGCATTAATAGGAAGGTACAAATATACAATTTATTTCCGGTCTGTGATCGTTACCCTATGCTATAGTCATTGAGAACGTCATCGTGTAAGACACTACTGCAATAGCCAATTTTTTAGTTGGCTGCGTGGTAGTGTGCCAAGCGTTCGGCTTCTCGTGGCAAGGCGCGGTGCCACTGAGTACGGGTTCGATCCCACTTCGGACCATATATTGTTCTTCGTTTTTTTCTATTGTTGTTTGTCTGTCAATTTTTCCGAGTGCTAACACATACTTCTTTGTTCTATTATTCTCTATTCCTTCAACTTTGATATGCAGTATTTTTGCCACTACATACATATATATAACCAATTGAGTAACTCAGGTACTCTATGCTTTTCTGCTGGATAGTTTGACATAAATCAGGAATATACCAAACTAGCAAACTTTTCTCACCTTTAACTACAGATAACTATGAAGCCATTACAGTGCTGATTTCAAGGTGGTTAGTGCGTTCATTGCTAATGACAACGATCCAGGATTAATTTCCTGATGTGACAATTTATTATTAATTTCTTTTTCTTCCTCACTGCTTATCAGAAGGCTTCAATTCCCAGATGCTAATTTTGTTTTACTTACGTTGATGAGGCTTTACCCAGCCACTGAAAATAAGCACCATCGTTTTTGTTTGTTTGTTTTTTTCTGGGAGGCAAGGCCTGGCACGATACCAACCGCATTACCACCAAAAAAAAAAAAAAATGGGCCATCAGTCATGGAAAATGTGGATATATGTATATTTCCCGTGCGTTACCGGGGCCTAATAATGAGTAAAGAATAGTGACAAAGTGTCCTTCCAAGCATGTCGTAAGAGGCGACTAAGGAGGTTGATCGATGGCTTGACAAGCTGTCAAAGTATTGTTATGGAAACAGAACCATATAATGATTTCTGCAATGTGTGCCATTTTGACACGCAATGTTTCTGTTTTTGCGATTGTGGTTCTGCCCTATGTGCCGTCTTCGGCTCGAAAGGACAATAGATAGATAGATAGAATTGAGCAAAACTTTAGTTTGTGGTGGATTATCAAAACAATCGTTACACCTCTAGTATATCATTTACATTTGTCGTTTGAAAATGTCAGCCTAATATGGGATCACACCTGCTTGCTCTATTCTCAAAATGGTATTTTAGTTACAATCATACATATCATTGGACAGTTATCACCACTATTGTCCAACAAGGAAATAACTGGGAAGGCAAAACGAGCACTATGCAATACAAACTTCATCCCAACGTTGTGCTACCAATGCCAGACCTGGACCTTAAATGCAAAAACAATAAGAAATATAACCTCTACTGAGATGAAATGTGTTAGACGAATGACAGGAAACAGTCTGAGAGATAAGATCAGAAATGAAGAACTGAGAAAAAAAGCGTGGAATAGCCCCCAACCATAAAATATATAAGGAAACAGCAGATAAAATGGTTTGACCACGTGACAAGGTAGAAAGATCAAAACACAACACAACAAGCCTTCAGCAAAGGTTGTGAGAACACCACACACAAGGGTCGACCACGAAAAAGATGGATCGATGGAATATTAGAAGCACTAGTAAACATAACAGCAGTTGAGGAGAACGGAAGAGCAAAAGAACGCAAATTATATCTCCCCTCGACGCCGAAAGGCAGATGAGGAAGGAAAGAATTACGAAGAAGATGAATAATTATACATATGTTGTCGCTTGAATAAATGAAGATAATCTGAAACAACAGAAAAGCTCATTACTTGAGACGGATATTGTTTTGGCGTGTTTCTAGTGTGTGGCACCGAAATTAAATATTACTATTCTAGATATTTAATTTTCATGAGATTGATATTTATTCACATGCCTTTGTGATGCTACACACATTTGTTTCGATATTTCGAATTTTTACGTTGAATGATGATATCGTATGACAAGGAACAGCTGGCTGTGTTCACTTTCTGTGCGGTTTCGCCTTATGTCTTTTGGCGTATGATGAGACTGCTATGATGTAGTCTACAGCTAGCATTCATTGTTTGGGTGATCATTTCGTAATTCGGATGATTCCACTGGCACGGGCGGTTGAACAACTATGGATTTTAGTTCGTGTGCAGTGATACCTGGGCCTCAATAACAATAACACATTTCAAAACGTTGTAAACATAACCCATGTCAGTGTAAAACAATAATATTGTAACCGCACTTATTCCAACAATTAAAAGTATAGTCCTTCTTGTAGCCAATGTAATGTACTATCACATAATTATAGTCAAGTCATGCTTCATAACTGACAAAATGTACCAAGACTGCTAAAATAGCATCAACAAACAGCCATGGAATGCACTGATTCCGACTTTGTCAGCAAATTTTGCATCGGCGACAGCAAGCTACGAGAGATTTGGTGATCTGTTGTGGAGCAGATATGGGGAATCCCGGAATGCATTTCAAGTAATTCTGTAGTTGAATATAATAATGTAAATCTGTCTTTTTCCTAAACCAATTATCGATTTCATCTCAGCTAATCCAGCGGTTGTTATTTGTTATGAATGTAAGTAAATATGACTTTGTTTATTGACTAGTCGTGCAGCGCAACGTTTCAGGTTTAGAATCCTGCAGTTAATAAAACACGAGCGGGTTATGACCCATCAGAATACATTAGCTATGTGTTATTTCCATGTAAAAACTAATAGCAAAATGAGCATGTCGTTATAGTCTGGAACATGTTGAGATCAGTGGTTTCTTTTAGACCCATTTGCCCACATGAATCCTCTCATTATTAAGTGTCGGTGATATTGGTATTTAGAAAAAAAAAAAAAACACACGTCATATCACTGTGATGAGCTGTACCAAGGCGCGGTTGACAACAATAATTAAATGAACGCTTTGAGAATATGTTTACAGTAGGCACAATTCCCAGTAAGCGGCAAACTGTTTTTTGCACTTAACGCATGTTGGTGATTCTTTTTTCTTTTATTTAAACTGAGCATTGCAAGACGGCTGGACAAGTTGTACAGTCTTTATTTCTAGCCAAACATTGGAATATTGAAGTCTGAACTCATGGTTTAATATTGCACCGTGCCACACATCCAAGCTATTAATGTAACTGCCCCTGTATGAAGCCGAAGTTCAGGAATAATAGTATTCAGAGACATAATCTACATTAGTGATAAAAAAAACAAACACACAACATAAGGTACATACACGTAGTAAAAAGTGTTACAGACAAAATCAGAAAATAGATCAATATCAAGCTCAATGACTGCTGGTCTACGTGAACATGGGGGTTAAGACAAAGACATAACAAAAGAATGCATACAAATGCGAAGCTGCAGTAAAGCAAGACATATTTTTAAAATTATCCCTTTACGTGAAAATGTCATTTTCACAACTTTATTTCGCGATTGATGTTTTCCACTTCAGGAACTGATTCTTTACTGCATACATCTTTCTAAGTTGCTGGTGAATGCATATTCCACATCTCTTATTTCCATCAATGCGTTACAATCAAAAGGGATCTCACAAATCACGGCCTGCACTTCTGCCGATATGACCAATCGGTTTGTTTTGTCTCAATTATCTGTTCAGTGGGTTATTTGGGAAGTATGGAGTTCAAGAGCTTTCACTGCTCATTTCGGTAGCAGAGCTTCGAAGGAAGACAGTTGTGCTTTCCATATTGACTACACACAGTTTCACAATGAAAATATTGGTTGGTACAAAAACATTAGTATGGCTTGAGACTCAGTCTTATTAATCAAACACATGTGCTAATATGATGATCACATGTCAACTAAACGTATTTGAAGTATCCTTTTTATGTAAAATCAACAACTAGATAGATTATTAGGTATCAATATGTGGAACATTGCATTTATTTCCTTAGAGCACCAACCGTCCGTTTGTTTGAGCTTATGATCTTATGAGAAATCTATACGATCGCAATCATTATAACGTTTAGATTGTCCCATACATATTCCATATGGAGGCATTGATTCATCATCATCATCATCGTGTGCCTTCTCCGCAACGAAGGTTAGCTACCATGGATCGTCATTCTACTCTGTTTCTTGCTTTAATGGTGCAGGCTGTCATAGATTGACTTGACCATCATTTGATGTTACTCGTCCATGTTAGTCTTGGTCTGCCTCTGCCTCTTTTACCTTGTATTTCCCTTCCAATATTACTTTTAATAAATATTATTTTTTACACAAAGGCATTCGACACAGTAAACAGAGATGGTCTCTACAAGGTGTTAGAAGGCATAGGCTGCCCTCCTAAATTACTTAGGCTGATAATTTCCTTCCATGAAGACATGAATGGCAAAGTCCATTTTGATGGGAGTCCATCAGAGAATTTCAAAGTCAACAAAGGAGTGAAACAGGGATGTGTCCTCGCCCCCACCCTTTTTGGTATATTTTTTGCTGCCCTCCTAAATTACACCTTCGAAAACAGCTCAGGAGATATTTACATTCGCACTAGACCAGATGGCTCACTGTTCAACCTAGCACGACTAAGAGCAAAAACCAAAACAAATGTTGCCCTACTTAAAGAATTTTTATTTGCTGACGATGCAGCCCTAGTCGCTCATAGTGAGGCCACCCTACAGTCGCTGATCAACAACCTGGATAAAGCATGCGACCTTTTTTCACTGTCAATTAATGTTCAGAAGACAGTAATACTAAATCAAGGTGACTTCAAACCAATATCTATTACTCTAAAAGACTGCCCACTAGAATCAGTACAGAAATTTACATATCTTGGATCCACAGTTACGCAAACCATCTCTCTTGATGAAGAAATAAACTGTCGAATTGGTAAGGCAGCTACGACCTTCGGCAAACTCACAAAAAGGGCATGGAACAACACGAAACTAACTCAAAAGACTAAACTCTTAATATATCAAACTTGTGTGCTTAGCACACTACTATATGGATCCGAAACCTGGACAACATACTCAAACCAGGAAAAAAGACTAAATGTCTTCCACATGCGATGTCTCCGCAAAATAATGCTTAACTGTCCTGCAACGTGCTAAGACCCTAACAATCATGTCGATGCTCAGAAGTCGAAGGCTAAGATGGCTGGGGCATGTCCAACGGATGGAAGAAAAACGCATTCCTAGGCAAATACTATATGGCGAGCTAAAACACGGAAAGCGACAAATCGGCAGACCTAAATTAGGATATATAGATATCTGCAAATCATCTCTGAAAGACTTCTCCATCTGTGAAAACGACTGGCAACATCTGGCAAGTGATCGCACATCATGGAGAGCACGTATAAGGAACGGTATAACAACATTTGAGACTGTTCTAAGACAGGACTTAGAAGAGAAGAGACTCATGAAAAAGGATGGTAAACCCTGTGGACCAGCGAGCCTGACCTGTTCATTATGTGACCGCGTGTGTTTGTCAAACATTGGTAGATTTAGCCATGAGAGAAGCTGTTCGGCAAAACAATACCTCAAAAAAATACGCAATAGCCTCCACTAGACCGTCTGACAAGACGAAAAGGGTCATATATATAATATATCACTTTTAATAGGCTGTTGTGTCTTTTAACATGCCACAAAAATTTCATTTGTCTTGTCTTAATTGTATTTAGCAGTTCTCTTTTTATTTTCAGTTGTTTAAAACTTCATCGTTTGTTATCTTTTATTTCCATCCAATTCTACCTATTCCTCTATAAATCCACATTTCAAAGGCTTCAATTTCCTGTTCTGTTTTCTTGTCTAATGTCCATGTTTGTGCACCATACAGGAATATTGAGACGATGTAACATTTTGCCATTCTTAGTTTCAGCCTTGTTGATATTTGTTTTGTTGTTAGTATATTTTTCATGGCATTAAAATTACTTTTTGCCATACCTATTATTTTGTTTATTTCAGTTTTGCATTTTCCATCATTGGTTATAGTATGTCCCAGGTAGTTGTAGCTCTGGACTGTCTCCAGATGTATTCCCTCAACTGTGATATTTAATTGTAGGTCTTGAACATTTTCTTTGTTTATGATCATAGTTTTAGTCTTTTTGATATTCATTTCTAGTCCATATTTTTTGCTTGTTATGTTTATCACATTAAGCAATTGTTGTAGGTCTTTAGGATTTTCTGCTAGTAGAACAGTATCATCAGCATATCTTAGGTTATTGATTATCTTTCCATTAATGTTTATGCCTGGTATCTCTGAGATGTTTTTAAATATTTGCTCAGTGTATAGATTGAACAAGCTTGGTGATAGGATGCATCCTTGTCTTACTCCTCTTTTTATGTCCATGGGTGTAGAGTTCTCCTTGTTATATCTTATTATTGCTGTTTGCTCCCAGTACAAATTACATATTAGTCGTATGTCTGCGTCTTCTAGATTTATACCCTTTAAGCAGTCTCTAAGTTGGTTATGGTGTATTCTATCAAAAGCTTTGGTGTAGTCTATAAAACAGGCATATATTGATTTGTTTACTTCTGTATACTTTTCAATCAATGTTCTCATGCTGAATATGGCTTCTTTTGTCCCACTGTTTTCCCTGAATCCAAATTGTTGCTCATCTAAGTCAGTATTGATTTTATTCTGAATCCTTCCCTGTATAACTTTTAGTACAATTTTTGTTACCTGGTTCATTAAGCTTATTGTTCTGAATTCACTGCGTTCAACTGCACCATTCTTTTTAGGCAATGAAATGAAAGTTGATGTATTAGATGCATTGATTAGGGATATCTTTAATTATTATTTGTATACCAAATGTGATATATATATATATGTATATATATATATATATATATACATATATATATATATATATATATATATATATAAGGGCAGGGCAGGTAATTTTACCTGCTACTGTATGCAGTAAACAGTACAACCTGTGGCTGCCCTGCTGCCTTGCAGGTAAGCTCGGTCGAGGAAAAGGCTAAGGTAGGGTACCCCGAAGTTAAACATCCCCATTGACTTGTGGGTGTGAGGTTTTAGTGAAAGGTTAGCGGAGCCAGTCGTAAACAAACCGACGAAGGCAACAGACAACCGCCGTCGTAACTTGTTTGTAGAATCCTGAATCGATACAACAATAGAAATAACGACAACAACGTTAAGGGGGATTCCAATGGAAAACACGATTTCGGTAAGGGACATCATGTGCTACAGGTGATACCCGATCGTCATCAAGCTACTGTAAGCAAAATAAAGATAAAACATACTCTAAAGATAGGTACTTGAAATGTGAAAACACTCATGCAGAAGAGTAAACTAGAGAACATCATACAAGAAATGGAAATAATGGGTTTACATTTACTAGGACTTTGTGAAATGAGATAAACCGGATCAGGGGAGATGTATTCTGATCAACATAAAATAATCTATTCTGGTGGTACTGAAAAACAAATAGGAATAGGCATCATCTTGGACGCAGAAAGTGCAAGAACAGTGAAATACTTTTACCCAATATCTGACAGAGACATTTTAGTAAAATTGAATGGAAAGTCAATAGACATAAATCTTATACAAGTTTATGAACCAAGAGCAGAAAGTCTAAAGGAAACAATAGATAAATTTTACGAGTTAAATGGGGCACTTCGTGAATGCAAACCACAAGAAAACACCATAATTGTAGGGGATTTTAACGCAAAATTAGGAAAGGAAAGAGTTGAGGAAATAGTTGGTCACTATAGCATAGGCGAGAGGAATGAAAGAGGTGAGAAACTTATTGACTGGGCAAGAACACACAACATGATGATAGGAAACACCTGGTTCAAGCAACATCCAAGACGTCTGTGGACTTGAAAAATCCCTGGATTCAACGCATGTAATCAAATTGATTACATCATGTTAAACTATAGATTTAGAAACAGTATGGTGTGTGAAAACTAGACCAGGGGCAGATTGCAACAATTATCAATTAGTTAATAAAGTTAAATTTAGATTTACTCAAATCAGACAAGAAGCTGCAAGACAAATATAAAATCACAATTCAGAACCGATGCAATGCAATAGAGAAGATACAAAGCATTGATGAACAGTGGGAAATGCTGAAAGAATCAATGCAAGAAACATAAAAAGAGTTCATTCCATCAGTAAGGACAAAGTGGATACACGAAGAAGGAATATAGCGATTAAATTAAGAAATTGTATTAATTAGCATTGAAGCAAAAGAAGCATTGCTAAAAGAGAGATGTAAAGAGATTGAAATGCAACAAAAAGGAGATGCTAAAGTTATATACACACAAACTGAAGAATTAACAGGAAGAAAAACGCAATCAAAAACTGGATGTTTAATAGCAAAGGAATAAGAACTGTTGATTGAACAAGAAAGCATAAGGGTTAGATGGGCAGAATACATTAAATATCTTTATAATGATGAACGAACGGAAGTAAATATTGAGGATACTGGAGAAAGACCAGAAATACGCAGAGAAGTGGCACTATATGAAAGCAGGAAAAGCTCCTGGACCAGATAATATAAATAAAGAAGCGATTGAAGACATGGTTGATTTTGGAATATAAACAATAATAAAAAAAACATTGAATGATATTTATAACAGCGGATATATACCAGAAGACATGTTCAAATCAATATTCTTATATTCTTAGTCCTACCAAAGTAATCTGGTGCGATAGAATGCAATGATCATCGCGCAATTAGCCTTATAAGTCGCATGACTAAGATATTACTAAGAAGCATCATGCAAAGAGTGCGAAACAAAATCAGTCCAGAAATTAGGGATGAACAGTGGAGGTAAAGGAACGAGCAATGCCATTTATATCATAAGATCTTCAGTAGAAAGAGCCATAGAGGTGAAAACAGATCTATACCTATGTTTCATAGGTTATACAAAAACATTTGACAAAGTAAAGCACTAAGAAATAATCACAGAAAGCATCAACGTAGACAGCAAAGATCTAAGAATAATAAAGAACATGTACTGGCAACAAACAGCGGTTATAAGAACTGGAAACCAATTTGGAATGTTTCAACGCATAAAACAGGGTGTTAGACAAGGTTGTGTGCTGTCAAGGGTTAAGGCATAAAAATGCGATGCTGCAGTAAAGCTGAATGTGAGGAAACATTAAAAATAGAAAAAAATGGTGTGTAAGTAAGAAGCTTTACGTGATAAGTGGATGACACAGACTAAACAACGTTTCGGCCCAATAGGCCTTCAGCAGGAACAAACAAAAAAAAACACACACAAAACTAATAACGAAACAACAAAACAAAAACATTCTAAATATGTTAAAGAAAACACAAATGTGTCTATCCTGTGTGTAAGCAGAAGTCAAAGCGACAAGGAAATAGCAACCAAGTGCTGCTGTCGTGAACGTACAGAAACGTGCAGAAATGTGCGCAAGTGTACACAGAACCAGAGGAGTTCACACAGGGGTCAGTGTGCAAACACAAGGGAGAAAGAATAGAACAGTAGACTAACAGGTGCTCAAAAGGCGGCGAGAGTGAGATGTTCGAGAGTGGGGTACAATAAAAACAAATACGGGTTAAGGAGCACAGAAAAAGGGTATAGAGGAGAACACCGAAGTGTCTCATTAGGGACTCGAGGAGAAGAAATATAAATAGCATGGCATAGTAAGTAGACCAAAGAAACCACAATATGTGCAGTAGAGAAGGCTGTGCAAAAGGGAAGGAGCAACCAAAAGGAAATATGTGTATGAGTGTGATACATACATACCTCGTGGGGTCAACGAACCATCGTGGACTATGAGGCGATTTTCCAAAGTATAGCGGCTGCGGTCGCCAGAGTGACTAAGGACAATACCAGTGACACGGATGTCGTTTTTGCCATTGTGATCAAGGGGGTTGAAGTTGGAAGATACCGGGGTACCAGTATTCTATTGGACATCACGTAGGTATTCACAAAATCTTTCCGCTAATCTTCTCCCAGCCTCACCAATATAGGTCATGTGGCATCGTTGGCATATGATGGCATAAATGATGTTCCGTGCTGTCACCAGATTTATTTAATATTTATGGTGTATTATTTTAAGATCCATAAGGGGCATGCCTGAGATAGCAAGTGGAGGTCATAATATAAATAATCGAAGGTATGCTGATGATACAGTAATAATCGCTAACAGTGAAAACGAGTTACAAGAAATGTTGGATAGTATAGTGAAAGAAAGCAAAAATAAAGGACTCAGTTTTAATAGAAATAAGACAGAAGTAATTGTAACAACAAAGAAAAAGATATCATTTCAGTACAAAATAATGACACGTGGAACAATATTAATATTAAAACAGGTAAATTACAGGTACAGATAAAACAGGTACAGATATTTAAGAACTTTGTTAAGCGCAGACGGAAGTTGTACAAAAGAGGTGAGATGCAGAATGGCTCAGGCAAAAGCAGCGTTTCTTAAAATGAGTAAGATACTATGCTATCAATTTTTGACAATAGAAACAAGAAAACCAGTTCTTAAATGTTATGTAGAGCCAGTATTAACATATGGGTGTGAATCATGGACAATATGAAAATAGACGAGAAAATCACTGGAGTCTGTAGAAATGTGGTTTTACTGAAGAATGTTGAGAAACACATGGGCAGCTAAGAAGAGTAATGAAAATGTTCTGAGAGAGGTCAAAGCAACAAGCGAGCTAATTTCCAATATTAGGAAGATACAATCATAATTTTTTGGCCATATAATGAGAAGAGAACAACTGGAATATATTGTAACAACTGGGAAAATTGAGGGACGAAGAGATAGATGGAAGCAAACAGAAAAAAAATACCAGACAGCTTAAGAGAATGTATTGGCAGAAGGTCAACAACAGAAAGGATAAATAAATGTCGAGATCGAAAGTTGTAGAGATATATGATCACCTACGCCAGTAGGCCCGGTACTTGATGATAAAGATGATGATGATATATATATATATATGTTTGTGTGTGTGTGTGTGTACTATTTGATTTATATGCTGTGCTGCATTGTTAGTAAAAAATATCGATAGCAAATATATATATATATATATATTAGCATTATTGTCCATTTTACTTAATTCCTGTATAATCTTAGATGCATAGTCTTCATGCACCAACAGAAACTGTGAGTAATTTGAATTAATTCAATTATCAATGGGAAAGCTTTCAGCTGCAGCTCAAACATATAGTTATATTTTGAAACAGCCACAATCAGAGAATGGCGATTTATGCTGCAACGATACTGAAATTGGGACGATGAATTTAAACATGTTCAAATATCATATTGATCGTGCAACCTCAAAGGCATTCATAAAAGATCATTATGAATGAGTTGAATTTATATTTTTTTGTGTGTTTCCACAACAATCACGATGTAAATCTTCTTGTGTGGAGACCAGATACACAATTGTAGTGCTGCGGAATGATGGTAGCAAGGGGCAAGTGGTTATTTGTAATGCACACTCCTACAACGTTTTGTGACAGCTTTATACAAGATGAACACAACAAAATTGAGACGTCTCGGCCAACTTCTTCAGTAAACACGAACACAGGAACTGACAACGAATTCAAGAATAAGTAAACATGTTCTAGAGTCACCAGAACTAGTGGGTCTAGAATAGGAAGTGAAATGATACGAGAATACAACGTACTATAGTACTCGAAAAACATTAAAGCAAAAAAAAACGGAATTAAATTAAATGTAAAGACACTTAGAGGGAAGTCTATGCTGATGCTACAATCTGCACATGATATGGTGTCTTTCGCTCTGAGATGATACATCTTTATCATACACACTTACTAGTTTACACAAACACATCCACATAATACGACACCCGTGTTGAATCTGTCAACCATACCAGGAGTTCGTGGTCCATGGAACTAGTACAATAAGAAATGTGAATATGAGTTCTACTTTGAAATAAATATTGTCATCTAACGAATTTAAGATATATAATGTCCATTTAAGATTAAAAAAAAAAAAAACTTAGTGGGACGCTTTTAAAATAATTCATTTTTTACATCGTTTTGTTGTAAAATAAATTGTTTATTTTCATTTCTTTACATTGTCGGTTTGAATGCGATCGTTTTTTTTTTTCTTTCTATACCGAATCACGTGAATAAAGATCTTCTGCCAATCCATTCTCTTAAGCTGTCTGGTATTTTTTTCTCTTTGCTTCAATCTATCTCTTCGTCCCTCAATTTTCCCAGTTTTTACAATGTATTCCAGTTGTTCTCTTCTCATTACATGGCCAAAATCCAAACCGCTTAATACCCAATGATATGAACATAGTATACTGAGAATACATTTCTTTTATCACATCTGTTTTAGTTTTGAATGATAACTTTAAACTTTTAAAGCAGCGTGGTAAAGATTTGTGCCATTGTTGTTTTATGTGCACACAACATAAGCTGTTTTATTAATTTGTTTAAGCATAGTTCACTGAAATCTCGATTAGTTATGTTTTATATAATTTCTCGATTTATTGAACCCCCCCCCCCGAATTATTATTATTATTTCATACCAATAATTTACTTCATCGTGCAATACGATACTACTGTTTATTACCGATCTACACGGACAATTATACTATCTTACTTCATACCTTTCCGTTTGTAGTGAAAATACAGAAATACATATTATCAATAAATGTAAACTTTATTTTCATTTTCTATTTGTTCTCAAATTGTCTTCATTGTAAAGATAGTAATGCTGTTTCACACACAATACTTACTTTACGGTGTAATTAGAAATGAATTTTAATTGTACCTTTTCTTCCTCTTTGATGCAGCCACTTAACGTTTCTTAATTATCTTGTTTCCTTAAAATGTTATTGCATTTGCACATGTTTATTGTTTTACACAGAGCGCATTCAAATACATGCATAGCATTTCTTGTAACCGTTTTAATAGATCATGTAGTAAGAGTTTGCTAGTAGTACAATTGGTGAAATCGTTTGTTTACATTTATTTTGTTCATGTCTATAGATTCTTTTTTTATTGAATCATCAATTATTATAGTGGAGCAGTATGATTTATGCTTATTATTTTTCATTGAAATCAACACAAATCTAAAGACATTCACAATGGATTAAACACCATATAAATTTGTGACCGAGACACGGATGAAATGATGAGTGTACTTCATAATTTATTTTGTGAAAACTCTATACTATGCACTTGAAAGCTGAACATCATCACCATTATCATCATCCTCATCATCACTGTCATCAGCATGTGTCAGCCCGGTTGGCGTAGACGATCATTTTCATTCACAATTTTATATCTATAGTCATAGTATATGTTCTGTTGTTGATTGTTTGCCATGCTATGACACCAAGCTGTCTAGTATTTTCTCTCTTTGTCGTTCGCGATCTCTCTTTCCTTGTATTTTGCCAGTTGTAATCAAGTATTCCAACTTTCCCCTTCTCATGATGTGCCAGAAAAATGTTGATTGTTTATTTCTCATGTTCTTTATGAAACTGCCTTTTTACTGTTGGCCTCTTTGTGAATTAAGCTGAACATACATGTGCTAAAATGATGATGATGATGATGATGATGATGATGCGGTCGCCCGATGATTTGAGGTATTCTAGCGGATACGAACCGTAGACTTCCTCCTCGTCATCCGCCCTTAAAAGGACGTTAAGTGGACGTAGTTACGTTATGTTGAAGTTTGCAGTGTAACACTGTGATATCTGCGCCTTTCGGCCCAACACATCCGACTTCAGCCGACATTTTTGAGTACCGGGTTTGTCTTCCCTCTTCGATCCCTGCTCGCTTGGCCAGACTAGACAGGTTAGTCTGTTTCTGGAGGCACCGCGGAGAGGTGTAGCAGGGTCTGGATGGTTCTGGTTCACCGATCCTGGCGCAAGCCATCAGTTATGAGTCACTGACGACTTCCAGCTCTGGTGCTGGGTGGGGCGCGCCTTCGCCTCCATGTGCTAAAATAAAAACGATTGCAATGTTTTTAATCGCTGTTCTTAAGCGCTGCATTTTAACGCATGAAAAGAGTACCATTGATACAGAAATTGAAATGCTATGTGTTTGCTCGCATACTCTACTACATTTTTGCTGTCTCCCCATCACGGGCGTCTAGACTTGGTTTAATTTGTTCACTATCGCAGTGCCTACTACAGATACCAATATTGTGTTGTTGTTTTGTTGTTTGCGTTAGCCAGCTTTCACGTCTGGCGAAGTCCCAATAGACAAGGAACTGGATGTTGCGTGTGGATCCATGTTTCCCTGGAAGACGTGTACACAGAAGTCCTCGCTGCATAGGCAGGTATCCCCGTCATCTGAGATATTCATATTTTTTCCCTTCGATGAGCGTTTCAAGCCAGGTCTCGCTGCTGAGACCATGGATAAGTGTCGCAGAGGGATATCACAAATACAAATCACAACTGTACAGCCGAGGCTTGAACTCACGACCTCTGTCTCGAGGCCTGCATCTTTCATCAAGATTAACCAGTCCCTCAAACACCAATACATGCAATATATTCACTTATAAAACCCCACATTGCTTCATGTAGATTCGTGTTTACTTCAACGCATTTGATTATTCTCACTATGTAAAGAAGTGGGAACCGCGATAGATGACTGGTTAGTGAGCTGGATTACAAAAGACATGAGGTCGGGTTCGCTCCTGATCGACGTCTTTCGGGTTCGCCCAACCTAAATGGGTACCTGATTTGTTTTCTGGAAAGTAAAGCGGCACGGTAATGCCGACCACATTACCCCAAAAATCTAGTGCTGAAGGTCTGCAAAATATATGGTCACTAACACCGTATTCCCTATACGCCACTTGGCATGCCGGGGGCTCTTTACTTTTACTACTATGTAAAGAACGGCTCTGTATGAAACGGATGTAACTGTTATCGTTTCAGTCAAATTTAAAATTAGTTGTACTAGACTCAAAGGAAGAGTTACACGTTAACTGTGGAAACCAAGCAAAGAAAAAATAATGAAATCTATAATTATATTTAAAAAATGGTAAGGCCACAGGGCCAGATGAAATTCCTTCGGAAGAAATCAAAGCAGATATTAACACCACTACCAAGATGTTACATAATTTATTAGATAACATTTGGGAGGGGGATAAATACCTAAAGGCTGGAAAGAAGGTTATATGATAAACTATCAACGAAAGGAAGTTTACTGGAGTGCACAAAGTATAGAGGAATTATGCTACTATCTGTGCCAGGAAAAATATTAGGCAGAATCATTCTGGAGAGACTAAAAGAGACCATAGAGAAACACTTGAGAGATTGAACAAGCAGGTTTTTAGGAAGAACGGATCACGTGCTGATCAAATGACTACTCACGTATAATAGTTGAACAAATGTTAGAACTACAGTCCCCACATTATATTGGATTCATAGATTACGAAAAGGCATTTGTTAGTTTAGGCAGAGGAATGTTTTGCTGAGTCATTACGGAATCCCCACATCGTTTATTAACCTGATAAAAACAATGTATGAAGAAATGAAATGTAGTGTAGTGCATGAAGGGCAGCTACAGAAGCATTTGAAATAAGAACTGGAGTAAGGCAGGGATGCCTTCTGTCTCCATTTATCTTTCTACTGGTCATAGATTGGATTATGAAAATAAATCAAAACAATAGAAATGGAATCCAGTGGTCACTGACAAAGTAACTTGATGATTTAGACTTTGCTGATGACATAGCTCTCCATTCACACAGCCATCAACAGATGCAGGATAAAATGAACGTACTTGATGATAGATCACAACAGCTAGGACTGAAAATTAATAGAGATAAGACCAACATTATGATAATTAATACAGGTGGCAAAAACCAAATAAAATTAGGAGAAATGCTTCAACTATACGTACAATCTTACATATATATGGGCAGTAATATAGATATAGAGGGAGGAACAGAAAATAATACAAAAATAAGGATATCAAAAGCAGGAGGAGCTTTTCGTTGCACTAGGAAATATATGGAGGTACAAAGAAATTAGGTTAAATATAACAATAAAAATTTTAAACTTCAATGTTAAGTCAGTCCTATTATATGGCTGTGAAACATGAAGAACAATAAAATTGACAATCATGAAGATACATACTTTCATTAATGGATGCTTACGCGGAATAAAAGAATGGAAATGGCAGAACAAATTCACTAACATAGAATTATGGAAATGTACCAGTTAAATACCAGTGGATAAAGAGATACAGTGAAGATGATGGCGCTGGATAGAACACACACTGCGGAAGCCAACTGAGAGTATTACACAACATACCTTTTTTGCAATCCCCAGGGGAAAAGACAAAGATGAAGACCAATGAATTCTTGGAGAAGGCAGATAGAAGAAGAGATGAAGATGATGGGAAGACATGGAATGATCTTAAACAAATGGCAAGAAACAGAGCGACTTGAAAAGCGTTTGTTGAAGACCTATGCTCAATAGAGAACTGAAAGGTAGAAGAAGAGGTAGAAGAATCAAGGGCAGAGATAATACAAGTGTATTATTGATCGTTCTTGGGACTGGAAGCACGGGCACGGTGCAGTAGAACTGGTAACAATGTTAATACTAAATCGATATGACTATAACTGGATTGTTTTCTAATCTAAATGTGTATGTTTGCTTAGCTTAACAAGACCCTGGATGAACTAACGCATGTAAATATAATTAGGTTACACAACGTAAAATAATATTCTCATCATAGAAAACAATATTTTAAAACATTTCATTGTTTTATTACATTCTCTCTAGTACCAGCGACAAGCAATTTTGATGTGTCTCTTGTCATTAGACCAGTTCACTAACTACTGCTCTCTCTCTCTCTCTCTCTCTCTCTCTCTCTCTCTCCTCTATAATGCTCTCTTTCTAGCATTATATGTATATATATATATATATATATATATATATATATATATATATATATATATCTAATATATTTGACACTAATAATTTAGTTGATTTGCTCATCTGTACCTTTTCAGTGAAGTAAAATACATGTGAATCTTATATTGTACATTGAAGTGATATGATGAAGATGTATTTTTAATAAAAAATAAAGCTTTACAAGTTAAAAAAAACAATGAATATTCCACCCTGGAAACTATCTAATACTCTGTGATTGTTTAGTTACGAGCAGTATCAACTAAAAGATCATTGATAAATAGTTCATGTAGCTCAGCTAATGTACGTGTTGTATGTTGTGTCACAAACTGAAACCAATACAATATCAGTTTTAAGCATGTGTGGAATGTACTAGGATATCTTCACCATTATGCTGAAACATGAATCTCCTTGATTGTAACTAAAATTGCACTTTTTTTTAATTAAACAATCTGTTGTGTACTGTTACACTGCTATTCGAGAAACAAATAGTGTTGCAGATTATATACAATGGTCACACTGTGTGATTTCTATAATCTGCATATCTATCTATTGTCATTTTCGTATCGAAGACATTACATATGGCAGAAATCCTATACATTCCATGCCCAACGATTTCTTGTTATTATCAGTCACAATTTGTTCAAGACTCGCATTGTATCTAGCCATATGTCCTTGTTCTGGGTGAGCATGTCAACTTCGAAAAGTGAGTTGATGCCCGCAGTTCATTCTTTTCGCAGCAGTTTGCCTTTCAGCATTTTTATAAAATTCCTTCTTTTACTTTCCTCCGTTGGCCATTTAAATGCCTCTAGACTCTCTTAATGTTTCTTCTCATCACATGGTTAAAATATACTCTTAGTCTTCCCGCTTATAGGTAATATTGCTGGTGCCCCTTATAACTGCATTAATCTTGAATTTACACCATTGTGGACGAAGTATTTCGTGACACATGTGGGTATTATAAAAAAAATATATAATTGATTTTCTATTCTTTTGTTGACTTGTATGATATCCTGGAGGCAAGGACATAAAATTGTGAACGTTTTGATTGTAGATGGTGTACACTTGTACATGGGAAATGCATTTGTAATGAGGCGATAAACACGGAGCAACTAATTCACATAAAAAGCACCACTAGGGATAATTTAATTGTAATATATAACAATTTAGGGAGAACAGAAGGGAAGTATATAGATGTAATCACACAAAAAAAGAACTGAAATCATTTGAATGGAAATTACCTAGATTCCAATATAAGTTGTGTGCCTTTTGGTTAGAAACAAAACAACCCATGTGGTCGACCTAGCCCTTTCAGAAATTTGAACCACGGCAGCACACTGGGAAGGCGTGAAATGGCGCCTCGCTGGTGAGTTACGATGCTAGAGGCGACACTAGACAAAAGTCTACGAACACTTCTGGACAAGCGGCCGAGCACATATGAGTGTAAACCTGTGTCCAAAAAATGCCGATTAAAATCGCGTACCTTTACTAATATAAGAATCCTTCTTTCACAACGCCAAGTTTCCACCATTCAGAACTAGTTTGAACAATTGCAGGGACTTACCATTTTTTTACACGTTTTTTTTGTTTTTTTTTTTTTTTTTTTTTTGGGGGGGGGGGGGGGGGTCTTTTTGTTATCCTCGTTAGTCGTTCCCCTTTTGACCTGCTGTACTTTAAGTCTGGTAATGGTCGGAGACACATAATTGTTAATTGAACTTTTCTGAGACTTCATCTTCATTTTGTTTGTGTCGAGCCTTTTAGCACTTCACAGACAAATGTATTGAGTCATTTATAGAAGTCGTCACCAGCCAAGCTGTCGCTTTAGTTACTATCATGACCTTCACAGTTTACACTGCGTGCAGTCAGCACAAAAGTGCCGCAGGCTGTAGCCATGAATGGACGCCAAAATAATTATCAACAAAACGTTTGTGAAAATAGTGATATCACAACAGGAACAAATTATTAGAATTAAACGTGCACTAAAGACTACATGAATACATGGTTATGTTGTCTGCATCGTTAGTCTAAAATGAGTCAGGATGTATTGGGTGTATGCCACGCTGCTGGCACATGTGCCTATCCATCAACAGGTTCACTATTCTCAAATGAGCAAGCATGTTAAAAATGACATTTGCCCATCCATGTCTTGATAACATGCAGCCTACTTTTTGTATTCGCATCATGCATTAGCAAATACATGTCGAAACAGATTTGTAGGTCGACAATTTGGCAGCAAATGATCATTCAGTCTTCAATTGTAGGCTTCATCTGGTTATGTACCATATCTTCTTTATGAATTCGGGTGTAGTTAAATGTTAAAAAAACATCACATCAATTGCTGGTCTTTATGAATATAAATGTTAAAACAATCACATCAATTGCTGGTCTTTATGAATATAAATGTTAAAACAATCACATCAATTGATGGTCTTTATGAATATAAATGTTAAAACAATCACATCAATTGCTGGTCTTTATGAATATAAATGTTAAAACAATCGCATCAATTGCTGGTCTTTATGAATATAAATGTTAAAACAATCGCATCAATTGCTGGTCTTTATGAATATAAATGTTAAAACAATCGCATCAATTGCTGGTCTTTATGAATATAAATGTTAAAACAATCGCATCAATTGCTGGTCTTTATGAATATAAATGTTAAAACAATCACATCAATTGCTGGTCTTTATGAATATAAATGTTAAAACAATCACATCAATTGCTGGTCTTTATGAATATAAATGTTAAAACAATCACATCAATTGCTGGTCTTTATGAATATAAATGTTAAAACAATCACATCAATTGCTGGTCTTTATGAATATAAATGTTAAAACAATCACATCAATTGCTGGTCTTTATGAACATAAATGTTAAAACAATCACATCAATTGCTGGTCTTTATGAATATAAATGTTAAAACAATATCAATTGCTGGTCTTCATGAATATAAATGTTAAAACAATCGCATCAATTGCTGGTCTTTATGAATATAAATGTTAAAACAATCGCATCAATTGCTGGTCTTTATGAATATAAATGTTTAAAACAATCACATCAATTGCTCGTCTTTATGAATATAAATGTTAAAACAATCACATCAATTGCTGGTCTTTATGAATATAAATTTTAAACAATCACATCAATTGCTGGTCTTTATGAATATAAATGTTAAAACAATCACATCACTTGCTGGTCTTTATGAAATAAATGTTAAAACAATCGCATCAATTGCTGGTCTTTATGAATATAAATGTTAAAACAATCGCATCAATTGCTGGTCTTTATGAATATAAATGTTAAAACAATCACATCAATTGCTGGTCTTTATGAATATAAATGTTAAAACAATCACATCAATTGCTGGTCTTTATGACACAATATACAATTGTTTACGCCCCCATCCAAGGCGTTCTTCTCGAGAATCCATGAAAAAAGACCAAGGGGAAGACCCAGAAGAAGATGGATAGATGCAGTGACAGAGACATGTAACAACAAAGGAAAATCACTAATTCAGACAATTCGAGCAGCACAAGAACGACAAATGATATAAACCACGACACCTTTTAGGTATCAGTGAAAAGAGAAAAGAAAGAAGATACAATTGTTATTCACAATCAGTCGAATCCCTTACCAAAAGGCACGATCAAACTTTCATTAACCCATTGTCTATGTTGACAGTACTAGCAATACTTGAAAATAGTCTCTGAATAGAGAATCAATGACTCGGTGTTCACACAATGCATGTAGTTCATCAAAGAGAACAACGTAAGCACTGCCATTGTCTGATTCCGGCCTTTCTCGAATTGATCGATGATCCACTCTTAAAATACCACCTTCTTACGCATTAGTTCCCTGTAATGGTAACAAGCGATCTATACCTCTATCTCTACACTGTCAAACACTACACAGACAATAAGAGTGTGTGTCATTCGTCCACGTACACATGATCTTACCACGTATTATTCTCACACATTGAAAACACCGAAGACAGTTTTGAAGTAGAAAAAATCCAACTGCACTGGGTTGTAACCTTATCATGGTTAATTACACAGTAAAGATGATATAAACCACGGTATTTTTATGACTATATGAAAATGCTTATTTTTAGAAATTGTGAAACAATTTCAGTTATACTGATATACTGACACGTGAAAATGATTATACAGTTGCCAACTCTATTGTTCGTTTAATCTCTGCAATATAGCATGCCATTGTATAGGAGCAAGTAGTGCGCTTTAATGTACACTCATACAATGTATTGTGACAGCTTCAACATAAAATGAACACAACAAAATCATGACGCTTAAGCCTACATTAGCATTCTCTCTACTTCTTGCAATCACATTGTTGAAGCGTGACGTCAACAGTTCTGGTCAATGGTGCGAAGCATGGCGTAGTGGTGGGGTGGGGAGGTGGGAGTAAAAGAGGGGGGGGTAAGAGTGTTTGCCCGCATTAAGTCTAAAACAATACAATCAGAGAGATTTATTTCAAACTAACTGTATCTTTTCTTCTTTACCTTCAGCTACCTGTGGAGCTTATGTCTTCAACAAACACTTTCCAAGTCGTTCTGGCGGATTTACTTTTATAATTTTCATTGGCTTGCCATGTTTGTGAAGTTTTTTCTGCTTATTTGTTTACAATATGGGATAGCCCGTCTCATGCCGAACCCTTCTATCTCGCCTCTTACGAACATGTCTGGAAGGTTACATCACCACTATTCTTTACTCCCCTTTCAGGCCTCGGCATCGCACAGGCAAAACTAAGTTTATAATCAAACAATATATGTATCACTAATTTTTCTGTATACAATGACGCTAGGGATGTATTTCTAATTTGATAACAAAATTGTACTTCAAACAAAAATGTCTTACTTTCTGTCTTGACCAGCAGGGTATAATTGCAGCTACACCCGTGTGACTATAACTTTCCTATTCTGACCACGGTCCACGACACAGGGAAGCTATTTTCTTTTCTTAAACCAACTTCCGGTGCCATAGATGCTACATGTGGTCGTTTTTATAATTCGGCGCTTGCTGATATATTAAATGATGTACGCGACAGTCTTGTTGTGAAATAATGTTTTGATATTCCTAGTTTTGGTGTATGTTTTACTTCTGACGAGTGGATGGACTGTGTTGTTTTTACCGATATTTAGTGGAATATGATTTATTCTTCTTTGTGTCGTGTGTTTCCGGTTCGACAGGCAAACACATAGTTTTCGACAACAATGACGACAGACGGGTATGTTCAACCCGAATGTGAAGCGTCTGTGACGGTGGACGGCGAAAGAATCAGAAATGATCAACGGTCATTAAAGCGAAAACAGCAAAGTGTGTGTGGTACACATGAGGCAACAGAACACGAACGACGAATATGGTAGACCACAGTAAAAAAGTGATTGGAGCCTCATCACGTAATATTCCAAAGAAAGCCATGGAGAGAAATTATAACTATTGTTTTAGGAACGAACTATAATTATAATGCCATGAACAATATACTAATCAAAACAAATAACACCAGGGCTAAAACTAAGAATAGCAAATTTTACATCTTTTCAATATTCTTGTATGGTGCATAAACATGGACATTAGACAAGAAAACAGAACATAAAATTGAAGCCTTTGAAATGTGGATTTATAGACGATTAGGTAGAACTTGATTTGAAGAAAAGAAATCAAACGATGAAGTTTAAACATAAAAAGAGAAATACTAAATATAATTAGAACAAGACAAATGAAATTTGTGGGGGCATGTTAAAAGACACAACAGCCTTATACAAGTAATATTGGAAGGGAAAATACAAGGTAAAAGAGGCAGACCAAGATTAACATGGACTAGCAACATCAAAAGATGGACAAGTTAACATATGACAATCTGCACCATCAAAGCAAGAGACAGAGTAAATGGCACTCCATGGTAGCCAACCTTCGATGCGAAGACGGCACTCAATGATGATGATGAGACCAGTTTCGATTATTTTGTTTTGGATGTTCCATTACTAGTTAACTATATCGGATTAGTTTTATTTACTTTCATATCTGAGTGTGCGTGTTAGTTGTTTGTTCCTGCTGAAGGCCTATTGAACCGAAACGTCGTTCAAATCTGTATCGTCTATCAACCACGTAAAGCTTTTACCATACAATTTTTTTCTATTAATTTTTTCTATTTGTTTTCAATTCTCTTTTACTTTCCTTCCCAGGCAGCAAATACGGTCGAAAGAGTAAGTGATATAGTCTAGACATGATGCCGACTTCAACAAGAAGTAAATGAACAAGTGTGTAACTTAAATGTTGCTACAAGTATTTCATTATTCAACGTTTTTATAAGTTGTTGAATAATCATTAATACCCATATCTTGTTCGTTTCTGTGATTTTAAAAAGCCGATGCTTCTTCTGTCATAATCCAAACGTTTAATCACTCCGCTATTTTGCACGTTACACGTTTGCTCTCTTCATAATCGATAATCGAATGCCGTCTCCGCCACGAAGGTTGGTTACCATAGAGCGCCATTCTGCTCTGTCTCTTGCTTTGATGGTGCAAGTTGTTATAGGCTGATACACTTTTAGTCTAAGAATGTAATAACAACACACTAGAATGCACAGGCAATGAAATATAAGGGACATTTACTCGCTGATTTTACTGGGGTATGACGTTCTAGTTAATGCCTTGTGATTTCTAATAGATGCACTATGCACTACATGTTTTTTTTAAAAGGTTATTTAAGTATGTGTATTTGTCACGTACTGAGAGCATATCAAGAAAACCAATATAGAAGCTGTAGAGATGGGGCTATGGGATAATAACGTACATCTCAACATTAAGCTATTTGAGTAACACAATGTTAGAAACATAAACCAGCGACCAACAAGTCAATGTAGCGATCATATTAATGATTTGTAGTAAAAGAACATTAAACAAGAAAACAGAACAGAGAACTGAAGCCTTTGAAATGTGGATATATAGAAGAATAGGTAGAAATGGATGGAAGGAAAAGAAAACATACGATGAAATCTTAAAACAACTAAAAATAAAAAGAGAACTACTAAACACAATTCAAATAAGAGAAATGCGTTTTTGGGCAATTTGATGACTTGAGAAACGATGTTTTAGGGAAATAAAGAAGATGGAACGGCAGAAGCAAAATATAAAGGAGAGGTGAAAGACAGAGAAATCAAGTGGGAGATTAAGTGCTTGACAAGTGAGTGAATAAATTAAAAAAAAAATGATTGCCTGAGCTAGTTAGTGGGAGACTTACTTAGTTGATTAGTAGAGTTTTCGTAATCTATATATCTATCTATTGACCTTTCGAGCAGTACTCGGCCCATAGTGCATAGACCAAGATACACCTTCTCTTATCTGAATTTTTGTTCTAGCAGTTTTCACTTCTTTTAAATATATTTTATCAAATCTCGCCATTTGCCACTGTTCTGTACAAGCAGCTATATCCAATTGAGGGAGCCGATTCCTGCTGCTCTTGCCTCTAAAATCAATACTCTTTTCAGTGGTTCACTGGGTCTTCCTCTTTTCCTCTTACCTGTCGTTTCCCACTTGAGGGCTTGCTTTGCTATTCGGTTATTATCTCTTCTCATAACATGTCCAACTTATGACCATCGTCTTTACTTTATTACTGAAGATATTAGTGGTTGATTGGTGATTTCTCTAATTTCCTCGTTTGTTTTGAATTCGTTCCACGCTATACCAATTATTTTCCTTAGGCATTTATTTTCGAATGTGTTCAACTTTGTTTCTCTGTCTCTTGTTGGTTTCCAGCTTTCACACGCATACGTAAGGGTTGATAGTACATTTGATTTGAATAGTCCAAGTTTTGTGTTTGTGCTGATAAGTTTTGATTTCCACAACTTGTCAAGGCTTCTGAAAGACATTGCTGCTTTAGCTATTCTGATTCTAATTTCTTTGCTTGTATCCCCTTCTCGATCAATGTGACTTCCAAGATATATAAAGTGATCGATCTCTTCCATTTGTTTGTTTATCATGTATATTCTGTCTTCTGTTGGAATTAAGCTTTTCATGACGTTTTCCTAATACAGTCACATAATACATTCACTAATGAGTGAGTTTGAGTTATGTAGACAGTGTGTAAAGTGCGCATATGCTTATATCATGAAACACATGAAATGCATTATTTTTTTTTTAATAATTGTTTGAATTACTGAAAAAAATGACTTGCGATGTGCTGTTTAGACAAAAATAATAATGTTTACTAAAAAAAAAATAACTGCATGCTTTCATCACTGCCTAATTCTTCCATACCGGAATCATTATTTCTTCTTAGTTTGTCACCGACATTGACGCTATTAAAAATGTAAGTAGTTTTAGATTTGAACTCAAGTAACAATATTCTCTCTCTCTCTCTCATGAGAAAAAAATAGATGCGTCGTTATTGGCCACTCACAAGCGAACACAGCGATCGTTATGATTGTACATATGTTGTTTTGTTTCCTAGGATGGCAGTCTCATCTGTACATAGACAAAGTGTAATTTGGTACAAGGAAATGCAATGTGGTGTTTGAGACAAGCGCTAGGAGTCACCAGACGGAACACAATTGGAAACTATATCATACGAGAAAGATTAGGTGCTGAAATAATTACACACGACAAACATAGACAATGCTTGAAACGATTTCCTCATCTGGAAATAATGTCAACAGATTATATACCATACACGCGATATATGAAAATAGAAGACAGAAGACTGTATTTGACCCAGAGTAATTGAACTGACAACATCATAGTAGCTATAACTAAAACGATGGCAATGGTAAAGACATCAAGAACGGCATAAACTAGAACCTTATTATACGTCCCACTTCCAAACAGATATAAGAGGAATAGATAAGAAAGGGAAAGTAGTTGGATATTGAGGCTTGTGGTAGTGTTTGCTTTAACTTTGTATTTTGCGTCTTTTCAGATCCTACCGTGTATACTGCCTTTTGCGTGCCTGATTTTAGTACCACTGTTAAAAATTTCAATTCGTCTCGTATTTTTCAAAGATGTTCATTGTTCATGTTGATTCGCCAGCAGGTATCTTTAAAATGCAGTGTTGGTCGGCCAATATGTCGCTTGGCTGTTTACTTCCAGTAGAATGAAGAGTATATCTTTTAGTAAAAACCTCCAATATGGATAACTAGTGGTATATATATATATATATATATATATATATATATATATATATTATAGTTTACAGACGATTTAATGGTAGCTATGTGCAGTTTTTGAGGTTATTGTCTTTGTTGAATAGCGGCCCTCGAGTGTAATTCTACCAATGTTTGACAAACACACTCGGCCACAGACTGAACAAGTCAGGCCACTGATCCACAGTTTTACATTTTTTTAATGACTTTTTTCTCTCCCATATTTTCCCATAGCACAGCCTCAAATGACGGTATGCCATTCCTTATGAATGCACGCATGCGATCACTTACCAGAGCTCCCTAATCAATTTTCAAAATATGAAGAAGCCATTCATAGATGATTTACAAGTATCTTTATATCGTAAATTAGGTCTACCAATGTGTCTTTTTCCATGTATTAGTTCGCCATATAGAATTTGCTTAGGAATGCGGTTTTCATTCATTCGCTAAACGTGCCCCAGCTATTTGAACCTACTGCTTCTAAGCATTGACAAGAGTGTTAGGGTATTAGCACATTGCAGGACAGTTAAGTTGGTTATTGTGTTGCAATTTGATGATTTGGTATATATATATATAATATATATAAAATATATACACATTTTAAAATCATTAGCTGGTATTTATTCAGTGAAAACATGCTATTACACCCCACTGTTTGCTACTATTAGCATATGCATATACCATCATTATGTGCCATACCGGTTAGCGTAAGCGATCATGTCCTTCCACAATCTTCAATCTACAGTGCATCGTATCAGTTCTGTTGTTGACTGTTTTCCATGCCGGGACACCAAGCTATCCAGTATTTCCTCTCTTTGTCGTCTCTATCTCTCTTTCCTTTTTATTTTGCCAGTTGTAACCAAGTATTCCAACTTTCCTCTTCCCATGATGTGCCCGAACAATATTGATTGTTTCTTCCATATGTTTTTTTAGGACCTGCCTTTTTGTGTTGGCCTCTTTGAAAACTTCCTCATTGGTCTTTTCAGCTGTCCAAAGAACTTTCAACATTCATCTGAGAAATCCCATCTCTGTGGCCTGTAATCGTCTTTTCATGTGTTTGTCTACTGTCCATGATTTGCTTCCATAGGTCACAATTGGTTCTCTATAGCACCGATGAATTATCTTTCTCATTTTTATTGACATAGATTTGTTGCTTAAGATATTTTTCATTTTCTGAAATGCTTTTTTTGGCCTGAGCTATTCAGCTTTTTGAATAATAATCTGCATATATACCAATGATTTTGGGTTAATCAAAATGTAATTTCAGTTCTAGCACTTGACGGCTCTTGGCTGGAACGTTGCATTTATTGTGAATTTGTTTACGTTGTTTGATTGAAAAGAATAATATCATCAGCAAAGTGAGGGTTACAAAGCGCCATGGTCAGGAATAACTGGATACCATTCCTGACGTTTTACATTGTTGTCATAATTGATTCAATATAGTGGTAAGAAGAAGTATGTGGCCCTTTTCGTCTTGTCAGACGGTCTAGTGGAGGCTATTGTGTTATTTTTAAGGTATTGTTTTTTTTCCGAACAGCTTCTCTCGTGGCTAATTCTACCAATGTTTGACAAACTCACGCGGTCACAGAATGAACAAGTCAGGCTCGCTGGTCCACAGGGTTTACCATCCTTTTTCATGAGTCTTTTCTTTTCTAAGTTTTGTCTTAGCACAGTCTCAAACTTCGTTATACCTTTCCTTATACATGCATTCCATGATGTGCGATCACTTGCCAGATGCTGCCAGTCGTTTACACAGATGAAGTCTTTCAGAGATGATTTGCAGAAATCTCTATATCGTAGTTTAGGTCTGCCGATTTATCTTTTTCCGTGTTTTAGTTTCACCATATAGTATTTGCCTAGGAAAGCGCTGTTCTTCCATTCGTTGAACTTGTCCTAGCCATCTTAGTCTTCGACTTCTGAGCATCAACGTGATTGTTAGGGTCTTATCACGTTGCAGGACAGTTAAGTTGGTTATTTTGTCCTGCCATTTGATGTGCATTATTTTGCGGAGACATCGCATGTGGAAGACATTTAGTCTTTTTTCCTGGTTTGAGTATGTTGTCCAGGTTTCAGATACATATAGTAGTGTGCTAATCACAAAGGTTTGATATATTAAAAGTTGTCTTTCGAGTTAGTTTCGTGTTGTTCCATGCCCTTTCTGTGAGTTTGCCGAAGGTCGTAGCTGCCTTACCAATTCGACAGTTTATTTCTTCATCAAGAGAGATGGTTTGCGTAACTGTGAATCCAATATATGTAAATTTCTGTACTGATTCTAGTGGGCAGTCTTTTAGAGTAATAGATATAGGTTTGAAGTCACCTTGATTTAGTATTACTGTCTTCTGAACATTAGTTGACAGTGAAAAAGGTCGCATGCTTTGACCAGGTTGTTGATCAGCGACTGTAGGGTGGCCTCACTATAAGTGACTAGGGCTGCATCGTCAGCAAATAACAATTCTTTAAGTAGGGCAACATTTG
This sequence comes from Megaustenia siamemsis, assembly GCA_032433765.1. Lineage (NCBI taxonomy): Eukaryota > Metazoa > Mollusca > Gastropoda > Stylommatophora > Ariophantidae > Megaustenia > Megaustenia siamemsis. Next base: position 45,654,051 of record JAVIAB010000101.1, on the reverse strand, counting down.
TTTTGGTTTTTGCTCTTAGTCGTGCTAGGTTGAACAGTGAGCTATCTGATCTTGTGCGAATGTAAATATCTCGTGAGCTGTTTTCGAAGGCGTAATTTAGCAGGGCAGCAAAAAATATATCAAAAAGGGTGAGGGCGAGGACACATCCCTGTTTCACTCCTTTGTTGACTTTGAAATTCTCTGATATTGCCTACTCTGCCTGGGTACGGAATATGGAGATAGTGCATTACCCAGTCGCACTATCCCCCTCTCGACTTCGTTTCAAGGATTTCCGAAGGAGGTACAAAGTCCATACGTTCGGAATTGAAAGAAGGTGCAGGGGATGTCAGAAAGACGGTTAACGCCGTCTACTGCCTTAGGGTCGTTCCCTCCGGATTTTTACTCTGGGTGTACTCCCATAACCTTCGATTCTAACTCGAAGCTAGTCCACAAGGTAGTGGAGGGTTTTGTGGTCGAAGTTTCCCTTATAACATTATGGATAACTGGATACCATTCCTAATGCTCTACGTTGTTCTCATAATTAATTCAATATAGTGGTAAGAAGGAGTGATATTGTGATAACTGGTATCTCTACCTACATAACTTACATTCTAAATTCATATGACTAATTCAGCTGCCCTTAGTTACAAAATTACATTAAATTTATATATATGTTATGTAGATCGGGTTAATACATATTGAAACGATTCCAAAATGGAACAATGAAAATAAAAGTATGACTATAACCTGTCATGTTCAGTTCACTAAAATCCAACTTTACCGATGCATGATCTAAAGCCTCAATTATCTCAGAGACCAATTTGAATATTTCAAGACACGAATTGAGATTCCGACACGATACATGTTCCAGTAAATTTATTAACATTAAATTTAATTCATTTACAGATTGTTAAAGACAATAATGAGCTGGCGTTACAAGAGAAGAAGGTAAGTCAAGTGAACATGCATGTTATAAAAGTTGATGAACAGCGTGTTTAAAAAATGTGAAGAAATTATCAAAATGATAGTCCACTCTACACCAGTAATTTATTATCATGGATTACTATGTGAGAAACGTCATCGGTTCTACTCGGAGGTGACTGTAAACCATAGGAGGTTTGTCTATTTCTACTTACAATACGTATATTATTTATTAGTTTTAGATTAACCCAACATAATTTGATAGTTTGCTGAACGACATATAATGATATTACTGTATTGTAAGCTGGTATGTATTCTGCTTAAATGGCGAATATTGGGCACACATATTATATTATTTAATGCTAGTAGGAAATCTACACCAACGCATTTGATCAACAACAATCAGAACGTTTAATACGTACGTGGAACATTTTCGGTTTATGTGATACATGCATTGAAATAGTGGAATTTATGAAGAAAGGGAATATAAAAATCTTAGGATTAACAGACGCAAGAAAGAGAGGTAAAATCATTGAAGGAATACACCAAAGCTACACACTCGTCACGAGCGGAATTAACAACATGGCGGAAGTAAACAAACACGGGGTCGGTTTCATTATTGAAAGTAATACTGCCAAAAACATACTAGAAATAGATGACATCTCGGAAAGAATTATAAGTATCAAATTAGCAGAAAAAGGAGGAAATACCACTTATATTCAAACGTATGCTCCATGCAACGAAATATATCGTGAAGACAGCAAACAAGAATATTTTTAATAACTCTCAGTCACAATAAATAAAATCAAGGACTCAGAGAAATTGTTTGTACTAGGAGATTTCAACGGTAGAGTAGGACAAAGGAGAACACCATGGAATTATACCTAGGACCATTTAGTGACATTAGAACAGAGTGTAATAGTAATGGTGAACACCTACTAAATATTTGTGCAGAACATGATCTTTATATAACAAACACGTTTAATCAGCACACTCGTAACCAAATACTTACTTGGTATAAATGGAATGACACGGACAAGGCCTCCCAAATCGATTTTATTTTGACTAGAAGACATCAAAGGAGGGACATAACAGATTCAAGATCTATACCAAATGCAATATTAGATACAGACCATAAGCCTGTTTCACTATGGCAGAAAAATGGGATAGGAAACAACAGATTACAAGACCTCAAGCACAAAGAATAGATCTAAAACCAATAAAGGATGTAAATGTACAAAAAGAAATAGAAGAATCCGTAACCAACAAATACCAAACCCGAATACAACCAACAAACATAGAATAAGCATGGAAAACAGTTTAAAGAAGGTCTAATATAGTCAACACAAGAGAAATGCGGTCTGAAAAATATAGGAAAGAGCAGAAAGAAACTTACAAGATGGTGGAATGAAGTAGTAAAATCAGCAGTGAAACAAAAGAAAGAAAAGTATAAAACGTGGCAGAAGACAAAAACAACAGAAGACTACAATCACTATTCTATTCTATTGACCTTTCGAGCCGTAACCGGCCCATAGGGCGTAGACCAAGATACACCTTCTCCTATATGATTTTTTGTTCTAGCAGTTTCTTTTAAAGATATTTTATCAAATCTCGCCATCTGTCTCTGTTCTGTGCAAGCAGTTCTATCTCATTGAGGGAGCCGACTCCTGCTGCTCTTGCCTCTCTCATCAATGTTCTTCTCAGTGTCTCCCTGGGTCTTCCTCTTTTTCTTTTACCTGTTGTTTCCCATATGAGGGCTTGCTTTGCTATTCGGTTATTATCTCTTCTCATCACATGTCCAACGTATGACCATCGTCTTTTCTTTATTACTGAAGATATTAGTGGTTGATTGGCGATTTCTCTAATTTCCTCATTTGTTTTGAATTCGTTCCATGCTATACCAAGTATTTTCCTTAGACATTTATTTTCGAATGCGTTCAACTTTGTTTCTATATCTCTTATTGTTTTCCAGCTTTCACACGCATACGTAAGGGTTGATAATACATTTGATTTGAATAGCCTAAGTTTTGTGTTTGTGCTGATGAGTTTTGATTTCCACAACTTTTCAAGGCTTCTGAAAGACATTGCTGCTTTAGCTATTCTGATTTTAATTTCTTTGCTCGTATCCCCTTCTCGATCAATGTGACTTCCAAGATAGATAAAGTGATCGATCTCTTCTACTGGTTTGTTTTCCATGTATATGGAAAATCACTATAGGCAAGCCAAAAATGATAGCAAAAAAATCGTAGAATAAACAAAAGCAGAGTCTTGGAAAGCATTCGGTGAAGAATTAGCAAAACCATGTAGAGAAGAACCAAGAGAATTTTTTTTCAAAAGTGTAAAAGCAATGAGAGTAAGAAATAATGATTATAACCCAACCACTATAATAAACGACAAGAGCAGTAGACCAATCAGCAGCGGGAAAAACATAATAATCAGATGGAGAGAATACTTTAAATAATTATTAAATCAGGGAAATACAAACGGAAATACAGAGTTTAAACATAGGCAGTATGACGAACAGGAACCAACTATTCTTAAAGCAGAAGTAGTATGGGCATTGAAGCTTAATAAAAATAATAAAGTAGCTGGTACAGATGGAATAACAACAGACATGCTACTAGCCTGTAAGGAAACAGATATAGATTGGCTTACTATAATATTCAATATGGCGTGGGAAGAAAGAAAAGTCCCAGACGATTGGCAAAAAGATATCATTGTCCCATTTTGGAAGAATAAAGGAAGTAAAAGGGAGTGTGAAATGTACAGAGGAATATCCCTATTGAGTCAAGTTGGTAAAATGTATGCTAAAATATTGGAGAGGAGAGTAAGAAACATAATAGAACCTCAATTAAGTAATACTCAATTCGGATTCAGAAAAGGCAAAAGCTGTACTGATGCTATTTTTACTTTGAGACAACTATGTGCAAAAAACAATAGAATATGACAGAAACCTAAATATAGTGTTTATAGATCAGGAAAAAGCGTTTGATCGTGTGGACAGGAACAGGCTTTGGCAAACTCTAGAAACCTACGGGGTAGCAGGACAACTACTAAATATAATAATGACATATAAAAACAGTCAAAGTGCCGTTAGAACATCGGAAGGTCTGTCAGAATGGTTTCAGGTTATAACAGGTGTAAGACAAGGATGTGTTCTCTCACCACTCCTCTTCATCATATATATGGACAAAATAAATCAGGAAACAACCAACAATAAGGAACACCAAATAATAACATATAGGTAGAAAACTCAAACATCAACGAGCTACTCGTCGCAAATGACCAATGCCTAATATATGAGGATGAAAACCTGCCACATGAGCATATGACATCTCTAGATAAAAAGTTGCACAAACTACAGTATGAAAATGAACACAGCAAAAACAGAGGCTATGAGAGTAAGCAAATTAAAACACCAATTAAGCATTAATAACAAAGATAGTGAAATAAAACAAGTAGAGGAATTCAAATATTTGGGCACAATGTTCACAGAAGATGGAACACTTGACAGAGAAATTGACATGATAATACAAAAAGCAAATGCAGTCACATACCATCTTTCACCATTGCTGAAACATCCACACATTTCTATGCCAGCTAAACAACAAATGATAAATATTATTTTCATACCAACGTTGTGCTATGAAAGTCAAACATGGACCATTTCTAAATCACAATTAAGAAAGATCAAAACATGTGAGATGCGATGCTTGAGAAAAGAAAGTAACAAACAACACTAGAAGAGATCGAATACCAAATGAAACCATAAGAAAAATGGTAGGAACAAAACCCTGCCAAGAATATATAGAGCAACAACAAATTAAATGGTTTGGCCACCTGGTCAGAATGAATCCCCACCAATCACCATCAATGACATTCTTCTCGAGAATGCATGGAAAAAAGACCAAGAGGAAGACCCAGGAAAAGATGGATATATGCTGTGACTGAGACATGTAACAAAGGAAAATCACTAATTCAGACAGGTCGAGCAGCTCAAGAACGACAAATGATATAAACCACGACACCTTTTAGGTATCAGTGAAAAGAGAAAAGCAAAAGAATATATAATTTTAAAAGCCACGCAAAACATATTAACATCAAAACAAATAACACCAGGGTTAAAACTAAAGATATACAAAATAGCATACCTTTTCAAATTTACATTATGTTGCAGAAACATGGAAATTAGACACAACACAGAACATAAAACTGAAGTCTTTGAAATGTGGATTTTTAGAAGAATATGACGATTTGGATGAAAAGAAAGGAAAAAAAAACAAATGATGAAGTCTTAAAACAATTAACAATGAAAATATAACTGCTAAACACATTTCATACAAGACAAATGCGATTGTTGGGGCATGCTAAAAGGCACAGAAGCCGACTAAAAGTAATTTCTGAAGGGAAAATGCAAGGTAAAGAAAGCAGAGGCATTCCAAGGCTAACATGGAGGAGTAAAGTAAAAAAAGTAAAGTACCCCCCGTCACGCCAAGTGGCGGCGTATAGGGAAATATGGTGTTAGTGACCCTATATTTTACAGACCTTCAGAACATGATTTTTGGGGTAATGTGGTCGGTATTACGCCCGTGCTGCTTTACTTTCCCAGAAAAAATCCGGTACCCATTTAAGGCTGGGTGAACCAGGAGCCGTCGGTTGGGATCGAACCCTACCTCTTGTCCGTAGTAGTCCAGTTCACTAACCACTGAGCTATCGCGGCTCCCACTAATTTTTAGGGAATTAGTAAAACCCAGGTGTCCTCGCCAGGGTACGAACCCCGGCTGTTGCCGTGGTAAGCCAACCGCCTATCGATTGCGCTAACCGGACACCCAACATGGAGGAGTAATATCAAATATTCGGCACGTCAGCCTATGACAATCTGAATCATCAAAGCAAGAGACAATTCCCCTCCACGGTAGCCAACTTTAGATGCGGAGACGGCACTCAATGAATAAATGAAAATAGGAAATACAAATTAGTATCATCATAATCATCATCATCATCATCATCGAGTGCCGTATCCACACCGAAGGTTGGCTACCATGTATCGCCATTTCACTCGGTTTCTGGCTTTGATAGTGCAGGTTGTCATATATTGACTTTGTCTATCTTTTGATGTTACTCGTCCATGTTAGTCTTGGTCTGCCTATGCCTCTTTTAAGTTGTATTTTCCCTTCCAATATTACTTTTAGTAGGCTGTTGTGCCTTTTAACGTGCCCCAAACATTTCATTTGTCTTTTCTTAACTGTATTTAGTAGTTCTCTTTTTATTTTTAGTTGTTTTCAAACTTCATCGTTTGTTTTCTTTTCCTTCCATCCAATTCTACCTATACTTCTATAAATCCACATTTCAAAGGCTTCAATTTTCTGTTCTGTTTTCTTGTCTAATGTCCATGTTTTTGGACCATACATGAATATTGAGAAGATGTAACATTTTGCTATTCTTAGTTTCAACCCAGCTGTTATTTGTTTTGTTGTTAGGATACTTTTCATGGCATTAAAATGACTCTTTGTCATACCTATTCTTTATGTTTATTTCAATTTTACATTTTCCATCATTGGTGATAGTATGCCCAAGGTAGTTGTAGCTCTGAACTGTCTCCAGATGTATTCCTTCAACGTTGATATTTATTTGTAGGTCTTGAGAATTTTCTTTTTTTATGATCATAGTTTTAGCCTTTTTTGATATTCATATATAGTCCATATTTTTTTGCTTGTTATGTTTATCACATTAAGCAATTCTTGTAGGTATTTAGGATTTTCTGCTAGTAGAACAGTATCATCAGCATATCTTAGGTTATTGATTATCTTTCCATTAATGTTTAGGCCTGGCATCTCTGAGATGTTTTTAAAGATTTGCTCAGTGTTAGATTGAACAACCTTGGTGATAAGATGCATCCGTGTCTTACTACTCTTTTTTATGTCCATGGGTGTATATTTCTCCTTGTTATATTTTAGTATTCCTGTTTGCTCCCAGTACAAATTGCATATTAGTCGTATGTCTGTGTGGTCTAGATTTATATTCTTTAGGCAGTCTATAAGTTGATTATGGTGCATTCTATCGAAAGCTTAGGTGTAGTTTATTAAGCAGGCATATATTGGTGTGTTTACTTCTATGTACTTTTCAATCAATGTTCTCATGCTAATATGGCTTCTTTTGTGCTACTGTTTTTCCTGAATCAAAATTGTTACTCATCTAATTCAGTATTGATTTTATTCTAAATCCTTCCCTGTATAACCTTTAGTAAAACTTTTGTTACCTGGCTCATTAAGCTGATTGTTCTAAAATTACTGCATTCAAATGCACCATTCTTTTCAGGCAATGCCATGAAAATTGATGTTTTTAGTTTGTTTGATATGTATCCTGTATGGTATATATCATTGCATATGTCTGTGATCACTTCGATGTAAAAATCTTCTAGAGCCTGTATCATCTCTATCTGTATATTGTCAGGTCCTGCTGCCTTTCCTTTTGTCATTATTTTTATAGCTTTTTCTACTTTTGATTTCAGGATTTTATAGTTGTATGTACATTTTATGACTGGCTTTTTGTCCATTTCGTCATGAAATAATTATGTTATATACTCCTGCGATCTATCAATTATATCTTTGTTGTCTGTTACCATTCTTCTTTCTTTGTTTGCAATACATCCGCTTCCTGCAACGTTTTTGTTTTTATTAGTCATTTTCTTTATTTATGTGTGCATCTCTCTTACGTTTTGTTTCCTTTACATAGTTTCGACTTCTAGACATCTTTGCTTGAGCCAGTCTTCTGTTGGCTTTTTGCACATTCTCCGTATTTCATTGTCGATATCCTTGTATATGGCAGTGTTTTTCGCTTGTCTTCTTTCTTCCATTTTTTCTAAGATTTTGTCACTTATCCATTTTTGTTTTTAGTTACATTCCTTTTTGGGAAAGGTGTTGCAGGATTCGTGCATGCTGTTTTTGTATGCATTGCCATTTGGTTGTGACGTTTTCTTCAGGATTTTCTATTCTGTACTGCTCAATCCCCTTTCTAGCAGATTCTAATATGTGTTTTTTTTTGTACAGTATAAGTTTCTTTACATCTTTCTGGTTTAGCGCTGTTATTTCTATTGGTGTTGCTGAATTATTATTTTTTTGTTCCTCTTTAATTTGATTTTCATTTTGATCATTACAGGATTGTGATCTGCATTAATATCTGCTCCTGGGTAGGTTTTGGCTTTCTTGACGCTGTTCCGAAATCTGTCTTTTATCATTATGTAATCTATTTGATTCCTTTTCCTGTCTCCAGGGCTTTTCCATGTGTATAGTTTCCTTTTCTCTTGCTCAAAGAAAGTGATACATATTATCAGCCTGTTTCCTTCACCAAATTGTATTAATCTTTTTCCTCTGTTATTCCTTGTTCCTAAACCATGATTTCCCATAATGGTCTAATATCTACCTTTTCCTACTTTAGCATGCATGTCATCCATTGCGATCCATATGTCTGATGATTTCACTTGCTTCATAACTGTGTTTAGGTTTTCATAGTACGCTTATATTTGTTCATCTGTATAGACTTGAGTAGGTGCGTATGTCTGTATTGTTGTCTCCTGAGGAAAGTTGGAATTCTTGGTTCAGCATCATCATCAAGTACCGGGCCTACTGGCGTAGGTGATCATGTCTCATGTCTCTCCACAACTTTCGATCTCGACAGTTCTTTATCATTTCTGTTGTTGACCTTCTGCCAAGCCATTCTCTTAAGCTGTCTGTTATTTGTTTCTCTTTGCTTCCCTCTATCTCTTCGTCACTCAATTGTTCCTGTTGATACAATATATTCAAGTTTTTCTCTTCTCATTACATGCCCAAAAAACATGATGATTGTTTCTTCCTAATATTGGAAATTAGCTCTCCTTTTGATTTGACCTCTTTCAGAACATTTTCATTACTCTTCTTAGCTGTCCATGGTATTCTCAACATTCTTCTGTAAAACCACATTTCTACAAACTCCAGTAATTTTCTTGTCTATTGTCCCATTGTCCATGCTTCGCATCCATATGTTAAGACTGGCTCTACGTAACATTTAAGAACTCTTTTTCTTGTTTCTATTGTCAAAAATGGATTACATATTATCTTCCTCATTTTTTGGAAAGCTACTTTTGTCTGAGCTATTCTGCATCTCACCTCTTTTGTGCATCTTCCGTCTGAGGTTAACAAAGTTCCCAAATTCATGGTTACAACTGGCAAAATACAGGGAAAGTGAGACCGCGGAAGACAATTTTCTCTTAATTATCTTGTTAATTATTTACGTCGTTTATTAGCCACTGGCACGTACTGATTAATATGAACATCTTTGGATGTTTCACACACTTTTCACAATTTTCTGTTGGTGATGTTGTTCCCTTGGGGCTGTCTCAGAATATTACTATGAACCTGTATCGATTAGTCCAGCTCTCTACTTTACTGTATCTCCTATATGGTCCGATATATGAAACACTGGTTTTCTCCAGGTGGGCAAAACCTTGTAAACGTTGGTTGTGCATGTTGTCCATCATACCATTTTTTTTTGTTTTCCTTAGAGATATAGAAGTAACAACTTTGTTTCCGGTCATCTATCTATTGTCCTTTCGAGCCGAAGACGGCACATAGGGCAGAACCACAATCTCAAAACCAGAAACCTTGCATGCCAAAGTGGCACATATTGCAGAGATCACTGCTCTAAAATATATGGTGCTGTTTCTAAACAATACTTTTTACAATGACAGCTTGTCAAGCTATCGATCAACCTCCTTAGTCGCCTCTTACGACATGCCTGGAAGGTCACAGTGTCACTATTCTTTATTTCCGGTCATACCAGCTCTATTTTCAACACTAAAATGAATTTGGTCCGTTATGTATATCTTCTTTGTATATATATATTATATATATATATATATATAGATATATATATATATATATATATATATAACCGCATTACCCCAAAAATCATGTGCTGAAGGTCTGTAAAATATATGGTCACTAACACCATATTTCCCTATAAGCCACTCGGCGTGACGTGGGTACCTTACTTTTAATAATATATATATATATATATATATATATATTGATATATATATATATATGCATATATATATATATATATATATATCAATATATATATATATATATATATATATATATATATATATATATACATGCACAGACACATACACACATGAGCATGTACTTGGACATTAATTTTATGACTACAAAGGTCAGGTAGAGAATAATATCTCACATGAACTCTACACAGCCATCTCATAACACTTTGCTTTGGTCAAGATTTAACAGGTTATCGCTTGGAGAAATGTTATTTTTTTAAAGTGTACACTCATATTGTTTTTTTTCAGATTGTAGATTATATTCTTCATGTAAGTAACATTGTATATGAGTTATGCAGAATAAAGAATAAAAAGAAACTGTTTACTTGTCAAACTAATTGAGGAGCCTCGGTATCTGAGTGGATGTGCTCGCTTTCTGTTCAGAAGGGTTCGGGTTTTATCCCCAGAAGCGGCGGGATTTTTTCGGACCGAAAAGGCTCCGTGGTTCACCCAGCCTCTAAAAATGGGTTTCAGAGATTTGTCTAGGAAGTAAAGGCGGCCTGGTGTGATACCGACCTTAACACCCAACGATATTCCCAGGTCACAGAAAAATGTGGTCAATAACACCATATTCTCAGCACGCCGAGCACTGCGAGGGGGCGGGGGAGGGTGTACTTTTACTTTACTTATACATTCAATACGTTGGGAAAGATAAAGGACAACAATGACATAATTCATGAAATGCAATATTTACCATCTGAAATATAGAATATATTCCCTGTAGTGAAAATTAGAGGTAGAAACCCATCGTTATATATAAATAAACCATTAAACGTGTCTACTTTGATTTATTTTTAGAGTTTAGAAAGGTGGAGCTGTATTAATATTGATCATACATGTTAAGTTGTATCCAGTAAAAAAAAAGTAAAATAAAATAAAGAGCCCCGCCACGCCAAGTGGCGTATAAGGAATATGGTGTTAGTGACCATAAATTTCACAGACCTTCAGGATATGTTTTTGGGGTAATATGGTCGGTATTAAACCCGTGCCGCTTTACTTTTCCAGAAAAAATCCGGTACCCATTTAGGGCTGGGTGAACCGGGAAGCCGGCTGGGATCAAACCCTACCACTTATCCTTTGTAGACCAGTTTACTAACCATTGAGCTATCGCGGCTTCGTAGTTGTACCGAGTAGTTGGGTATTATTAGTTGTAATTTATTAACAAAGAATAGTTGAACAATTAGCGTCAACAGGCGTTAAAACAATGGAACAGTGAACATAAGGACGACCATCGTACAGTAGACGCAACAGAGAGATTTAACCCAAACAGTGTTATCCCTTTTCGTGAAGGGTAACATAATTGCTGACAACGATTAACCTCTCGTACCCATAGTCTATAACTGTCTTGATAATATGTTATTCTCTAGTCGTGTGGTACAGTTTCCTTTTGTGACAGTATTGCTTGAAAGAACATACGATATAAGGAAGATATAAGAAAGAGTAGATACAATAAGAATGCATCTGAACAGGTGCAAACAGATGAAACAGGTTAGACGCTTCAGGACGTCACATACTGCAGATGGTTGAGACATTAATAACTTCCAAAATGCGAAAATGCAGATGCATAGAAAGCAACAGTTGTTTCAATTTGATACTTGGCAGTTTCCCGTCGTGAAGCCAAAGTGTGCGTGTTAAATAGGTATTTATATATAAAACAAAGTAAAGTACCCCCGTCTCGCCAAGTGGAGTATATGGAATATGGTGTTAGTGACCATGCATTTTACAGACCATCGGCACATGATTTTTGGGGTAATGTGGTCGGTATTACGCACTTGCCGCTTTACTTTCCCAGAAAAAAGATGGTAGACTTTCCTGAAAGCCACAGACGATTAATTGGCTGACACTTTAACAACTTCCAGTCAGAAACCCAAACTGAACGTATACCAGTGAGGCGTTCTTCGTCATCATCATGTGTCATACGGTTGGCGTAGGCGATCATGTCCTTCAACAATCTTCTATCCACAGTGCATCTTATCAGTTCCATGACTCCAATCCATCAATATGTTCTCTCATTGTCGTTCGTGACCTCTTTTTCATTTTATTTTTTTTTGCCAGTTGTAACCAAGTATTCCACCTTTCCTCTTCTCATGATGTGACCGAAAAATGTTGATGTTTTTGTTGTACATATATGCTGAAAAAAGAACAGAGTCAGTCAGATGTGGACAGAGAAGCGAAATTTGACATCAGACCGTTAGTAATAACCTCGGGCTTACAGTATGATAGTTAGGGACGAATAGCAAGCCAGTTGTAAATTAGCTTTAGTCATACAGACATCAATTCTTCAAGTATAGCGACAACAAATCCGTTGAATAAGTTAGTTATTCAAGAACATGTATAGCCTTGTAGAGGTTAGAATCCGCAACTCTCCAGTGATAGCCTGAAGAAAGAAGAAACTGCACTTATTACCTGTCATCTGTCGACTGTTATCATCTGTCGCCTGTCATCAACGTCATGTGCCATACCGGTTGGCGTAGGCGATCATGTCCTTCTATAATCTGTTATCTACAGTGCATCGTATCAGTTTTGTTGTTAACTGTTTTCCATGCCATGCCTCCAAGCTATGTAGCATTTTCTCTCTTTGTTGTCCGCGATCTCTCTTTCCTTGTATTTTGTCTGATGTAACCAAGTATTCCAACTTTCCTGTCACCTATAGTTGTAACAAAACCAGGCCCTGCATGAAATTATATCATAGAACACAGTTGGGGAAACGTGCTAAAATACAGAGTCATTAATAGAGATCAATAGTACAATAGACTTAGTGTTATGAACTCTTACGATGTATTGAAACGTTAATTTCTCATCGACGGAAAAAAGTATGTGTACGTCCGAATTCAGAGTTATCTGTCTGTGTGCCTAGGGACCCCTGTGCACACTACTGCTAGGGGAAAACGGATTAACACTAAGGTGACCATTCGTCCCGGATAGTCCGGGACTTCACGGAATTTGACATTTTTGAACCTTTGTCCCGGATTAGCTGCCGTACCGGTTTTGTCCCGATTTTGGCATATTTTTTAGCTTTTGTCCCGGATTTGATAAAAAATAATTTGGGACACAAACGTTTACCAATTTTGCCATTTTGGTATACGGCGTACATTTCTTCAATTAAAAGAAAATATTATTCCGTTGCTGTGTAGACAATTTTGTTTAATATCAAAACAGTAGAATGCGCTCCTAGTTTTAAATCTCGTATATATTCGTTGTGTTACTAACTTTCACTTTCGCAAAAAATGGAACCGAAGCGTAATTGTAGTTTTAATCAAGATTTACAAAAGGAATACCCTTTTATAAAAAAGTCTACATCGTCATCAGACTTCACTGTAAGATGTAATATATGTTCATCCGGGTTTACTATTAACCATAGTGGACGTGGTGATATTAAGAGCCACATAAATAGTGATAAACATAGGAGAGCCGTCGCTACTGCTGCATCAAGCTCGTCGTTGACAAATTTATTTCGAGCTGAACAGGTTGGTGACAAAGAAGAACAGTTAGCCGCTACAGAAGGTGCCTTTGCATATCATACAGTGATGCACAATCACACGTTTAGATCTATGGACTGCACATCAAAATTGCTTCAGGTAACTTTAGAACCAAAATGTGCTTGTGCACGTACGAAAACAGAAGCTATTATTCGGAATGTGTTCACACCCCATGCTCTAAACGAGTTGAGATGTGACCTAGAAAACGTAACATTTATCTCCATACTGACAGATGCCTCCAACCACAAAGAAATCAAGATTTTTTCCTTTGCTTGTCAGATACTTTGATCGCAATAAGGGACTGAAAGTTAAAATATTAGAGTTGAAGTCATTGCCGGGTGAAACATCTGATATAGTAAGTAGTTTTCTTATTGACTGTCTAACTGAAAATTGTTTAGAACTGAACGTATTTGGATTATGTGCAGACAACACAAATTCTAATTTTGGTGGCGCTGAAAGAAAAGGATAGAACAATGTTTTCACAAAACTGAAAGAAAACCTTGGACATAGTTTGATAGGTGTTGGATGTGCTTGGATAATTTTCAAAACTTATAATCTTACAGCTGGGTAATGCTGAACAGAACACTAAATTTGGAAGATATTGAGAAGTCTTCATCATTAGTGAGTCAAACAGTGCCTTCAGTCGACTTTCCAGAAAATGAAATGTATGACGAATGTGTCTACATGAAACAGTTCGTTACTTCACAAAAAATTAGTGAGTGGAGTCTTAATAAAACATTACCAGGGCAGCGTTGGGTTGAACTAGCTTCCCACTTCAGAAACACTCATGTGCCCGTTTCACATATTCTGAAGTTAGCAGAGTTCTTTTTGTGTCTACCTGGAACAAATGCTGCAACAGAACGAGTGTTTTCTCTGATGAACAGTTTGTGGACAAATGATAAAACACAACTAGGAGTTGAAACTTTAAAAGCCATGTTGATCACCAAAGTGAACTATGAGGGAACATGTGTCGAATTTTATAAGATGCTGTATATAAAGAAGGACATTTTACAGAAATTTCACTCATCTGAAAAGTACAGCATCTCTGTTTCACCTTCAATTTAAGTGAGTATCACTGTTTTTTTTTTTTATCTCCTGATTATCCTGATAGCGTATTGTAGGTCTATATTATTAGATGTTTTAAAATGTATGTATTATTCACTTGAAAATGACAGCAAGAAGAAATGTAATTTTATTGGTGGAAAATTGAAGTAAAATTATTCCGTTCCGGAATGGGATTTCAAAAATATGGTAACCTTAATTAACACGCATAATTCAGTTGCTAGTTTTTATGAACTTCACCATAGGTTAAAGCTGGCGAACGCAAACGAGAACAAACACAATGACTAAGATGTTTAATACATTGATTAAAACTTGATTTAAAGGAGTGTTTATAACAGCAATAAATAAATTATTAATTATGACTGCGTTGCTCATTAATTAGCAATGTTCCACTGTTTGTATTTTCCACAATCTTACATCATCATCATCATCATCATACTAATCATCATCAGCATCAGCATCATCATAAACCACAAAGCCGCTACACTTTTATTTGCCTCAGTCTCTATTTTCTTTTCTTTGTTACAACAATTCCCTGCTCATTTTCATAGCATCATAATTATTATAATATCATTTCAAATGTTAACAAAACGCGCTTTATTTTGTATTTGCGTGTATTCGGACTATGGCTACCATGGTAATCTTAACATTATTCCTTCTTTATAACCCAATATCTATTGGAGCTTTGTTTTAATATCAGTCGTTTAATAAATCATGATTCGTGTATACGTGTCTAGAAAATTAAAATAAATTTGCAGAACTATATTTCCCTTTATATTGTAAAATAATTTTTTTTTTTTTAATTCACGAAAATAGATTCAAAAGAAAGATCACCCGTCATTATAATTTAACGTATTGAAAATGGAGAAGGAGATGAATGCACTCTTAGAACCGTGTTTCTATTGTTAAACTAAATATATGTACTTTCTTAGATTAAACAAAGTCGGGACAACATAAACAGAGTAAGTCAATAAATGTTACATGTTATATTTCTGAACTAAAATCAACGACCTCGCATTTACACAAGATGATGATGAAAGTCTGTAATTGATGGATGAGTTTATAATGTCTGGGTCCTGGAGAAAGCCTGTAACAACTATGCAGTTGTAGTTGGGAAAGTACAACTATAGCGTTGATATGTGTGGCCCTTTTCGTCTTGTCAGACGGTCTAGTGGTAGCTATTGTGTATTTTTTTAGATATTGTTTTTGATGAACAGCTTCTCTCGTGGCTAATTCTAACAATGTTTGACAAACACACGCGGCCACATAATGAACAAGTCAGGCTCGCTGGTCAACACGATTTACCATTCTTTTTCATGAGTCTTTTCTCTTCTATGTTTTGTCTTAGCACAGTCTCAAACGTTGTTATACCGTTCCTTCTAATGTTCTCCATGATGTGCGATCACTTGCCAGATGTTGCCAGTCATTTTCACAGATGTTGAAGTCTTTCAGAGATGATTTGCAGATATCTCTATATCGTAGTTTAGGTCTGCCGATTTGTCTTTTCCCGTGTGTTAGTTTCACCAAATAGTATTTGCCTAGGGATGCGCTTTTCTTCCATTCGTTGAACATGCCCCAGCCATCTTAGTCTTCGACTTCTGAGCATCTCATGATTGTTTGGGTCTTAGCACGTTGCAGTACATTTAAGTTGGTTAATTTGTCCTGCCATTTGATGTGCATTATTTTGCGGAGACATCGCACGTGGAAGACATTTAGTCTTTTTTCCTGGTTTGTGTATGTTGTCCAGGATCCATATAGTAGTGTGCTAATCACACATGTTTGATATATTAAGAGTTTAGTCTTTCGAGTTAGTTTCGTGTTGTTCCATGCCCTTTCTGTGAGTTTGCCGAAGGTCGTAGTTGCCTTACCAATTCGACAGTTTATTTCTTCATCAAGAGAGATGGTTTGCGTAATTGTGGATCCAAGATATGTAAATTTATGTACTGATTCTTCTAGTGGGAAGTCTTTAGTGTAATAAATAGAGGTTCGATGTCACCTTGATTTAGTATTACTGTCTTCTGAACATTAATTGACGTTGAAAAAAGGTCACATGCTTTGTCCAGGTTGTTGATCAGCGACTGTAGGGTGGCTTCACTATGAGTGACTAGAGCAGCATCGTCAGCAAATAAAAATTATTTAAGTAGGGCAACATTTGTTTTGGTTTTTGCCCTTAGTCGTGCTAGGTTGAACAGTGAGTCATCTGGTCTTGTGCGAATGTAAATATCTCCTGTGCTGTTATCGAAGGTGTAATTTAGGAGGGCAGCCAAAAATATACCAACAAGGGTGGGGGCGATGACACATCCCTGTTTCACTCCTTTGTTGACTTTAACATTCTCTGATGAACTCCCATAAAAATGGATTTTGCCATTCATGTCTTCATGGAAGGAAATTATCAGCCTAAGTAATTTAGGAGGGCAGCCTATGCCTTCTAACACCCTGTAGAGCCCATCTCTATCTACCGAGTCGAAGGCCATTGTTAGATCCACAAAGGCAATATAGAGCGGCATATTATGTTCTCGACATTTTTCTTGCTGTTGTCTGAGTGTGAAGATCATATCTATGGTTGATCTCCCGGCTCTGAAGCCGCATTGAAACTCGGGAAGCACACGTTCTGAAAGTCTATGCAGGCGTTTAAGTACAACTCTAGCAAAAGCTTTGCCTGTTGTGCTAAGGAGAGAAATGCCTCTGTAATTGTTGCAGTCGCCCCTGTCTCCTGTATTCTTGTACAGCGTTATAATCTTGGCATTTCTCATATCATGAGGTATTTCTCCGTGTCTCCAGCATTTAATTAGCAGTTTGTATAGGTGTGGAAGTAGTACGCTTAAGTTGTCCTTTAGTACATCTGTGGGAATGGTGTCATTTCCTGCAGCTTTTAATCTTCAGAGGACATTTATAGCGTCAGCAAGTTCGTTCACAGTAGGCTCAACATCCAGCTCAGACATTGTAGGATATTTGGGTATTGATTGTGCTAGAGCTGTGTTTCCTGGTCTGTCATCACTGTATAGATTTGAGTAGTGTTCAACCCATATTTCCATGTGTTGTCCCTTGTAAGTAATAGGTTCTCTAAACTTGGACTTTGGGGCTCACTTCTTTGAGAACCGTTTTTGGCCGTAGGTAGATAGAGCGCAATTATAAATGTGTGTTTTCAGGGAGCACCAGTTGTCATCCACACTTGATGCATCTTCTACTTCTTCTACCAGTTCTTCAAACTTAGATCTAAAAATGTCTTTGTTTGATGTGATTTTTGTCGATGTGATGTTGATCTTGGCTGCTGCAGGTTCTCATAATTTGTAAGTACGACTACTTCTGGCTTTGATCTTACTGATGACTAGAGCGTGGTCTGTGTTGCAGTCTGCACTGTGATATGTTCGTGTTATTCTATGTTATTTAAAGACTGCCTACGTGTAAGAACTGGGTCTAGTTGGTGCCAGTGACCACTTCTACCATGACGCGATGTTACTTTATGTTTGTGCTTCACATTAAAGTAGGTATTAGTTACGCATAGATGATTATCTGAACAGAATTCTAGGAGTCTCTGGCCATTTTCGTTGATTTTTCCAATGCCGTGATGACCTAGGCATGTTGGCCAATATTGCTGATCAGATCATGTGCGTGCTTTGAAATCACCGAGTATATATAATAGCTCATCTTTTGGAAGTGAGTCAGTGATTATTTGCAGTTGTTAGTAGAAGTTGTCATTCTCTTCGTCTGATGCAGCCATCGTTGGTTCATAGGCACTAATGATATTTATTAATCCACTCTTCGTATGCAGCTGAAGTATCATCGAGCGTTCAGAAACTTCTTTTGGCGTGGTTATGGAGTTTATATGTTTGTTATGTACAGCGAAGCCTACTCCATGCATATGTGGTTTTTCGGGGCTTAGGCCTTGCCATAAAAAAGTATAATTTTCTTCCTTTATAGAGCCACAGTCTGAGAGTCTTGTTTCTTGTAGGGCAGCAATATCAACATGTAGCCTATTTAGTTCTTTGTCTATGAGGGCTGTTGTTTTAATTTGCCCTTCTTTCAGTGTGTTTGATTTAGCAAGTCCAGGGCACATGGTCCTTACGTTCCATGTGCCAAGTTTAATCATTGGTGCTTTCTTCCTCATTTCACTTTGCCTAATCTGCCTGGGCACGGAATATGGAGATAGTGCTTTACCCAGTCGCACTATCCCCCTCTCAAATTCGTTTCAAGAATTTCCGAAGGAGGGACAAAGTCCACACGTTCTTAATTGAAAGAAGGTGCAGGAGATGCCAGAAAGACGGTTAACGCCATCAACTGCTTTAGGGTCCTTCCCTCCGGATTTTTACTCTGGGTGTACTCCCATAACCTTCGATTCTAACTAGAATCTAGTCCACAAGGTAGTGGAGGGTTTTGTGGCGAAATTTCCCTTCTTCTAGACGGGTTGCCAGCCAAGCTTTGATATAAACCAATCACAAACGAATAGTGAACTGGATTAACACACCATCACGGCGTGTTAATATAATAAAAAATTCAAATATAGAATACAAACAGCAAATGCTGTCACGTACCAGCTTTCATCATTGTTAAAACATCCAAACATTTTATAGCAGCTCAACAACAAATAATACATAGCATTTTCATACCAACTCTGTGCTATGCAAGTCAAACATGGACCCTTTCCAAATCACATTTAAGAAAGATCAATGCATGTGAGATGCGATGCTTGAGAAAAGTAACAAACAACACAAGAAGAGAAATAATACCAAATAAAACCGTAAGAAAAATGGTAGGACTAAAACCCTGCCAAGAATGTATAGAGCAACAACAACTTAAATGGTTTGGCCACCTGGTCAGAATGAATCCTCACCAATCACCATCAATGGTATTCTTCTCGAGAATGCATGGGAAAAGACCAAGAGGAATACCCATAAGAAGATGGATAGATGCAGTGACAGAGACATGTAACAACAAAGGAAAATCATTAATTCAGACAGTTCGAGCAGCACAAGAACGACAAATGATATAAACCACGACACATTCCGTATCAATTAAACGTGAAAAGGAGAGGAAGATTTGAAGAAGAGAAGAAGATTAAGTAGTAGAAGAAGAGGAAGAAGATACACCAAGAATAAAATCAGGTATGGGACTCGCTACAGGGCATTAGCCCAAAGAGTTAATTTCCTGTAGTTGTTGGAGGGCAATAATGGCGGAACAGAGTAACGTTAAAAACAAAGTGTTTCGGTACATAGGCGGATACCTTTAAAGTATATAACCTATTGTAACGAAATGTCTGATCTCAACATAATGACGGACAGTGTGGTTCTAAAGAAAACTCAAGTGGTAAACAATCTGCAGCCAAGGCCATGAGTATTCGTAGAGGTAAAGGCATCAAGATGCAACAATATGCGTAGAGATGCGAAGCTGCTGTAAAGCTGATGATAATGGCGATACTAAAAAAAAAAAAACTACTTATTACTGAGAGCTCATATAGCCCACCTAATTTTTATGTTTTTATTTAATTTTAATTCATGTTAGTTCTTTTAATCATATGAACAGAACTGCATCATTATTAATCACCGTAAATAAGGCTATACGTGATCATGTTTTCTCTACTCACATTTTTTATCCGATCAATTGTTTGTCATTTATGTTATTGACTTATGTTGTTGTTCAGACATTTTCTTTAACTGTGAGAAATATATCCTTTATGTTTTCCTGCATGTATTCAAGTTATCGCAGTATAACACAGGAAAAAAAAACGATTATTTTTTTGCTCTTGCTAGAGCCAGTTATTTTGCATTTATTGTTAGACAAATCTTCATTCTGCTTGACTGTGCCCTCTATAAAAAGAAGCTACACAGTTAGCGTGCAATGAGCCAATACTTTGTTGTGTGTTATAGAACAAGTATTGAAGTAAGGTATACATCTCTCATCATCATCATGTGCCATACATGTTGGCGTAGGCGATCATGTCCTTCCACACATTTCTATCCACTGTGCATCGTATTATTGTTGATTATTTTCATGACATGACAGACAACTATCCAGTACTTTCTCTATCTGTCGTCCGCGATCTCTCTTTCCCTCTACTATACCAATTATAATCATGTATTCCAACTTTCCTCTTCTCATGATGTGTCCGAATAAAATGTTGCTTATTTCTGTCTCATGTTCCTTAGCAGCTCCCTTTTCGTGTTAGCCTCTATTAGAATGTCCTCGTTGGTCGTTTTAGCTGTCCAGGGTAACTTTCAACATTCTTCTGAGAAATCATATATATGTGACCTCTAATTGCCTTTTCATTTGTTTGTTTACTGTCCGCGATTCGCTTCTACAGGTCAGAATTGGTTCTATATAGCATCGGTAAACTCTCTTTCTCTGTTTCATTGACAAAGATTTGTTACATGTTTTTCATTTTCTGAAACGCTATTTTAGTCTGAGCTATTCTGCTGTATATTTCTGTGGTGCATCTTTCATCTGCTGTTATAATTGTGTCAAAGTTTTTGAAACGCTGCACTTGTTACAGATTTGTCCTTTTTATTTTTATGCTGTTCTTATTCTTATTTTAATGTTTTCTGGCCGCATTAACAATGGCAATTTTTTCCAATATTAGGAAGAAACAATCAACATTTTTTGGCCATGTAATAAGAAGAGAACAACTGGAATATAATGTAACAACTGGACAAATTGAGTGAGGGAAGAAGAGATAGAGGAGAGCAAAGAGAGAAAATACCAGACAGCTTAAGAGAATGGCCTGGCAGAAGGTCAACGACTGAAATTATAAAGAACTGTCGAGATCGAAAGTTGTGGAGAGACATGATCACCCACCCCAGTAGGCCATGTACTTGATGATGAGGAGGATTCTTATGTTTATAAGTTTATGTTTATTCTTATGATGATGATGATTGTTTCTTCGATATGGTCATTCCTTCTGTTTTCTAAACTATTCAAACGTAGACCTTTCTTGTAGCATTTTTTCCAATAAGTATGTAGTATAATATATAATTTCGTCTAGTGCATTCTCTGTCTCTGCTATTAAGAATGCGTCATCCGCAGATCGCAAATTGTTTATATTGTGACCGTTGACTTTAATTCCAAATATATCTGCTATTGATCGCATAATATTGTCGCTGTAAAATGAGAACAAGTCCGGCGAGAAAACACAGCCATCTCTGACTCCTTGTTTTATATATTCAAACTCTCATGTTGGCTTGATAATACTTATGATTGCTTTTTGTTACAGCCTCAGCTCTCGCCATAGTAAAAATGACAAATGGGTCGACAGTATCATTTACACTGATGTATAAAACAATAATATTATTGGTCTGGTTGCTACAAATATATATTAATATAAAATCACGTTAAAAGAAAACAATTAAGCAGTAAAACTTGTGGAGAATTATCACGACCCTCACCATGTATGGCTGCTAACTAATAATAATAGTTAATATCGTATGCTATCTTTACACGTTCTCTGGAGTTTACTCGATTCGTCGTATACTGTTTAATGTATATATATATATATAAGTGTTTGTCTCATTTAATATATAAATCGCCAAATGATTGATGCAACATAAAGAAACACTGGTGAAAATGAGGTGGTTAAAAGAGTATTTCAAATATCTATTTAGATTAACTCACTTACCCAACGCGACGTAAGTAACATGATATAGATATGGAGTCGATGTAAATGCAAAGTTAGTGACGTTGTGTAGTCCTGTAGGATTCACATTCCCTAGACGTGTTTTAAAGCATCAAGAGAACACATTTTGGGTAATTTATACAAAAAAAGCATAAGAACAGATCACCTACTGACACTACGACACGCATGAAGGGCCGCTATATTTAGAGAGAAATGGTTGACTACGCTAACCGGCAGAACACTTGATGATGATATATCAACTGGCATGAACTCTGTGCTAAAGTTGGTCTTGAAGATCATCCACGGTTTGAATTACCCACTTTCCCAAGTGCAAGAGAAGTGCAGAGAGCAGGTGAGACCTATTTTGATTGTTTCTCTTGCTCCAACATATGATTTAGTTAGTTTTTTTTTATTAAAACTCATCCCCACCACACACCGATCAAATCCATAGGTGCTCCGATAACCCCGCCGATAATCTTTTAGAAAATACGAGGATAACCCTGACCAAAGTGAACGAATTCTGTAGCACGGCCTGGAATCCACGGCGTGGGTTTGATTTTTAAAAAAAGTTTTGCCGAGCAGTGGCCATATTTATGGCTTCCTTTGTTCAATGTTAACTGCCAAATGCTCTTTAACTTGTGCGAGCGCACAGTGTACCTCCTAATTTGTGTTGTCGCTATCCGAGAGTACTAAATATAGGATCTCACTACTCCAGAGATTAGGGGAGGGTAACGTCATAAAGAAACCACTGACTAATGTCAGTCATAAGAAAAAATTAATGACGCGATGAGATCTAGAAATCCTGTTCCAGCAATTATAAACATTATAACAGATAATATATCAACAATGTATAAGCAATAATTATACAATATATACACAATATATATATATATATATATTATTTACATATATACATATACAATATAACAAACGATTTTTCAATAAGTAAAAATAATATAAACTATTAAACACGTTCAATTCAACAATGTCAAAAACAAAACAATAAAAATATGTGAAAAATGTAATAAACACTATATTAACAACTTAATAACAAATATATAAGCGATATATCATATATGCATACATAAATATAATAAGCAATTTACCAGCAAAATATAGACAATATAATGAACAATATATCAACATTATATAAACAATATAACAAATAATATATCAACAATGTGTATACAATATATATATATCTCACTCTCTCACTCTGTCTCTGTCTGTGTGTGATCAAGACTCAGTCAGAGCAGGTTCCAGACTCTCACATGAAGACAGCTGTCTATTTAAGCAAATTGATCGACCCCACAGACAGAATATCATAATTAGAGCCTGTTAGATCCACCCTGATTAAGAACCTGTTAAAACGTTGCACTGTGTTCAGCGCCAGTGGCTCAGTGCATCCGATTTCAGCCAGAAGAATATTCAGGTTTGCTTTCCTTAGCCTTTGATTGTCACCAATCTTCCTGCAAGGCAGCAGGTTGTCTTTTCTGTAGGGTGATTTTGCCTTTAGATGGTCGGCACTTCCAGGTTAACAAGCACCACCTGCCCGAGTACAATATAATAAACAGTATCGTCATTATACAAACACTGTAATAACCAATATAATATAAACAATATAATAACCAATACAATAAAAAATATAATAAACAATAAAATAAACAATGTATGAACAATATGTACGCAATACAGTAAACAATTATACATATATATTTACAACATAATAAACATGTACATACACAATATAACAACCAATCTACCAACATTCTATAACCGATATACAAAGAATTTAATAAACAATATATACAATATATATAAACTACATAATAAAACATATAATAAACAATTGATCAACAACATATACACTATATATAAATGACAAATTAAACAATATAAAATATATATATCAACAATATAAACACCAAAATATAAACTCCATATAAACAATATAATAATCAATTTAACAGCAGAGTATACACAACATAACAAACGATTATTTCAACAATGTATAACTAATATAAGAAACAATTATCAACAATACAAAACCAAAGCAAGAAGCATATATAATAATAAAATAAATAATATATTAAGCAATATAAAACAATATATAAATCAGTGTAAACAATATATTAAACAATGCAGTAAACAATATATGTAAACAATAGAGAGCCGCATTAGCTCAGTGGTTAGTGAACTGAGCTACAAAGGACAAGAAGTCGATCGTGATCGACAGTATTCGGGTTCACCCATCCTTAAATGGGTACCGGATTTTTTTCTGGGAACGTAAAGCGACACGGGCGTAATACACACCCCATTACCCAAAAAAAAGCATGTGCCGAAGGTCTGTAAACAGTATGATCCCTAACTCTACATAATCTCTATACGCCACTTGGTGTGACGAGATTCTTTAATTTTACTTTTTTATATGTCAATAATACAGTAAACAATATACATCAATATAATAAACAACTTTAAAAAAAAACAATATATAAACAATATGCATTCTAGTGCCTACCAGAACGTGCACTTCCGCTGCCTGGTAACGCCTTATAATGTATCCTTATATCTCACCGCGTTCTACTTTTAAATATTCCATTATATTTTCCAAACACAACTCTCCTTCTTATTACATAACCATTTAGTTTTAATAATTTCGATTGCTTTTAATAAATTTATGTTAGAATTCGTCTCTTTAAAAAAAAATAACTAGTGCCCATTTCACTCCCACGTGATTTCAGGGTTCTTTCAAGACTACATCTAACCTACCTCTTGTCTCGGTTGTTGTTAAATTATCCACAATGTTCTTTAATCTATCTATCTATCTTTCGTTCGCCTGAAGCATTGTCTATATCTGCAATGTCGTTTCCTGTATAAATGTTACTGTCTTTTGTAATTCTTGCAGTGGCCCATATAGTTTTGTCTGTAGTGTTGTATCTATGGGCCAATGGATTTTCCTCAGTCTACTATATTCAGTGCAGTCTTGAAGTATGTGTTCAGCAGTCTGGGGCGCCTGTCCACATGTACAAGTAGTTGAGGTGCCGATCTTGAATTTTGTATACATGTGACTATGGAGTCGATTGTGTCCTGTTCTGAGACGTATAATGATAACTTGTTCATATCTATTCATATTATAAAAGGCATCCTGATTTGGGGCTTGTGGTCCTCTGATTGATTTGATTATCTGTTTCTTATGATGGTATGTAACAGGTGTATCTAGTTGTGTGCCTGTTGAACCTTCCTTTGCCAACTGATCTGCTTTCTCATTTCCTGGTATTCCACAGTGAGATGGGATCCACTGCAGGGCAACCCTGTGGTGCTTGCAGAGTTCAGTCAATAAGGTCTGCAGATGTGGTAATTTTCTGGATTGTAGTGCCTGGAGTACTGATCTTGCATCTGTCAAAAACACTACAGGCTGCGGGCTAAGATTAATGTTCAGCAGTTTTTCTATTGCTAACTTTATTGCTTGTATTTCTGCATCATAATTGTGACAATATTTCCCTGTTGCTATTTTATTCATATCCCTAGTGTTATTTGGGTATTCTATATATGCACCTGCTCCCCCATTTTTACTGCATTCTGTGCTGATCCATCTGTATACAC
The DNA here is from genome assembly GCA_032433765.1 of Megaustenia siamemsis. Lineage (NCBI taxonomy): Eukaryota > Metazoa > Mollusca > Gastropoda > Stylommatophora > Ariophantidae > Megaustenia > Megaustenia siamemsis. The sequence goes on along the minus strand of JAVIAB010000101.1, from coordinate 45,628,304 downwards.
ACGAATCCATAGGTCTTGTGGGTATTCTTCATCCAGGAAACTGAGAGTTATTGTTTTTCGCTGTAGACTATTCTGTTCCTCTTTATCAACTATTCCTTTCACTTCTGTCCGTATTTGAACTGATAATCCAGATTCCTCTGTCCAGGGAGTCTGTTCTGGTATGGGCAGTAGGGGGTTAACAGCTCTTGGCATGTCTGGTGTTTGTCTACTAATACGCTTGGCTTGGTGGATAAAACTGCTTCTCTTAAGTCGTCCCAATGCAAGATTTTGGAATCGGTCCTTCATTGGATGTCTCGGCATGCAAGCAAATTTTTCTGCCTGTATCAGCACCTTTGTGTCCCTCCGTTCTCTCAGTGCTGGTATCCTCCACAATTTCTCCATCTCTAATATTGGTGTTGATTTCATTGCTCCTGTGATGACCCTAAGTGCCTGGTTTTGTACTTTATCCAGTTCTTGAAGTGTGGTGTTTGATGCTGAACACCATGCAGATGATCCATATTCTAAATGTGGGCGTATACTCTGTTGGTAAACTTTACTGAGTATTTTCCCACTCGCACCCCACGTAGTTCCACACAGCTTTCTTAGAATAGCCAATTTTCTCCTTGCTTTTTGGGTTGCCTTATTTATCTGCTGTTTCCAAGATAGTTTGTTATCAAATGTAACTCCGAGATACGTAGCCTGTATGTCTTCTTTCACAGGCTCATTGTTTATATAGATGGCTCCTGCTTTTTGTTTTGGGGAAAGAGTGAAAAGTGTAGTACTGCATTTGTCTGTATTGATGCTGATACACCATCTATTTGTCCATGAATTCAGTGCATTCATAGCTCTTTGTAACAATTTGGAGGCCACTGTTGCATACTCCTCTGTGCACCACATTACCAAGTCATCTGCATACATTGCCACTTTGATACCATGTGGTAGTTCAGTAACTAGGTCATTGATGTAGATCAGAAAAAGTGTTGGAGATAGTACCCCTCCCTGTGGAACGCCCTGGCGCAGTAAGACCTTCTTACTCTTAAGACCATCCAGTTGCACTCTGGCTCTCCTGTTATGCAGGTATGCTTTGACCCATTTGTACATCCTGCCATTTACTCCATAATTTCTCAGTTTCTTCAAAAGCCCTTCCTTCCATACCTTATCAAATGCTTTCTTTAGGTCTATCCATGCTGCTAGTACCAGTTTCTTTTCTTGAAACGCATCCTCAATTTCCTGGGAAAGATAGGTTGCCTGATCTTCGGTAGAGTAACACTGTCTAAAGCCTGCTTGTTGTGGGACAAGGAGATTTTCACTTTCCAGGTACCACTGCAGTCTGAGATTGATTATACGTTCCATTGTTTTACACAAACAGCTTGTAAGGCTGATTGGTCTATAGCTGGATGTCATTGAACCATCTTTTCCTGGCTTTAGTAATGGTATCATAATTGCTTCTCTCCATGCCTGTGGCACTTTACCTGTGATCCAGCAAATGTTGTAGATCTGCAGTAGTTTTGCTTTAGCTGCAGTTCCCAAGTTCTTAATCATTTCATTAGACACTCCATCACTACCTGGTGACTTTTTCATTTTTAATTTGGATATTGCCAGCTCTAGCTCTCTTTGTGTAATGGGTATTTCCATGACTTCATGTGCAGTCTCTTCTTGTCTTGCATTTTGTTGTTTTAGACGGGTCTCTTGACGTTTCTCTAGGCTAATTTCAATATTGTTGTCATTTGCAAAGGAGTCTGCAAAGTGATTTGCTGCATGTTTACCTGTTAGAATGTTTCCATCCTTCTTCAGTGTAATTTTGTGTTCCCTTCTGTACCCTCATCATTCAGCTGTTTTACAAGCTTCCACACTTTTCTTGTGTCTCGTTCTAGATTCATGTACTCTGTTTTCTCTTTCCAACTTCTCCGTCTGGCTTGTAGTTTAGCCCATTGAAATTTGGCTTTAGCATGCTGATAGTTATTGTGGTGTTCCTGGCAGGGTTATTTTCTGCTTGTTTTCGAGATGTTTCCATGTCATTGTGCAGTTGCTCTAGTTCACTATTCCAGTATGGTTTGTAGTGTTTCCGTGCCCCTCTGGGTATTGTTTCACTGGCAGCTTGTATTATTAGTCTACTGAATTCATCAACTATTTTGTTGATGTCTCTGTCTGTATTTAGATCTTTAGTCAGTACACTGGTGTAATGTTGATACATTTTCCAGTCTGCCTTTTTGTAATTCCATCTGGAGAGAGTGCTGCTCTCCCTGACGGCCTCATTTTGCACCACTAAAAAGACAGGTCGGTGGTCGCTGCCTCCAAGTTGTTTCCCAACAATACGTGTGATATTCCAATCCAGGTCTGGTGAATGGAAAGCAAGGTCTGGTGTAGATGTGGTATGCCATGATCTGGAATAGAATGTTGGTGGATCTGTTGCCTGGTTTAATAGTATAAGCCCATTGTCATCCTGCCAATTTTCAAGTTCTTCACCTCTCTTGTCCATATCTTCATAGCCCCAGCTCTGTGAATGGCTGTTAAAGTCTCCACATACAATTATTCTTTCTTTTAATGTAATTGTGTCTAGTGCTAGTGGGCGGTCACTCGGACAGTAGTAGTTTAGTAGATGGAAGTCTGTATTTCCTGTCCTGAGGTGCAGTATTTGATATTCCGCCCCATCCATATACACTTCAATCTGACATGCATTAATGTTGTTCCTTACAAGAGTCAGTATTCCGCCCTTTTGTCTGTTTTTCCTGTCAGATCGGTAGCACTGGTATCCCTAATCTTCAAGGCTATGTCGTTGTTTAGATGGGTTTCCTGCAAACAGCATATGCTTACTTGTTCTTCATGCAGGATATTTTCTAATTCTATCTTTTTACTGTACCCATCTCTTTTGCTGTTGATGCCTTCAGCATTCCAGTGCATTATTTTGAGTGGTCTTATTTTGGGTTGGCCAGTAACTCTATTCTCTCGCCCCCTGACTCCACAGAGCGATTGAGAAGGACATCCAGTAATATAGGTTGGGCCCTTTCGAGGCTGAGGGCCCGGCGCTGCACCTGCCTGAGTGTCCATCACAGGGCGAGTGCCATATCGATTTGCAGTTATAGGCATGCTTCCCATTGGCGTGAGTGCGTGGCATCCTGATTTTTGTAGTGCGCCTTTTGGCTGGTTGCCTCCGACTTCAGCACTTAAAATTGCTAGAGCAGACTGTGGTCTTGCACGGGTGTAGGAAGGCCTGGCCAGTCTTGGTTTTCAGTCCCTGGTGACTGTTAAGCCCCATCCCCACGACAAGGAGCTGGCCTCTCCCTGGTGAGACCTATTTTGATTGTTTCTCTTGCTCCAACATATGATTTAGTTAGTTTTTTTTTTATTAAAACTCATCCCCACCACACACCGATCAAATCCATAGGTGCTCCGATAACCCCGCCGATAATCTTTTAGAAAATACGAGGATAACCCTGACCAAAGTGAACGAATTCTGTAGCACGGCCTGGAATCCACGGCGTGGGTTTGATTTTTAAAAAAAAGTTTTGCCGAGCAGTGGCCATATTTATGGCTTCCTTTGTTCAATGTTAACTGCCAAATGCTCTTTAACTTGTGCGAGCGCACAGTGTACCTCCTAATTTGTGTTGTCGCTATCCGAGAGTACTAAATATAGGATCTCACTACTCCAGAGATTAGGGGAGGGTAACGTCATAAAGAAACCACTGACTAATGTCAGTCATAAGAAAAAATTAATGACGCGATGAGATCTAGAAATCCTGTTCCAGCAATTATAAACATTATAACAGATAATATATCAACAATGTATAAGCAATAATTATACAATATATACACAATATATATATATATATATATATATTTACATATATACATATACAATATAACAAACGATTTTCAATAAGTAAAAATAATATAAACTATTAAACACGTTCAATTCAACAATGTCAAAAACAAAACAATAAAAATATGTGAAAAATGTAATAAACACTATATTAACAACTTAATAACAAATATATAAGCGATATATCATATATGCATACATAAATATAATAAGCAATTTACCAGCAAAATATAGACAATATAATGAACAATATATCAACATTATATAAACAATATAACAAATAATATATCAACAATGTGTATACAATATATATATATCTCACTCTCTCACTCTGTCTCTGTCTGTGTGTGATCAAGACTCAGTCAGAGCAGGTTCCAGACTCTCACATGAAGACAGCTGTCTATTTAAGCAAATTGATCGACCCCACAGACAGAATATCATAATTAGAGCCTGTTAGATCCACCCTGATTAAGAACCTGTTAAAACGTTGCACTGTGTTCAGCGCCAGTGGCTCAGTGCATCCGATTTCAGCCAGAAGAATATTCAGGTTTGCTTTCCTTAGCCTTTGATTGTCACCAATCTTCCTGCAAGGCAGCAGGTTGTCTTTTCTGTAGGGTGATTTTGCCTTTAGATGGTCGGCACTTCCAGGTTAACAAGCACCACCTGCCCGAGTACAATATAATAAACAGTATCGTCATTATACAAACACTGTAATAACCAATATAATATAAACAATATAATAACCAATACAATAAAAAATATAATAAACAATAAAATAAACAATGTATGAACAATATGTACGCAATACAGTAAACAATTATACATAATATATTTACAACATAATAAACATGTACATACACAATATAACAACCAATCTACCAACATTCTATAACCGATATACAAAGAATTTAATAAACAATATATACAATATATATAAACTACATAATAAAACATATAATAAACAATTGATCAACAACATATACACTATATATAAATGACAAATTAAACAATATAAAATATATATATCAACAATATAAACACCAAAATATAAACTCCATATAAACAATATAATAATCAATTTAACAGCAGAGTATACACAACATAACAAACGATTATTTCAACAATGTATAACTAATATAAGAAACAATTATCAACAATACAAAACCAAAGCAAGAAGCATATATAATAATAAAATAAATAATATATTAAGCAATATAAAACAATATATAAATCAGTGTAAACAATATATTAAACAATGCAGTAAACAATATATGTAAACAATAGAGAGCCGCATTAGCTCAGTGGTTAGTGAACTGAGCTACAAAGGACAAGAAGTCGATCGTGATCGACAGTATTCGGGTTCACCCATCCTTAAATGGGTACCGGATTTTTTTCTGGGAACGTAAAGCGACACGGGCGTAATACACACCCCATTACCCAAAAAAAAGCATGTGCCGAAGGTCTGTAAACAGTATGATCCCTAACTCTACATAATCTCTATACGCCACTTGGTGTGACGAGATTCTTTAATTTTACTTTTTTATATGTCAATAATACAGTAAACAATATACATCAATATAATAAACAACTTTAAAAAAAAACAATATATAAACAATATGCATTCTAGTGCCTACCAGAACGTGCACTTCCGCTGCCTGGTAACGCCTTATAATGTATCCTTATATCTCACCGCGTTCTACTTTTAAATATTCCATTATATTTTCCAAACACAACTCTCCTTCTTATTACATAACCATTTAGTTTTAATAATTTCGATTGCTTTTAATAAATTTATGTTAGAATTCGTCTCTTTAAAAAAAAATAACTAGTGCCCATTTCACTCCCACGTGATTTCAGGGTTCTTTCAAGACTACATCTAACCTACCTCTTGTCTCGGTTGTTGTTAAATTATCCACAATGTTCTTTAATGATTCAAGAATGACTCTAAATAAAGGTCAGGAATCCAAGGAAGTATACACAAACATAACAACTAATCCATGCCTATGAACCTGAAGTGATTTGTTATGTTGACGATTATCTGTTGACAGTAACAATGTCGCACAGATGGGGTTGCTAGGTGGAGAGATCCGTTGACTAACATTCTCTTGGTTGTGAGATCTGAAAACTTGCTCTCTCTGGGTATAGAGATCTGATAACTAACACTATCTGGGTAGTGAAATCTGATAACTAGCTTTCTCTGCGTAGTGAGATCTGAAACCTAGCTCTCTCTGGGTGGAGAGATCTGATAACTATCTCTCTATGGGTTGAGATATCCGTTGACAAACAATTTATAGGTAGTGAGATCTGATAACTAGCTTTCTCAGGCTAGTGAGATCTGACAACTAGCTATCTCTGGGTAGTGAGATCTGATAATTAGGTCTCTCTGGGACGACCAACACACTCTGATTAGTGAGATCCGATGGCTTATATTCTCTGGGTAGTGAGATATCATAATTAGCTCTCTCTGGGTAAAGAGATCGGATAACTAGCTCTCTCTGGATAGTGAGATCTGATAACTAGCCATTTAGTGTAGAGAGATCCGATGACTAACAATCTCTGGGTAGTAAGAACTGATAACTAGCTCTCTCTGGGTAGTGAGAACCGATGACTAACACTCTCTGGGTAGTGAGATCTTATAACTAGCTCTCTCTGCCTAGAGAGGTATGTTAACTAGCTCTACCTAGATAGTGAGATCTGATAACTAGCTCTATCTTGGTAGTGAGAACTGATGACTAACACTCTCTGGGTCGTGTGATCTGATAACTAGCTCTCTCTGGGTAGAGATATCTGGTAACTATCTCTTGCTTTGTAGTGAGATCTGACAACCATCTCTCTCTGGGTAGAGAGATCTGATAACTAGCTCTCTCTGGAAAATGGGATCTGATAAGTAGATCTCTCTGGGTAGTGAGATCTGATAACTAGCTCTCCCTCGGTAGTGAGATGTGATAACTAGCTGTCTCTCGATAGAGAGATCTGATTACTAGCTCTCTCTGTCTAGTGAGATATGATAACTAACTCTCTATAGGTAGTGAGATCTGATAACTGGTTCACTCTGGGTAGAGAGATCCGATGACTAACACTCTCTGGTTACTGAGATCCGATGGCTTACACTCTTTGGGTAGTGAGATGTGAAAACTAGCTCTCTCTTGGTAAAGAGATATGATAACTAGCTCTCTCTGGGTAGTGAGATATGATAACTAGCTCTCTCTGGGTAGTGAGATCTGATAACTAGCTCTCTCTAGGTAGAGAGATCCGATTACTAACACTCTCTCGGTAGTGAGATCTTATAACTAGCTTTCACTGGGTGGAGAGATCCGTTGACTAACATTCTCTTGGTTGTGACATCTGATAACTAGATATCTCTGGATAGTGAGATCTGATAACTATAGCTTGTTTCATAACTCGTGCCCAACTTTTAAAATCGATAGCTTTTTAACTGCTTGTTGTAAGTTGTTCAAAATTTGCATGTAAAGTTATAATGATTAGAACCCAACAGGGAATTAATTTCATTAAAAAAAACATTTGGTTATGATTGTTGCTTATTTGATTTATATAAATTTATAACGACCCATTGATGTAGTCAAAACTTAATGTTTACATTATTTTAAGTTAAAAATAGCGAGTAAAAATTCATACACGGTAAAATTGACGTGTTTGCACGCTTTCACCGTGGTTTTTTTTATCACAATTAGACACTAAAAAACACGAGAAATTATGTGTTCCATTTCCGTTCATTCAGAGGTGTAGACGTGGAACGATAACATTTATCATGAGTCTTAAAATGAAATTCTGCAGTTTACAAAACATCGCAATAAAAATGTATGACTATTTTTGCAAAGAGGCTAAACGAGGAAGATTATTTCATTCTTTAGAAAACCCTGAGAATAGGACAAGACACATTTTGGATTTATCTAAACGGTCATTTAGTCGCTGGATTCAAGCACGTGACCATCAATGTTCAAAATATACAAAATCACAAGGAAGAGCAAACATGTTGGATAATTTCGACAGTGAACTTATTAGAAGTGAAATTCGCAAAATGTTGGGTATGAATGAAACTGTTACAATTAAAAAATTAAAAATTTCGCTGAAAAAGAATAACAGTATTGAAATATCAAAGTCTACATTATGGAGGAATGTGAGAGCTGCAGGCTTTACATTCAGAAAGTATTCCAATGGACGAAACATCATTTGTGATAAGCCACATATAGTAGTCATGAGAAGCAAGTACTTACGTGAAGTAAAAGAGGTGCGCAAGCAAGGTTATGATATTGTGTACTTGGATGAAACATGGATCAATGCTCACCACACTAACCAAAGGGAATGGCAGTCATCAGATGGAAAGATTAAAAGATTAATACCTAGCAGCAAAGGACAGCGCTTGATAATTGCTCAAGCAGGTAGTCGACAACATGGACTAATACAGAATGCAGAGCTCATTTTTCTTTCAAAATCCATAGACAATCGGGATTATCACTCTGAGATGAATGGTCACATATTTAGACATTGGATTGAAAATTATGTTCTCCCATCACTAGATCGACCATCTTGCCTAATAATGGACAATGCAGCGTACCACAACATTGTTGCACTTGAAGATAAAGTCCCGACGTCATCCAGTACAAAATATGCTATTAAGATATGGCTCACAAAGGAGCACATACAATTTAATAACATGTACTTAAAACCTGAATTACTATCTCCAGCAAAGCAAAAACAAAGGACAAAGATTTTTCAAATAGATAAGATTTTCCAAGAGCACGGTCATATAAGTTTGAGGCTGCCACCTTACCATGCTCATTTAAATCCAATAGAACTAATCTGGGCAAAATTAAAAGGACAAGTGGCAGATGAAAATAAAACATTCAAAATATGCGATGTAAAGACTCTTGCTAATCTCGCTTTATTAAATATAGACAAAGATTATTGGGCTAAATGTGAAGACCACGTCTTAAAACAGGTAGAGGAATATTAGAAATATGATGGTTTGTGGAATGTTAAACCCCAAACAGTTATTAATATTTTAGACTCGTCTGATTCAGAATGAAAGTATATAGCCTCCACAATGTTGGCCCCTATATTACCTTACATTAGTTCAATAAACGGTCCTTTTCAGGACTACACAACTATGAAAATTGGACATGCATGTATACCTTGATATTATCGTCCGTCCTCGAACAATAATTCTCCTGGTATTTCCCCATTACGGCCACGCCTTTACCTATTGAAAATTAATCATATACCAGCAACTACGGTAATTTATATTATTTAGGGGTTCACAATTTACAATTTTGACAAATATCAAAGAAATTCGCCGCTGTAAGAAAACTGCAGCTGCAAGATATTTGTTAAATATACATTTAAAGGGTCTTTTGTATTCTAATACCATTTGGAAAATTTCAACAGTTTTTAACAAACGGATACTGAGCAATAGCGTTTTGAAGTTGGGCAAGTGATTTGAAACGAGCTATAGCTCTTTCTTGGTAAAGAGATCCGATGACTAACACTCTTTCTGTAGTGGGATCTGATAATTAGCTCTCTCTGGGTAGTGAGATCTGATAACTAGCTCTGCATGTCTATGTTAGTCATGTGTCATATATCTTGATGTGTGTCGGTGTTAGTCATGTCTCGTATTGCTGTGTGCATGGCTGTGTTATTCACATCTCATATCTCTGTGTGTGCATGTCTGTGTTAGTCACCTCTAGTGACTCGGGCAGATGGTGCTCGTAAACCTGGGAGGGTAGACCATCTAAGGGCAGAATCCCCCTACAGAAAAGACAATCTGCTGCCTTGCAGGAAGATTGGGGACAATCAAAGGCTAAGGAAAGCAAACCTGAAAAATGCTGGCTGAAATCGGATGCACTGGGCAACTGGCGCAGAACACAGTGCAACGTATTAACGGGTGTTCAGTCAGAGTGGATCTGGCGGACTCTAAATGTGACGTTCTGTCTGTGGGGGCGATCAACACACTTAACCTGACAGCTGACTTCATGTGGGAGTCTGGAATCCTACTCTGACTGATTCCTGATCGCAGAGAGAGAGAGAGAGAGAGAGAGACTCTGGGTAGTGATATCTGATAACTAGTTCTCACTGGGTGGAGAGATCCGTTGACTAACATTCTCTTGTTTGTGAGATCTGAAAACTAGCTCTCTCTTGGTATAGAGATCTGATAACTAACACTATCTGGGTAGTGAGATATAATAACTATCTCATTCTGCGTAGTGAGACCTGATAACTAGCTCTCTCTGGGTGGAGGGATCTGATAACTATCTCTCTCTTGGTAGAGAGATTCGTTGACAAACAATTTCTGCGTAGTGAGATCTGATAACTAGATTTATCTGGGTAGTTAGATCTGATAACTAGATCTCTCTAGGTAGAGAGATCCGACGACCAACACACTCTGGTTAGTGAGATCCGATGCCTTACATTTTCTGGGTAGTGAGATATCATAATTAGCTCTCTCTGGGTAAAGCGTTCGGATAATTAGCTCTCTCTGGATAGTGAGATCTGATAACTACCTCTCTCCGTGTAGAGAGATCCGATGACTAACACTCTCTGGGTAGTAAAAACTGATAACTAACACTCTCTGGGTAGTGAGAACCGATGACTAACACTCTCTGGGTAGTGAGATCTTATAACTAGCTCTCTCTGCTTAGCGTGGTATGTTAACTAGCTCTCTGTAGATAGTGAGATCTGATAACTAGCCCTCTCTGGGTAGTGAGATCTGATGACTAACACTCTCTGGTTCGTGTGATCTGATAACTAGGCCTCTCTGGGTAGAGAGATTTGAGAATTAGCTATCTCTGAGTTATGATTTCTGATAACTATATCTCACTTTGTAGTGAGATTTGATAACTATCTCTCTTTAGGTAGTGAGATCTGATAACTAGCTATCTATGTGTAGAGAGATCCGATGACTAAAACTATCTGGGTGGTGAGATCTTATAACTAGCGCTCTCTGGGTAGTGAGATACGAAAACTAACACTCTCTGGCTAGATACATCTGGTAACTAGATATATCTGGGAAGTGGTATATGATAACTAGCTCTCTCTTGGTAGAGGGATCCGATTACTAACACTCTCTGGTTAGTGAGATCCGATGGATTACACTCTCTTGGTAGTGAGATCTAAAAAACTAGCTCTCTCTGGGTAGAAAGATCTAATAACTAGCTCTCTCTGGGAAGTGATAACTTGTTGTGTCTGGGTAGTGATATCCGAAGAACATAATTCTCTGTGTAGTGAGTTCTGAAAACTAGCTCTCTCTGGGTTGTGATGATCTGATAACTAACACTCTCTGAGTAGTGAGATCTGATGACTAGCACTCTCTTGGTGGTATGACCCGATGCTTGCAATCTCTGAGTAGTGAGATTCGAGGACTAACACTCTGTGGATAGAGAGATCCCATGACTAACACTCTCTGGGTTGTCAGATCCGAAGACTATCACTCTCTCGGTGTAGTGAGATCTGATAACTAGCTCTCGCTTGGTAGTGAAATCTGATAACTAACTCTCTCTCTGGGTAGTGAGATCCGATGGCTTACACTCTCTGGGTGGTGAGATCCGAAGACTATCACTCGCTCGGTGTAGTGAGATCTGATAACTATCTCTCTCTGAGTAGTGAGATCCGAAGACTAACACTCTCTTGGTAGTGAGATCTGAAAACTAGCTCTCTCTGGGTAGTGAGTTATGATAACTACCTCTCTCTGGGGATTGAGATCTGATAACTAGCTCTCTCTGGATAGTGAGTTCCGATGACTTGCACTTTCTGGGTAATGAGATCTGTTAACTAGCTCACTCTGGGTAGTGAGATATGATAACTAGCTCTCTCTGGGTAGTGAGATCTGATAACTAGCTCTCTCTGGGGATTGAGATCTGATAACTAGCTCTCTCTGGATAGTGAGTTCCAATGACTTGCACTTTCTGGGTAATGAGATCTGTTAACTAGCTCACTCTACGTAGTGAGATATGATAACTAGCTCTCTCTGGGTAGTGAGATCTGATAACTAGCTCTCTCTGGGAATGGAGATCTGATAACTAGCTCTCTCTGGGTAGTGAGATCTGATAACTAGCTCTCTCTGAGTATTGCGATCTGATAACTAGATTACTTTGGGTACAGAGATCTGATGACTAACACGTTCTAGATCGTGAAATCCGATGACTAACACTCTCTGGGTAGAGATATCCGATCACTAACACTTTCTGGGTAGTGAGATCTTATAACTAGCTCTTCTGTGTAGAGAGATCCTATGACTAACGCTCTCTAGGTAGTGAGATCTGATGACTACCACTATTTGGGTCGTGAGATCTGACGACCTACACTCTCTGGCTAGTGATATCTGATGACTAGCACTCTCTGGGTAGTTTGACCCGATGCTTGCAATCTCTGAGTAGTGAGATTCGAGAACTAACACTCTCTGGATAGTGAAATCCGATTACTAACACTCTCTTGGTAGTGAGATCCAATGACTAGCACTCTATGAGTTGTGAGATCAGATAGCTAACACTCTCTGGGTTGTGAAATCCGATGACTAACACTCTCTGAGTATTGAAATCCGATGACTAACACTCGTTGAGTAGTGAGATCCCATGACTAACACTCGTTGAGTATTGAGATCATGTAAAAGAGGGTGATTGCACCTGTTATATTCCTTATGTAACAGTATTTGGCACTATCCGATGACTAACACTCTCTGAATAGTGAGATCCTAAGACTAACACTCTATGAGTAGTCGGATCCAATGACTAACACTCTCTGGGTAGTGAGATACGATCATTAGCACTCTCGAAAACCGACGAAAAACATGTTGCATGTTTATTTTAGAGATTTTTAAAGAACCCTTTGTATTTTCAATCGAAAAGAGTGGATCAAACATGGAAGCTATTCGTTCAAAATTATAGGGAAAGAAAAACCTAAAACGTTAAAACAATCGACGATAGATAAAAACATGAAGATGCATATAATGTCGAAGAGTTCATGCCTGTATGGCGGGGGACATCTGAACATAACGGCTGTTTGTGTACAATATATCGAAATGTGATGGTCAAGTAAAGTTCAGTCTATTAGAACTTCGCTGGAGAAATAGCAATGACCAGGGTAAGAAACAAAAAACAAATAACAAACAAAAACAACTTAGGTTATAAGGGTGCCAATAATTTTAAAAAAAATGCTCGCTTTATATCGTTTTAGGGTTATCTAATGTTGTATATAGAAACAAATGTAAGTTTTGATCTAGACATTATATATGAGTAAATAATAGAGCATGTGCATAAAATTCCCTGCTACGCCTTTTTTATTTCTTTCCTCAAATGCTTATCAGCGTCGAGAGGGATATATTGTGTGTAGTCTTTAGCACTTCTGTTCGTCTCTGCTGGTGGTATGTCTCCTAGTGGTTGTTATAACACTTTAAAACAGTTTGCGTGTGATGTAATATGTAATAGTTACCTTATATGACAGTGGTGCATACGTCATGACCACGAGTAGCATGCCAATGGAGGCGATGGCAGCGACCAAGGCATTCAAATGGTTAGAGTCAAAAGACTACATCCACGCATGTATACTGAGTGATTCGATGAGCATGATAAAAAAAAGTGGACGCGGGCTCTGTACGCATGCAATGGGTAGAGTCGTTGCAGAAATCCAAATTACGTAAGTTTACCTTTGTCTATGTCCATGGACATGAGGGAGTACGGGAAAATGAAAGAGACAGGTTGGTTGAGCGGACAGGTTGGCTAGCTACGCTGTCGTTGATGGCGGGCAACCAATGGATCCGGCGGACATCATCAATGCCCTCCGAGATGTGGGAAGAGCACAGGACTTCGACAAACACAGATCCACGTCACTTCTTTGGATGATGGAAATGGGAGTTAAGATGTGCACAGCCAGAAATGAGAAACTTGTTGGCCGTGTAAGAAGACTTATCAACCAACATAGAACTGGAGTCGTCAGTCGCTGGACACTAAGGGAATTGCTGAGGAGGGGATCTGATCACATATGGACATGTTAGGAGTGCAATGATGATGACCAGCAAATAACTCAATAACTCAATAACCTTATATAATGCAAAATGTGCACACATAACTATGGATTCAATCTATAAATACCACACGTACATATTTACTAGAACTATAGACATGCACATACACGTAACCGGAATATTATTTTCTTAACTGAAATCTATTTTCCTTGTATTTCCTTTCAGT
>JAVIAB010000101.1:45541806-45609306 GCA_032433765.1 Megaustenia siamemsis | reverse complement strand
CAACAGTTACAGGCAAAGGAATAGTGAATTAGAAAATAATTTGGAGATACACTATAGAGTAACAAATATTCATAAAAAGGCATAGTAAACTATGATACGTGACAAGGTCAGGAGGTAAAAACCGTTCAGTTGTTGATCATGTATTTGGAAGGAACGATGTAATATACAGCTGCAACTAAAAACAAAGATGAAATGATAGTTATGCACGCAAAGAAAAGTATACCATGTTAAGAGCTTGGACTGATAGATGGTACACAATACAAAGAAAGGTAGACCATGTTAAGAGCTTGGACTGACATATGGTCAACAATACAAAGAAAAGTAGACCATGTTAAGAGCTTGGACTGACAGATGGTCCACAATATAAAGAAAAGTAGACCATGTTAAGAGTTTGGACTGACAGATGGTCTACAATACAAAGAAAAGTAGATCATGTTAAGAGTTTGGACTGACAGATGGTCCACAATACAAAGAAAAGTAGACCATGTTAAGAGTTTGGACTGACAGATGGTCCACAATACAAAAAAAGTAGATCATGTTAAGAGTTTGGACTGACAGATGGTCTACAATACAAAGAAAAGTAGACCATGTTAAGAGTTTGGACTGACAGATGGTCCACAATACAAAGAAAAGTAGATCATGTTAAGAGTTTGGACTGACAGATGGTCCACAATACAAAGAAAAGTAGATCATGTTAAGAGCTTGGACTGACAGATGGTCCACAATACAAAACAAAAGTATTTAAAAGAAAGCACCTCAAAATGGGATATTGAAAATTGAAGACAGACATGATGAGTCACATCAACAAACAAGATACTCGATGATCATGTTAATGGCAAGTAATTCAAATATACACATCCTTCCCGGTGTAGTTGTGTACAAAGATGGTACCGTCACTGTTATTTCATGAGACATCACTTGTTGTCGCAGTCGGTATGACATCATTACGACATACATTACCACACACAACCTCAAGTGCTTATTTTTCAAAGACTAGGCGAAAACTGTAACCCTATCTGTTGGAGGTGTTTACATTTAAGATGTGATCTCAGACCTCATAGTGGCAAGAATAACGCACTAACCACATCGTCATCGATAAATTGGAAATATCCACCAATATATATATATATATATATATATATATATATATATATATATATATATATATATATATATGATATCAACGGCTTCTAAAGTACAAATGGATACCCGAAAAAAGCAGCACCAAATTACATTTAGAAGATGCATACGCTACTAGAGTGATAAATGTGGGAGCTACATTAGATATATGCATGTAAATTAAGGAAAATACCAATTACATGTCACTATTAATCAAGAACTCCACATAAATCAGAGAGGGGTTTATGCTATTATAGAATAGCTATTTTGAGAAGTAACTACGATTTCTAAATTGCAGTCTCATATTTTCTCGTTCATGAAGGTGCTTTTTCCCAAAAATGTAAGTGGTATAATCAACAGTCCGATGAAACTGTGAACATTGAACCGTCAAAACTGATTAGTTACCATTAATGTCATGGAATGCTGTAATGATATTCAGCCAACGTGAAATATTGGCAACCATGCACTGATGTCAACAACCGGGATAACGCAGCGTCTCCAAGATTACGAATTTTGACGGTCGCCATTCCCGCAACACAACGAATATGTCAAAGCGTTATATTAGCGCTCATTGAGAGACTTGATGGCAACCGTTTCTATTAGTTTAGTCGTAACATCATTTGGGACTTCCGTTTCTAAGATGGCGATATAGTTCTCTCGATCGCTGCAGAAAGTGTATTGGATGTCTGATTAATTTCGGTTCTCCAATGCACACCTATGCGTTAAAGTCAGGATGATGATCTACTTATTACATCTACCCGATAAAACAATGTCGTACGCCGGCAATATACCATTTTCGACAACTCAAGTGTTGTGAATGCGACCTTCCATCGTTTAGGCTTGTTCTGCGATTACGTCACATTGGTGCTGTTAATGACCGTTGTTGGATTTGCTTGACGCAAGTTATTTCCATGTTATTCATTAATGTTAAATGCTTCGTCAGCCGCAGGTTTATCTCTTTGGGGAATTTGCACCGTGTTCTTTTCGTCGTGGGCAACATTCACTAGAGTAATCAGAATTCTAAAGGGCGCGTCATGCAGTGCGTCCGAGATTATTATGTGTGCTACGTCATCGTAATGGCGCATCGTAAATCCCTAGACCGGCTGTACGCTATTCTTACGGTCTGTTGTTTGATGTGCGACGGAGATAATCTGACGACTAACTGTGTGTTTATATGTTCGAAATTGGAGTCAACAACGATGGCCTAACATCATCAAGCGGTATACATTTTTAAATAAATATGACGATCATCACTTTCTGGAGGACGTGAACTTCTGGTATATGGCAGATAGGCGGCAGGAACCATTGCAGACTATGCATGAAACGTGTTCATTGTTGCAGTTTTCTCATATTCCAAGCCCATGGGGGACTGGTTGGTCTCGAGGCAAGACGCCGGCCTCGTGACAGAGGTTGTGGGTTCGAATCTCGGCTACACCGGTAGAATTTTTATTTATGATTTATCTCTGCGACAACCACCCCTGGTCTCATTAATAGCGAGTCCCGGCATGAAACGTCAGTTACTCATCGACGGAAAAAAAACATGAGTACCTCCGAAGTCGGAGTTATCTGCCTGTGCGGCGAGGGGCCCCTGTGCACACGGGGGCCAGGGAAAAATGGATTAACACGCAGTTAATCCAGTTCCTAGTCTCTTTCCTTTCTAAATCACAATTAAGAAACATAAATGCATGTGAGATGCGATGCTTGAGAAAAGTAACAAACAACACAAGAAGAGATAGAATACCAAATGAAACCATAAGAACAATAGTAGGAACAAAACCCTGCCAGGAATATATAAAACAACAACAACTTAAATGGTTAGACGACCTGGTCGGAATGAATCCTCACCAATCACCATCAAGGACGTTCTTCTCGCGAATGCATGGAAAAAGACCAAGAGGAAGACCCAGAAGAATATGGATAGATGCACTGACAGAGACATGTAACAACAAAGGAAAATCACTAATTCAGACAGTTCGAGCAGCTCAAGAACGGCAAATGATATAAACCACGACACCTTTTAGGTTTCAGTGAAAAGAGAAAAGAAGAGAAGAAGAAAGAAGAGTCTCTAGGGACTTCTTCCGATTTGAAAGCTGGCGAACGCAACAACAAGAACAACAGCATAACATCATGTTTGTGTATGTGTAACAATGTTATTCTTTTAAGTCGTCCTTCTGTTGGAGGATGTGGTTTTGTTATAAATTTATGAATTTAAAACTATCAACCACATTTGGGACATGAATGATCAGAACGAATCGTCATTTCTAAAACAACCGAAATCGGTATTTATGTAATATTAAGTCAGGGTCATCTTTTCAGCACTCTGGACACATCCCAAGTTGATCCGATCATCTCAGAGTGCTACCCATCACACTGCGACTACAATTGTGGCAGTTCGGTATTGGCTGACAAAGCTTCTCACTCATTCAAAATATCTCTATGTTCTGCCAACACCGGTCACGGTTGACAGCTCACACAGTCTAGATAGCCATGTAATTGTGTTACTGTTAAAGTCATGTGTTCTACCTAGCTCGCGTATGTTGGTCATAATATGTCCGCTCCATCAGTTAACATTGTCGAACCTGCCAGTCTGGCTGCTCTGTCGTTGCCCTCAACTCCAGCATAGTCGTGGACATGCCTGAAAGTGATTATGCAAATCTTGGACGGATCTCTGTACAGGTCACTTCCTCTGACGTGAATTAAGCATGTCTCTCTTTTGCGGACCATGTTAATTGAGTCACTGAAAACACAGACACACACATGAGTACACCATCGAGTTTCCAACCAATCAAAATCGGTCATAACTGAGTTTGGGTGTGTCCTAAAAAGAACGTAATTCTTGATGTATCTACAAGATGGCGTTGATATTTTCACTGAAGTGTCTATTATGATCCAAAAACCCATCATATAAATTGTGAATGTGTGACTAATAAATTGTGATTGCGTTTCTGATTGAAGTGTATACGAAATTTTGTAACGTATACACGTTTATCACGATATGTAAATTGATTTACCTCGAATCTGATATACATGTCCTTATGTGTGTCCATGTGTACAGGTGTCAATATTATTCATCATTTTAAATGCAGTCTTATTTAATAAACATAACTAATTTCAAAGATAGCTGTACACTGAATGTCCATTAAGTAAATAACCTTCCAAACATCTTGCTGATATTTGTCTTATTCTTATTTCGTTGTTATTTTCCTTATTTCCTCTCACTTTTTGCAGGAATATATAGATGTATTTGGCTCTACCTTTGTCTCCTTCTATTGTCAAATATTCCCAACCTACTATCTATCCACTGTTTTATTTGATAACGTTTCTACAAATGTTACATAGGGATTGTAGATAAACTTGTGGGAGTTGTTTTATTGTTTCGGTTTGGTCACAACGCCCGCTCTGTGTTTCTTTGTGAGCTCAACTGCGGGGTGATTCCAAACATTGTCTTCTCAGTTCTACATTTATAAATTTGTTCACAAGTAGACCCTACAAAACATGCAACAAATTTCCTTTTGATTGTTTCTATTGCCTATAATTTATTTTTCGTAGCATATTACTGAGATGGCTAATATGTTAAAATGGGATAATTAAGATAACGTTAATACCGAACATAATTACTAGTGCAGGCATCAATTCATTTTAGACAACAAAGATGGATGGCAAGTTTAATTAAGGAATTTACATTCTATTGATTTTATGTAAATTACAGTTCCTTAACTATTTCACCACTGGTGACGCGTAGACAATTCAGATAATAAACAGAACAGATTTAAGAACCATAACAAGCTATAGACGATTCCCACATGTTTATCTGTGACTTTAATTGTTTTATAATTCTTCAAACAGGCACAATACAATGAAACCATCTAGCACGTGGGATAACGAGGAACAAGCTGGTGAACAACATCACGTGGTGTTGCAGCAATTTATTTCAGAAACATAATAGTTCATGAAAGCTCAGTCAAAGACAAGGCCATTAAATTAACAGATCTCATCTCCCGAGATATTATCACATATGTAAAAAAATGCTAATAATTAATAAAGAGAAAGTAGTTAAAGTAGTTTGGTGTTTTCTCCTTCATTATTTGATAGTAACATAAAATATATTTAAACAAAACACAATCCATTAAAATACTCAAAATGCAAGTGCTTGAAAAACGATTCGGAACAATTATCATGAGCCGTGTTTGGGGAAATCTTCCAACAACACACACTCTTTTCTGGATATTTATATCTCACATCCCCATATGTGTTTGTGATCATTTTGTAATTGGTGATTGTTGTTCTAGTTTAACTCTGGTCGACCAGGTAGAGTCTGATTCGTTTCAGCAGTTACTGTATTGTGTAGACAATGGCCGTTAATACTGGATGAACACAAGCCTGTCATTATGTGTAAACTTCCTCATCAAGGCCAGCTCCTTGTCGTGGGGATGGGGCTTAACAGTCACAAGGGACTGAAAACTAACACTGGCCAGGCCTTCCTACAACCGAGCAAGACCACAGTCTGCTCTAGCAAGTTCAAGTGCTGAAGTCGGAGGCAACCAGCCAAAAGGCGCACAACAATCAGGATGCCATGCACTCAACGCAAATGGAAGTATGTCTATAACCGCAAATCGATATGGCACTCGCCCTGTGATGGACACTCAGGGGGCGAGAGAATAGAGCTACTGGCCAATCCAAAATAAGACCACTAAAAATAATGCACTGGAATGCTGAAGGCATCAACAGCAAAAGAGATGGGTACAGTAAAAAGATAGAATTAGAAAATATCCTGCATGAAGAACAAATAAGCATATGCTGTTTGCAGGAAACCCATTTAAACAACGACATAGCCTTGAAGATTAGGGGATACCAGTGCTACCGATCTGACAGAAAAAACAGACAAAAGGGCGGAATACTGACTCTTGTAAGGAACAACATTAATGCATGTCAGATTGAAGTGTATATGGATGGGGCGGAATATCAAATACTGCACCTCAGGACAGGAAATACAGACTTCCATCTACTTAACTACTACTGTCCAAGTGACCGCCCACTAGCACTAGACACAATTACATTAAAAGAAAGAATAATTGTATGTGGAGACTTTAACAGCCATTCACAGAGCTGGGGCTATGAACATATGGACAAGAGAGGTGAAGAGCTTGAAAATTGGCAGGATGACAATGGGCTTATACTATTAAACCAGGCAACAGATCCACCAACATTCTACTCCAGATCATGGCATACCACATCTACACCAGACCTTGCTTTCCATTCACCAGACCTGGATTGGAATATCTCACGAATTGTTGGGAAACAACTTGGAGGCAGCGACCACCGACCAGTCTTTTTTTGTGGTACAAAATAAGGCCATCAGGGAGAGCAGCACTCTCTCCAGATGGAATTACAAAAAGGCAGACTGGAAAATGTATCAACACTACACCAGTGTACTGACTAAAGATATAAATACAGAAAGAGACAACAACAAAATAGTTGATGAATTCAGTAGACTAATAATACAAGCTGCCAGTGAAACAATACCTAGAGGGGCACGGAAACAAACCATACTGGAGTAGTGAACTAGAGCAACTGCACAATGACATGGAAACATCTCGAAAGCAAGCAGAAAATATCCCTTGCCAAGAACACCACAACAACTACCAGCATGCTAAAGCCAAATTTCAACGGGCTAAACTACAAGCCAGACGGAGAAGCTGGAAAGAGAAAACAGAGTCCTTGAATCTTGAACGAGACACAAGAAAAGTGTGGAAGCTTGTAAAACAGCTGAATGATGAGGGTACAGAAAGGAACACCAAAATTACACTGAAGAAGGATGGAAACATTCTAACAGGTAAACATGCAGCAAATTACTTTGCAGACTCCTTTGCAAATGACAATAATATTGAAATTGGCCTAGAAAAACGACAAGAGACCAGTTTAAAACAACAAAATGCAAGACAAGAAGAGACCACACATGAACCAATGGAAACACCCATTACACAAAGAGAGCTAGAGCTGGCAATATCCAAATTAAAAATGAAAAAGCCACCAGGCAGTGATGGAGTGTCCAATGAAATGATTAAGAACTTGGGAACTGTAGCTAAAGCAAAACTACTGCAGATCTACAACATTTGCTGGATCACAGGTAGAGTGCCACAGGCATGGAGAGAAGCAATTATGATACCATTACTAAAGCCAGGAAAAGATGGTTCAATGACATCCAGCTATAGACCAATCAGCCTTACAAGCTGTTTGTGTAAAACAATGGAACGTATAATCAATCTCAGACTGCAGTGGTACATGGAAAGTGAAAATCTCCTTGTCCCACAACAAGCAGGCTTTAGACAGTGTTACTCTACCGAAGATCAAGCAACATATCTTTCCCAGGAAATTGAAGATGCGTTTCAAGAAAAGAAACTGGTACTAGCAGCATGGATAGACCTAAAGAAAGCATTTGATATGGTATGGAAGGGAGGGCTTTTGAAGAAACTGAGAAATTATGGAGTATGTACAAATGGGTCAAAGCATACCTGCATAACAGGAGAGCCAGAGTGCAACTGGATGGTCTTAAGAGTAAGAAGGACTTATTGCGCCAGGGCGTTCCACAAGGATGTTTACTATCTCCAACACTTTTTCTGATCTACATCAATGACCTAGTTGCTGAACTACCACATGGCATCAAAGTGGCAATGTATGCAGGTGACTTGGTAATGTGGTGCACAGAGGAGTATGCAACAGTGGCCTCCAAATTGCTACAAAGAGCTATGAATGCACTGAATTCATGGACAAATAGATGGTGTATCAGCATCAATACAGACAAATGCAGTACTACACTTTTCACACTCTCACCAAAACAAAAAGCAGGAGCCATCTACATAAACAATGAGCCTGTGAAAGAAGACAAGCAAGCTACATATCTCGGAGTTACATTTGATAACAAACTATCTTGGAAGCAGCAGATAAATAAGGCAACCCAAAAAGCAAGGAGGAAATTGGCTATTCTAAGAAAGTTGTGTGGAACCACATGGGGTGCGAGTGGGAAAATACTCAGTAAAGTTTACCAACAGAGTATACGCCCACATTTAGAATATGGATCATCCGCATGGTGCTCAGCATCAAACACCACATTGCAAGAACTGGATAAAGTACAAAACCAGGCACTTAGGGTCATCACAGGAGCAATGAAATCAACACCAATATTGGAGATGGAGAAATTGTGGAGGATACCAGCACTGAGAGAACGGAGAGACACAAAGGTGCTGATACAGGCAGAAAAATTGGTATGCATGCCGAGACATCCAATGAAGGACAGATTCCAAAATCTTGCATTGGGACGACTTAAGAGAAGCAGCTTTATCCACCAAGCCAAGCGTATTAGTAGACAAACACCAGACATGCCAAGAGTTGTTAAACCCCTTCTGCCCATACCAGAACAGACTCCCTGGACAGATGAATCAGGATTATCAGTTCAAATACGGACAGAAGTGAAAGGGATAGTTGACAAAGAGGGACAAAATAGTCTACAGCGAAAAACAATAACTCTCAGTTTCCTGGATGAAGAATACCCACAAGACCTATGGATCCGTGTGTACACAGATGGATCAGCACAGAATGCAGTAAAGAATGGGGAGCAGGTGCATATATAGAGTACCCAAATAACACTAGGGATATGAATAAAATAGCAACAGGGAAATATTGTCACAATTATGATGCAGAAATACAAGCAATAAAGTTGGCAATATAAAAACTGCTCAACAGTAATCTTAGCCCACAGCCTGTAGTGTTTTTGACAGATGCAAGATCAGTACTCCAGGCACTACAATCCAGAAAATTACTACATCTGCAGACCTTATTGACTGAACTCTGAAAGCACCACAGGGTTGCCCTGCAGTGGATCCCTTCTCACTGTGGAATACCAGGAAATGAGAAAGCAGATCAGTTGGCAAAGGAAGGTACAACAGGCACACAACTAGATACACCAGTTACATACCATCATAAGAAACAGATAATCAAATCAATCAGAGGACCACAAGCCCCAAATCAGGATGCCTTTCATAATATGAATAGATATGAACAAGTTATCATTATACGCCTAAGAACAGGACACAATCGACTCCATAGTCACATGTATACAAAATTCAAGATCGGCACATCAACTACTTGTACATGTGGACAGGCACCCCAGACTGCTGAACACATACTTCAAGACTGCACTGAATATAGTAGACTGAAGAAAATCCATTGGCCCATAGATACAACACTATAGACAAAACTATATGGGTCACTGCAAGAATTACAAAAGACAGTAAAATTCATACAGGAAACGACATTGCTGATATAGACAATACTTCGAGCGAACGAAAGATAGATAGATGTGTAAACTTAATCAAAGTCAACTTACTTTCTTATAGTTGTATTAATCATCATCAAGTAGCGGACCTGCTGGCGTAGGTGATCATGTCTCTCCACAACTTTCGATCTCGACAGTTATTTATCATTTCTATTCTTGACTTTCTGCCAAGCCATTCACTTTAAGCTGTGTGGTATTTTTTCTTTGGTTTGGTTTGGTTATGGAAGGCCCCGGTATCACTGCAAACGAATTAAAATCCATAATTGCTCATCCGCCCGTGCCAACGTAATCATCATAGTATCTCATCTCCCAAGCAAAGAAAGGTAATTGTAGTCCCATCGTAGCAGTCTCAGCACACGTAAAAAGACATAAGGCGAAACCGCGCAGAAAGTGAACACGGCCAACTGTTCCCTGTCATATGATATCATAATTCATCGTAAACAATTGGAATATCGAAACATGATCAAAACGGATGAGACATACAGCTCACGGTGTGCACAGAGCACTTAACTCAGTAGCTCCTGCAACAAGCCAGACTTGGAATATGAGGAAACTGCAATATTGAACACTTTTCATGCATAGCCGTCAATTGTTTCCCGCCGCCTATACACTATATACGGGAGTTCACGTCCTCTTAAAAATGATTATCGTAATATTTTTTTTTTTTTATGTATAGCGCTTGATGATGTTAGGCCATCGTTGTTGACTCCAATTCCGAACATATAGACACACAGTTAATCGTCAGATTATCCCCGTCGTATATCATACAGCAGACCGTAAGATTAGCGTACGGCCTGTCTAGGGATGTGCCATTACGATGACGTTGCACAAAACGATGTAGCACACACAACAATTTCGCGCCCTTAGATCCTGGTTACTCTAGTGATTATCTTAACGCCAAATAAAGTTTCAGTTTTCAATTTGGCCTAATACTGTTACTTTTTTTCCGCATATTGAGACCATGTTTTTTTTCAAACTCGATAAATCCCCCCCTCTCCACCCTCCCCCCACCCTCCCGCCACAGCCCAAACTCGTTTATAAAATTGTTCTGGTGTTCTGACAACCACATTTCTAGAACAACCATAATCTCTGGCGCAGATACGTAATCGCTCTGATTGATGTGTACGTGTTCTGGGTATCTGCAGCGACATTTAGGATGCACTATCTTCCATTTTTTTCTGAAGCAGCCATCACGTTTTGTTTCGGTAACAATACCAAATACTTAATATTAATTACTAGACACAGCATCATGTGACTTTCCTGGTGATGATCAAGTCCTTTCACAAAGAACTCTCTTATCAACATCACTGTGTAATCTGCCTCACTAGATGCACAACAAATGAGAGATGCAGAATAACTCAGGCAAGAGCAGCTTTCTAAGAAAATGTAGAAGATACCGTGCAATCAATTTTTGACAATAGATTCAAGAAAAAATAGTTCTTAAATGTTATGTAGAGCCAGTCTTAACATATGATGAGATTCATGGACAATAGGACAGCAGACAAGAAAATCACTGGAGGCTGTAGAAGTGTGGTTTTACAGAAGAATGTTGACAATGTAATGGACAACTAAGAACAGCAAAGAAAACGTTCCGAATGAGGTCAAAGCAAAATGAAAGTACATGCCCAATATTAGAAAGAAATAATCATCATTTCTGGCCATTTAATGAAAAGGAACAGCTGGAATATATTGTGGCACCTGAGAACTTCGAGGGAAGAAGAAATTGAGGGAGGCAAAGAGAAAAGATACCAGGCAGCTTAAGAGAATGACTTGGCAGAAGGTCAACAACAGAAAAAGTTAAACAACTATCGATATTGAAAAGTTGTGGAGAGACATGATCACCTACGCCAGCAGATACAGTAATGCTGATGATGATGATCTACCTCACAGCATATTTCTCCCCACAACAAATTGTGCCTCTCTCCTCAATATCTTCAATATAATCGCCCATGATGTATCTCCCTCTCCTTCGTTTAAACTGCCAATGCGTCGTTACTCCCCCTCCAAATCATCTTTATTAAACGCTTCATTTTCTCTGTCCATTATAGCCATTGAGTCTGTTTTCAGGAGGCAGTGTATTATAATATTCCCATATCATTATTGTTATCAGCCCATATCACAATTTTGTGTCTGTTTTATTGGTTATCACGGCTGCACATTCGAGATAATACGCTTAGATCAAAAACTAATGAATCTGTCATACAGCATTTCATATGAAGCCTTCATTCTCTCTTTACACACACACATACACATTCACAAACACACAGGGAAAAAAGATAAATAAATCGAAAGGGGGGAGAGGGAGAGAGAGTGAGAGAGAGTGAGGAGAGTGAGATAGAGAGAGCTAAAATAACATGATTTTGTAAAAAAAAAAAGAAAATTATTCTTCAAGTGAATATCACAAAGTACATCATTCAGTTAACAGCTAAACTACATAAACCCCTACCCCCCCCCCCCAAAAAAAAAAAAAAAAAATGAATGAATAAATATGACATTACGGTCAAAACATGTGTCAGAACACACATGCAATTGAATACTGTGAAATAGCATTGAATATGACAAATAATACATTATCAACCACACCGACTAAGCACACCTGTGTGCATATATGAAACTAGTGTAATCTATTCAAAGCACGAGAGAGACACATGGCTGTACCCACACACTGAGAAGCATGATATTGTCAATCCGGCGAGACATTTTTCGAGTCACTTGGACTGCACGTATTACTCCGCACTTGTTATGTGTTAGCTTTCGTTATAGACAATCTCCATACTTGGGCTGAAGGTAGTAGTTATATTACTGCACTTTCCCAACAAGCACTACAAGTACTTCCTCCTTACCCGACTACAAACACTCTCCCTTCTCAAACCACACCCACTAACACTTCATCACTCCCCAACCACAACAACAAACACTTCCTCCCTCTCTAACCACCACCACAAACACTCCACATTCTCCATCTACCAGTACTAACAATTCCTCCCTCCACAACCCACAATCACCACCACACATTCTAACTCCTCCCCATACCACCACGACCAACATAAATACTTCCTCATTAGCCAACCAACACCATACACACTTCCTCCCTTTCCAACTACCATAACAAACACTTCCTCCCTCCCTAACTACCAACAAAAACACTGCCTCCCTCCCCAATCACTATCACAGACACTTCCTCTCTACCCAAACATCACCACCACAACAAACACTTTCCCCCTCCCTAACTACCAACAAAAACACTGCCTCCCCCACAACCACTATCACAGACACTTCCTCTCTACCCAAACAGCACCACCACGACAAACACGTCCACCTTCCCTCCCCAACCACCACCACTACCACCACTAGAAACACTTTCTCCTTCCCCAACCACCACCATTTGTTCCCGCCGCCTATCCCCATATACCGGTAAGTCACGTCCTCCCGAAAATGATGATCATCGTAGCACTTGATGATGTTAGGCCATCACATGAATAGAAAATGAACATTGTGAAGACCAGTTTTGTGTAATGTATTTTCAACAATAAATTTCAAAATCTCGAAATTCAGATTCTAGAAGACGTATCATTGGTAAGTAATGACGTGTTGAACTGGGGTCATTGGGTAAATAAACTGACAAAAGTAATT
Organism: Megaustenia siamemsis; assembly: GCA_032433765.1. Taxonomy (NCBI): domain Eukaryota; kingdom Metazoa; phylum Mollusca; class Gastropoda; order Stylommatophora; family Ariophantidae; genus Megaustenia; species Megaustenia siamemsis. Next base: position 45,596,222 of record JAVIAB010000101.1, on the reverse strand, counting down.
ACGCAACGTCAATATCTTACCATTTAGTTGCTTAGATCCAATAAAGTGGAATGGAAAGTCGTCTAGACCGTTATGTTCAGATTACAGTTTTAACGAACTGGCGGTCACGAAACGAACGTTGTTCCTTAAAGAGGAGCACGATTCTGCCCTAACACGTTTACTACTAATAAAGGTCACCGTAAATGATAATGGCCACTGAGCCCAGCGTGTGTTGTTGCTCCATCTTTATAGCACTGACGGGACTATGAAGTCAAATTATTCCAACATGGAAACTTCGGCGCTTGCTGAATATTTACAGTCAGGGATACTAGATTAAGCTGGATGTGAATCCATGTATAATGTCACCTTCAACGCCAGCATTGTCCTGGACATACATTTACAGTCAGGGATACTAGATTAAGCTAGATGTGAATCCATGTATAATGTTGCCTTCAACGCCAACATGGTCCTGGACATACATTTACAGTCAGGGATAAGAGATTAAGGTAGATGTGAATACATGTATAATGATGCCTTAAACGCCAACATTGTCATGGACATAGATTTACAGTCAGAGATACTAGATTAAGCTAGATGTGAATCCATGTATAATGTTGCCCTCAACACCAGCATGGTCCTGGACATACATTAACAGTCAGGGATACTAGATTAAGCTAGATGTGAATCCATGTATAATGTTGCCTTAACGCCAGCATGGTCCTGGACATACATTTACAGTCAGGGATACTTGATTTAGCTAGATGTGAATCCATGTATAATGTTGCCCTCAACGCCAGCATGGTCTTGGACATACATTTACAATCAGGGATACTAGATTAAGCTAGATTTGAATCCATGTATAATGTTGCCTTCAACGCCAGCATGGTCCTGGACATACATTTACAGTCAGAGATACTAGATTAAGCTAGGTGTGAATCCATGGTATAATGTTGCCCTCAACGCCAGCATGGTCCTGGACATACATTGACAATCAGGGATACTAGATTAAGCTAGATGTGAATCAGTGTATAATGTTGCCCTCAACGCCAGCATGGTCCTGGACATACATTGACAATCAGGGATACTAGATTAAGCTAGATGTGAATCAGTGTATAATGTTGCCCTCAACGCCAGTATGGTCTTGGACATACATTTACTGTCAGGAATACTATATTAAGCTAGATTTGAATCCATGTATAGTGTTGCCATCAACGCCAGCATGGTCCTGAACATACATTTACAGTCATTGATACTATTTTAAGCTAGATGTGAATCATGTATAATGTTGTCTTCAACACCAGCATGGTCCTGCACATACATTTACAGTCAGGGATACTAGATTAAGCTAGATGTGAATCCATGTATAATGTTGCCCTCAACGCCAGCATGTCCTGAACATACATTTACAGTCAGGGATACTAGACTAAGCTACATGTGAATCCATGTATAACGTTGCCTTCAACGCCATCATGGTTCTGGACATACCTTTACCAGAATCTGCTATATATGTCCTTATGTGTGTCCATGTGTACAGACGTCAATATTGTCCTCACTTTTGCATACAGTCTTGTTAAATAAGAATAACTAATTTCAAAGATGACTGGTACCCTGAAAGTCCATTAATTAATAACCTTCCATATATTTTTCATGTTGGTAATCTTCTTCTTTCGTTTATTCCCTATATCTCTCACACTATTGCAGGAATATATAGTTTTGTATTTGCCTCTTCAGTTGGCTCTCTCTGTTGTTATTATTTACAACCTTCTATCTATTCATTGTTTTGCTTGATAGCTTTTCTACTGTTGTTTGAGTAGGGCTTTTAGATAAACATGTTAGATTTGTTTTATTGTTTCAGTTTGGTCACAGGCCCGTTGAAATTATGGTCTCTTTTTGTGGTTCACCGCGGGGTGATTCCTAACATTGTCTTCTCAGTTTTACGATTCTAAAATTGCCACATAATTTAGTTCCTACAAAACATTCAATTTGAATTGTTATTGATTATATTGACCATACTTGATTTTCATAGCACACTATTGATACTAATAACGATATGTTAAAATGGGCTAATTAAAAAGACGTTAATACCTTTCATAATTATTAGTGCAGGCATCAATGCATTTTAGATAACAACGATGCATTTTAGATAACAACGATGTATAGTAAGTTTAACTATGTAATTTACATTCTAATGATTTTATGTGAAATTCAGTTCGCTAACTATTTTATACTAACAATGGGGACTCAGACAAGGACAATTCAGCCAATATCAAAACAGGCTTAAGAACCATAACAAGTTATAGTCGGTTCCGACATGTTTATCTGTGACTTTATTGTTTTATAATTCTTTAAACAGGCACAATGAAACCATCTAGCACGTGGTATTAACGAGGAACAAGGTAGTGACAACATCACCTGATGTGGCAGTAATTTTTTTAAGAGACATACAAGTTGATGAAAGTTCAGTCAGAGACAATCCAACAAAATTAACAACAGAACCGCATCTAAACTCACGAGATCTTACCTCATCTATAGACAATACCAATTTAATAAAGAGAAATTAGTTAAAGTAGTCCAGTGTTAAGTGCTTCATTATTTGATGGTAACAGGAAATACATTTAAACAAAACACAAGCCACTACTTCTTCATTCTCTTTCTCACTGGTAACGAATAATGTCGTTATATCATTTGTCGTTCTTGAGCTGCTCGAACTGTCTGAATTAGTGATTTTCCTTTCTTGTTGTGTAGTGAGATCCGTCTCTATCACTGCATCTATCCATCTTCCTCTGGGTCTTCCTCTTGATCTTTTGCCACGCATTCTCGAGAAGAACGCTCTTGATGGTGATTGGTAAGGATTCATTCTGACAAGGTGGTCAAACCAGTTAAGTTGTTGTTCTATATATTCTTGGCAGGGCTTTGTTACTACCATTTTTCTTATGATTTCATTTTGTATTTTATCTCTTCTTTTGTTGTTTGCTACTTTTCTCAAGCACCACATCTCACATGTAAAGATCTTTCTTAAGTTGGTATCAAATTGCTATTTATCATTTATTGTTTATCTTGTTTGGTTGACTTAACAATGGTGAAGCTGGTATGTGACAGCATTTGTTCTTTTGTCTTTGACATTATTTATTGTGGCTGAGAGTTCATCAAAATATCTTGTTTGCTGTCCTCACTATAGGTATCGTTGCATGGAGCATATGTTTGAATATAAGTGCTATTTCCTCCTCTTTCTGATAATTTGATACTTATTATTCTTTCTGAAATGTAATATGTTTCTAGTATTTTTTAGACAGTATTGTTTCAATTATAAAACCGACTCCACGTTTGTTTATTTCCGCCATGTTGTTAATTCAGCTCGTGACGAGTGTGTAGTTTTAGTGCATTTCTTTAATGTTTTTACCTCTCTTTCTTGTGTCCGCTAATCCTAAGATTTGTATATTCCTTTTCTTCATAAATTCACCTATTTCTGTGTTTTTATCACCTAGATCGGAGGTGTTACAAGTACCTATTAACGTCCTGAGTGTTTCTTAAACATTATGATTGTTTTTGCCACTAAAATACTCAAACTACAATGGCTTGAAAAACAACTCGGAACAATTATCATGAGCCGTGTCAGATAAAATCTTCCCACAACTCACACCTCTTTTCTAGATGCTTCTACTTCACATCGCCTTTGTTGTCAGCATACATAACGTTTGTAATGTTAATTGTGTGTACGAAGTGTTTGTGGGGGTAGTTGTAGAGGAAGGAAGTGTTTGTGTGGTGGTTGAGGAGGGAGGAAGTGTTTATGGTGGTTATTGGGGAGGCAGAAAGTGTTTATGGTGGTGGTTGAGGAGGAAGGATGTGTTTGTGGTAGCGGTTGGGGAGGCAGAAAGTGTTTATGGTGGTGCCTAGGGGGGAGGAAGTGTACAGATGGTTGGGGAAGAAGGAAGTGTTTGTTGCGGTGGTTGGGAAGTGAGTGTGAAATGTGTGTCTTGGTTTTTGGGGGATGGTGTGTTTATGGTGGTAGTTGGGATGGGAGTAAGTGTTTAAGGTGGTTATTTTTGAGGGAGGTAGTGATTGGGGAGGGATAAAGTGCGTTTGATGATGGATAGGGAGGGAGTAAGTGTTCATGGTGATGGTTGGGGAGGAAGGAAGTGTTCAGGGTGATGGTTGGGGAGGAAGGAAGTGTTCAGGGTGATGGTTGGGGAGGAAGGAAGTGTTCAGGGTGATGGTTGGGGAGGTGGAAGTGTTGATGATGATGGTTGGGGAGGAAGGAAGTGTTCAGGGTGATGGTTGGGGAGGTGGAAGTGTTCAGGGTGATGGTTGGGAGGTGGAAGTGTTCAGGGTGATGGTTGGGGAGGTGAAAGTGTTCATGGTGATGGTTGGGGAGGTGGAAGTGTTCATGGTAATGGTTGGGGAGGTGGAAGTGTTCATGGTGATGGTTGGGGAGGTGGAAGTGTTCATGGTGATGGTTGGGGAGGTGGAAGTGGTCATGGTGATGGTTGGGGAGGTGGAAGTGTTCAGGGTGATGGTTGGGGAGGTGGAAGTGTTCAGGGTGATGGTTGGGGAGGTGGAAGTGTTCAGGGTGATGGTTGGGGAGGTGGACGTGTTCAGGGTGATGGTTGGGGAGGTGGAAGTGTTCATGGTGATGGTTGGGGAGGTGGAAGTGTTCATGGTGATGGTTGGGAGGTGGAAGTGGTCATGGTGATGGTTGGGGAGGTGGAAGTGTTCATGGTGATGGTTGGGGAGGTGGAAGTGTTCATGATGATGGTTGGGGAGGTGGAAGTGTTCAGGTGATGGTTGGGGAGGTGGAAGTGTTCATGGTAATGGTTGGGGAGGTGGAAGTGTTCATGGTGATGGTTGGGGAGGTGGAAGTGTTCATGGTGATGGTTGGGGAGGGATGAAGTGTTCATGGTGATGGTTGGGGAGGGTTGAAGTGTGTATGGTAGTGGTTGGGGATGGATGAAGTGTTCATGGTGATGGTTGGGGAGGGTGGAAGTGTGTATGGAAGTGGTTGGGGAGGGATGGAGTGTTCATGGTGATGGTTGGGGAGGTGGAAGTGTTCATGTGATGGTTGGGGAGGGAGGAAGTGTTCATGGTGATGGTTGGGGTGGGATGAAGTGTTCATGGTGATGGTTGGGGAGGGAGGAAGTGTCATGGTGATGGTTGGGGGGATGAAGTGTCATGGTGATGGTTGGGGAGGTGGAAGTTTTCATGGTGATGCTTAGGGAGGATGAAGTGTTCATGGTGGTTTTTGGGGAGGGGGTAGTGTGTATGGTAGTGGTTGGGGAGGGATGAAGTGTGTGTGTGGTGGTTGAGAAGGGACGAAGTGTTGTGTGGTGGTGGTTTGGGAGGGATAAAGTGTGTGTGGTGGTTGGGGAGGAATAAAGTGTGTGTGGTGGTGGTGGTTGAGGAGGATAAAGTGGGTGTGTGGTGGTGGTTGGGGAGGGATGAAGTGTGTATGGTGGTGGTTGAGAAGGATGAAGTGTGTGTGGTGGTGGTGGTTGGGCAGGGATAAAGTGTGTGTGGTATTGGTGGTTGGGGAGGGATGAAGTGTGTGGTGGTGGTGGTTTGGGAGAGGTGAAGTGTTTGTAGTGGTGGTGGGGGAGGAATGAATTGTTTGTGGTGGGGTTGGGGAGACAGGGAGCGTCCATGGTGATTAAGTAAATAGTTACAATGTGAGTCAAGATGGGTGTAGTTAGAACCTTTGCAGATGACATGATATACCTGCAGATACACCAGTAGCGGCTAGGAGAAACACTCAAGTTGGGCAGTTCTAGGGCGCGAAATACATTAGTATGCGCCAGTAGAAACGCTTCTCAACGCTGCCAGCAAAATGGATCATTATTCGTTCAATTACACCAATAAGGTGAAGTCGCATCGATGGCAACGATAGATGACAGTGTTGAAAATAGTACGTGCTGTCTAAAGCGTCTGCGCATGAGACTGAAACCAAACCATTCATACCGGTGTTAGAGTGTCAGTACTGTCGCATATTGTGTTGTTCTAATACGGGTTTTGATTCTTTCGTTGGGTTCCCGGCGGATTAACCAGTCGTTTATGCTAAGTGATTCTGTATTTTATATTTTAATTATACATATATTCCCATATTATTTATATATTCTTATCTTAGCTCTCTTCCTTTTAATTTTCATCATCTACTTTTTTTCTTTTCTATTCTCTTCTTCTGATCATGTATTTATAGATAATTGTGTTTCATCGTTTGTTTGCGTTGTCCTTGTACTCTGAAAAAGGTCCCTGGCCGAAATGTCCGTATTGTGTTGTGTTCCTTCCTTGTGAAGCTGTCTTCATACCTTGGAGTGTTCTACACTCCTCACCACTGGCCCCCTAATACGGGTTGAGGGACGACGCAAAATCATAATATTTATCAAGAAGTCAGTTTCTGCACATCGTCATCAGTTAATTACCATCACTATTTCAAGTGCAAATATCCCTTATCACCTTAACCTCCCCTGAGGCATTGCAAAACTGCATAATTGTTCTTTCGTAAAACCTTGACATAATTTGGTGGTATATTATTTGAGTTGTTCCTTATTGGTGCATATGCACTGAAGGTATATCCTTGTTTGCCCACGTAATTCGGAGCCTCAGCTTCTACTAAGTATATCATTTGCTATCTTAACTCGGGGGTGGGGGAGCATAAGCGCCTGCCTACAGCGGTCGCAATAGCAAGGTCGGCGCACCATCAGTCGACCAAGGCCTAGCATTTCTACCTCCTCGTGGTCTCCCCTGGAAACAGGCTGCGTCAAACCAGACTTGCTAACAGAAGCTAGTATCGCCGTGTTTAGAATGTATCACACTCATACGCATAGTTTCTTTTTGGTTGCTCCTTCCCTTTTGCATAGCCTTCTCTACTACACATATTGGGGTTCTTTGGTCTACTTACTATGCCATGCTTTTTATAGTTCTTCTCCTCTAGTCCATTGTGAGACACTTCGGTTTCCTCCTCTATAATTTTTTTTCTGTGCTCCTTACCCCTCATTTATTTTTATTGTACCCCACTATCAGACATCTCACTCTTAGCGTCTTTTTACACCTGTCAGTCTACTATTCGATTCTTTCTTCTTTGTGTTTGCACACTGCCCCCTGTGTTAACTCCTCTGGTTCTGTGTACATTTACGCACTTTTTGGCACGATTTTCGACGCTTCACGACAGCCGCACTTGGTTGCGATTTTATTTTGGATTTTACAGGATAGTTTTATTTATTTTTGTTGTTTTCTTTAACACATTTTGATTGTTTTTGTTTTGGTTGTTTCGTTATCAGTTTTGTGTGTGTGTTTTTTTTTTGTTTGTTCTGATGAAGGCCTATTGAGCCGAAAACGTTGTTTAGTATGTGTCGTCCACTTGTCACGTAAAGCTTCTTACATACCATTTTTTTATGTTTCCTTATCGCCGTGTTCACTGTAGTGGTGGTTGTTACTGATATAGATGACCCAGTATTGCAGTACCTCTGGGCTGGACTAATAGTCTCCTAGCATGGCCTGGACAGACGAAATCCAACCTCTCCAGTAAAAGACCGAATGTCAAGAAAGCCATTACGACCACATCTTATGAGTCAAAGGGCAACATGCGCGCATCAACTCGTGGCAATCCATCAACGTCTATTTTAACTCAACAGCTCAACATTATAGGTCAGCCGCACTACATAACACTGTCCGTGTCAGATTAATGAACCGAACATCAGGATCACTAGTATTAATGTTTATCTCGTTCGACCCAGGAAAAATATGTAACCAGTTTCAACTTCTGTTAACTCTCACCTCTCAGCCTGACAGGTGTCATTCAGACCCGATTAATTAATCATACAACTTTGAAAACTCCCGACGAGAGCAGAATTTTCTCCAAATTATCACCAGTCGTTGTATCAGCTCTCAATTCACCTGTACAATCTGCCGGGCTTCATTACTGTAAACAATCTGGTTAACATAACAAGGTTTCTGTCACGCACATTCTTCTTTTTCTACCTCTTTTTCTTTCCTTCCTCATCTGCCTTTCAGCGTCGAGGGGAGATATAATTTGCGGTCTTTTGCTCTTCTATTCGCTTCTGCTGCTGTTATATTTCCCTGTGCTTCTAATATTCCATCGACCCATCTTTTTCGTGGTCGAACCTTTGGGTCTGGTGTTCTCACAACGTTTATTGAAGGCTCGTTGTGTTGTGTTTTGTTCTTTCTGTCTTGTCACGTGGTCAAACCATTTTATCTGTTGTTTCCTTATATATTTTATGGTGAGGGCTATTCCTAGCTGTTTTCTCAGTTCTTCATTTATGATATTATCTCTTAGACTGTTCCTGTCATTCGTCTAACACATTTCATCTCTGTTGAAGTTATTTTCTTATTGTTCTTGCATCTAGGGTCCAGGTCTGGCATTGGTAGCACAACGTTGGGATAAAGAATATATTGTATCGTGCTCGTTTTGCCTCCAGAGTTATTTCCTTGTTGGACAATAGTGGTGATAACTGTCCAATGATTTGACAAGCTTTGTCGCTCATTGATTTATATATTTAAAGGCTAAAGACAGAGAGCCAAGGCGTTGAAAATTCTAGGTGTTATTATTTTATGATATTTTCAGCTTCAAAGCAAGCAATCCGGAAACTAAAGTTTAGGGCCGTTCATATTCTTTGTTTAAAAGCAAAATAGTAGAGGTTGGTACACAGTTGTATAGTAATGTAGTAAAGTTAACGGTTGGCAGATTACATAAAAAGGTAGGACATGGTGTATATTTGAGTACGGGTTTTGTACAGCCAGTCATTAGTAAAATGTATAACTAAAGAAGAAATTGCACGTTGTATTGTGCAAACGTGACTGTTGACACAAAAGCATTTAATAGGGGTTATGGACAGTGTTATGAAGTTGTAACATAGTCAGAGATGTCAAAGAAGAGAAGCCGCATTTATAATAATAATAACCATCATTATCATTGAGTGCCTTCTCAGTATCGAATGATGGCTACCATAGAGCGCCAATCCCTTCTTGCTTGCGTTTATGGTGCAGGTTGTCATAGGCTGGCTAATAATAATAATAATAACGATAATAATTAAAATTTGTGAGAATAATCGTCTTATGATTTTCAGAGAAGGATATTTCATTTCACTCTTTCTGAGTGATAAAACCCTTATCAAATTCGAGTGCAAAAAAGTGTATTGTTTTCTAAATACATTCCTATGTTGTGTTCTTTCAAAGACAATGTGAAGTTAACATAGTCTAGAAAATGCAACCGAGTTTGTCGTGGATAAAGAGGCATGGGTTTGTTTGAAATTCCAGCTCAACTTTACAGAGTAACTGAATTTGGAGTAGAGTGTTTACCAAGCAATATGGCACAAGAAAGTGATTTCTTCGAGAGGCTAAGAAGTCAGATTGCAGATGAGATAGATAGATTTTGTGATAGTGATCGAAAGTAAAGGAAACTGTTGAAGAGGGTTATTTGTTGTGTGACATGATTACTACTTGGCGAGAGACACTATTGATATTTTCTTTTTAATTATTGAATTGTTTGTGTATATATTAAAGCGATTTTTTTCTTTATTATTGTTTACAATGTAGCAAGAACGAACACACAAGTCAGGAGACTTTCATTTTTAATGTTATTATTTTTTTCGACAAGAGAGAACAAAACGAAGAGTCAGCTGAGTTATGGATCAGCTGTTGCGTCAGTTCGGTATGTCTCTGACTCAACTCTCGTCAGGCTTGATCACCATTTCCTTTGTATTCAATTACTGCTATAGAACGTCATGTTATTCACTAGCCCCTTCTCTCTGCATCCCGGTTTTCAGTTTGTCATTTATTTCGTAGTCTGTGTGATTTCGTCCGCCTATTACACATTTAATGATAGAAACATTAATGCCGTAAGTAAACATGTATAACATAACTGTCTATTGCTTCACAATGCTACTGCAGTTTGTTTTATCTGCAGAATAATATGTAGACTAATACACGTGACAGAAATGCAATAAATAATTCGCAATAAAATATGTTTCTATTATATATATATATATATATATATATATATATATATATATATATATATATATATGTGTGTGTGTGCGTGTGTGTGTGTGTGTGTGTGTGTGTGTGTGTGTGGAGTGTGTGTACACCTTGACAGTAACCAATAAAATAATTTGCAAAAAAATAAATAAGTACCTGACTACAACTATTATAGACGGTAAACACTATTTATTATTTCATCAATTTTATCACTAGTTGTATGCTCTTGTTGTTTTATTACAGCTAAACCGATCAATACAGTAAAATCAATATTATACAAACTACCGAAATTATCGATTTTTATCGTTTCATTTAGTTGAACTCGAGAGAGTAATTAGGAACGAAAAATTATTTGGAGCGTGCCGTTTATCACTAACGCAGTAGAACAAATAAAGACATCACACTTTAAATGACTCACTCACATGGCTAATTAATAATAAAAAAATAAAATAAGAAATAACTAAAGTAACAACAACATTAGAAGAAAAGCTACGAAAACAATGTTTGAAAAAGGAACCACTGAACAAGATGTACGGGCGGACGGTTCAACCAAATGGAAACGTGACAAACAAAATTAAATATTCATCTGGGATCATAAGCAAGGAAAGAGAGAAGGAGAAGAAACATGAGGACAAAATGGGTACAAATGTAATAACAAACTAAAGTAATATATAAACATGAATATTAAGTAATTATATTACAAACTCCGAGTAAATTGGCGAACGGGTGGATGAGCGAATCGATAACTAAGCGTGCCAGAAGAACACGGGTGCAAATCATGTAAGTGTAGTAGGATTATATATATCTTTTTAAATCAGGGACGAATAATAACTCAGAACGGCATAACAATATAGCTAACATGTGCCGTGTCTGATGATTTGTATAACTTGAGATTACTGCCAAGAAGAGTTTCAAAGTCACATCATACAACGCTATAACACATTGAATTAAACTCTCGCTATTGCATACACGAAGATACAATTACGGAATCGTGCAACATATTAAAGCAAACATGGTGTGGAACAATGTTACAGCTTGACGTGACTATAATGCAAAACAAGTATAATGAACGTTACGATAGATGGCCCTGTCAAGACTGGTAAGGTACACAAGTTATTCTGGCGCTTTATTTCTCAGATTAATCTGAAATATCGACACTTTTCTTATCTCTGTTATGTCTTCTGATTTCTATTCCAATGATGTAGAAAACTAAGAGTTTTTAAAAACACACCTGTTTCCAATGTGCTTCACTACATCTTGCTCATGAACAATGACATCTCATACACTATATACAAGCAATAATGCCGTAATTGATATAGTTCATTATACTCTATTAAAACACGTTATGAATTGTTTTAGTTTTTGCACTTGAACCGCCCAATTGTATTGTTATATTTGTCTGAAGACCAACAAACCGCGATTGTTTATTAATTCTAAAATTATACACAATTTGCCATTTTTTTTTAAAGTTGTGATGCAAAACGTTTGGCATAGGACACAAAACCTTATAAATCAATGGATGTTACAACATGACAATATTATTACAATGAGTGGTACAATATGATAATGCTGATACATAAATGACCATTAACACCATATTCCCAATATACATTTGAGGGACCGGAGGAAACATTAAACTGTTACATAATTTCTAGAGGATATTTCTAACCTCTGGTGTGTTTTCAACAATCTGAAACAGAAGAAGGGAAATTTAATTTCAAAAACACACATCTCAACTTTTAAATAATTTAATTATCCGTCCAACCCTATCTGAAGGACATATTTCAAAAACGCATCATATTTACTAGTCATTATTGCAGATTTAAATATTGTATAGTTAGTTAATTTTTTATTACAATAGCAATATTCCTGCATATAGTAATATACATTGCTACGATCCTCACACAAACACAAAACCAGTCAAATCGGCATGTGAAAAGACCATCTATAGACCATTGAATTGATTATCTCAAGAGGCAAACTCATTCATAATTCATGAATGTTTATCCCTAAATCATGAAACAACGTATGTTATGTCTTTAAGACGAAAAGACACTATACGATCTATCGGCAGTTCATAGCACTTACAAGTTTGGCGAAATAAACAATCTGAAATAAAAGAAATGCAAATATGTAGTTACCTAGATACACAGATATGATACATATACAGATGTGTATGCACTTATACTCATTACTGTTTCCAACAAAAGACGCGTATGTGTGTGTGACACTACTAACTAGATTATGTACTTATATTGTTTTGGTTTAAGATACTGCTCAACCTGCAATGTGGTAACATAGAGTGATGACGATACTTGAAAACTGTCATGATGAGGAGGGAAAACAGTCACAGACTGTGTTTTGTGCTTCATACCTCTTACCTCTTACCTCTTACCTCATACCTCTTAACTCGCAAGTAAAATGGATTGGGCGGAACATCATCAATGCGCTCCGGGAAGTGGGAAGGACACATGACCTTGACAAACATGAGCCCACGTCACTCTTTCAGATGAAAGAGATGGGAGTTAAGATGGGCATAGCCAGAAACGAGAAATTTAGTGGGCATGTAAGAAGACGAATCAAGCAACACAGAACTGGAGTCATCAGTCGCTGGACACTTCGAGACTTGCTGAGGAGATGATCTAAGCACCTATATAAATGTTCGGAGTGCAATGATGATGGGCCCCTAATAACTCAATAACACAAGTAAAAAACAAAGCATTAGCGATATTTTGTCGTCGCCTTTACTCTAATCTGCATTGGTTCTTGAATCCTCAATAATACATTCTTTTCACCCGCATTGAGGCCCTTACGAACTTCATTCTTGACATATAAGGTTTCCTCACTTTCGCCACCATTCACATAAATTTGCAGCGCGCCGACTCCTTAAAAGCTAACTACCAATCTTTTACTCGGAACTCACCACTCGCCATATATTCTATGTTATCATTTGGTAGTAGACACACGTAACAGGAACTTCCAGAATTTTCTGGTTATGAGAACCCATGAAGCTGCAGTCCATTGTGATGCCGAAAGGCTAGAATTAGACAGCCCAAGAAAAAGCTAAAGAATTTGGATACAAAGTAAGTAGATCATGTGAGCCCATATCAAGTATAAGTGATTCAAGACGACAAAGAATATAATTTCCATACATAACGCAAGTGTGCCGATCGGTGTTTTGAATTCAAAGTCTAACCAGATAAGTTAGCCACAAAATGTCCTTCTTAATTTGTTAACTTGAGCTTTGATTTCATTATATTCTTAGTATTGCAGTCAACAGACAAAGAATGGAGGTAAGGCAATTTTCCGTGAAGTAACTTTTGTAGAGAGAGGTTGGGTGTATAAGACAAACACGATCTAACTTGATTAATTAGACAGAAGAATATATGAAACTGACAAGTTTAATGATTTAAGAGCAATAGAGTGACTCTTATACAATCAATATATCTTTACCCCTGACATGTAATGATGTACCTGATAGCATATCTTGCATGTCTGATGTAAGACCCGCTCGAGAGTAAGCCCACGGTCATGACCAATAATTACTTCATAGTATAAGGAAAGTAATATCTAACAGGATGTTACGTCATCGTGAACTAATGCAGATATGTTTAATAAAGATGAAATCTTCATACAACAGGCGTATCATCACCGTATTGCAAACCACAGTCAAGTTAAGAAAGGAGGAATTACAGAAACAAAAATACTATGGTGTGCGGAGCAAGACAGAGTTGAATAATGACCATCATAATCTATTGGCAAGTAATGTGTAAGTCTTTAGGAATCAAATTGTATTATTGGATATAAAAAATACATAGTAATTTATTCGTTGGGACTAAATAAATGTTGGGTTTCTTAGCCATTATTTAAGTTAGTTCTAGATACTATTAGTTACAACAAAACATTGAACATGGGGTATTTAAAACTGATTGCACGACAATCAAAAACAAAAAAGAAGAATGGTGAAAGATAACTGGCAGATGTTGCAAACAATCAACCCACTCAAAATGAGACGTTGTACTACATCCTGTGCACTTTCTAAATAAGTACGAATCTGAGAATACTGAAGATTTATAAAAAAATGAATATTACATACGATTATGTGGTTCATAGTAGCTGTTCAACGTTCGATCTAATAAAAGCAACAGTACAAATTGGTTCAGTTCGATCCTGATCTGTAATGTCATTTTAAAATCTCATCAGGGGGCCTCGGTAGCCAAGTGGGAAAACATCCCCACTCTCCCGACGTTCGGACATCTCGTGTCGATTCCAGCTCTATACAGTGCGAGTTGTATTCATTGTTTAAAAAAAAAAAAATATCCCGCTGTCTACCCAGCCACCGGCACAAATGGGTACCAGGATAACACTGTGATAATTTAAGGAATGACGCCTCGCTCGTAATTTACGATGCTTCCGTTGACACTAGGCATGAGTCTCCAAACACTTCTGAATATTCAGCCGAGCTGATAATGATGTCACACTGATAGTGATGTCACGCTGATAATGATGTCACACTGATGATGATGTCACACTGATGATGATATCACACTGATGATGATGTCACACTGATTAAGTTTGTGGAGAAACTTGTGACCTGGGATTGCTGGAGGAAAAATAAAACCACACAAAAATATGGGTTAGATATGAATATCAAAAAGATTAACAATATGATCATAAACAAAGACAAACCTCAAAACCTACAAATGGATATCAAGTATGAATAAACAGACCTGGAGACAGTTCATAGCTGCAACTACCTTGGTCATATTGTAACCAGTGATACAAAATGTAAAATTGATATAAACAAACGAATAGGAATGGCAAGAACTAATGTTAATGCCTTGAAAATATGTAACATCAAAACAAATAATAACAGTCTATAACTAAGAAGAGCAAAATATTATATCTCTCAACATTCATCTATGATGCAGAAACATGGACATTAAACAAGAAAACATAAAAAAAATTGAAGATTTTGAATTTTGATTTTGTGGGTTTATAGAAGAATAGGTAGAATTGAATGGAAAGAAAAGAAAGCTGATGGCGAAATCTTAAAACAACTAAAAATTAAGATATTTTTTTTTCGATCGCCAGCTTTTACCACTGACGAAGTCCCTAGAGGCTAGGAATTGAATTTTGCGTGTTAATCTATTTTTCCCTGGCAGCCGTGTGTACTAAGGTCCCTCGCCGCACAGGCAGATAACTCCGATTTCGGAGGTGCTCATATTTTTTCCGTTAATTAGTAATTGACGTTTCCAGCCGGGCCTCCCTGCTGAGACCAGCGTGGTTGCCGGGGTTAGAATTCATAAATAAAAATCCCTAACTGGTGTAGTCGAGATTTGAACCCACAACCTCTCTGTCTCGAGGATGACGTCTTGCCTCGAGACCAACCATTCCCCCGAAAAGAGACTAGTAAAAACAATTCATATAAGACAAATGATAATTTTGTACCATGCAAAAGACAAAACAACCAACTAAAAGTAATCTTGAAATGAAAAATACAAGGTAAAAGAGGCAGAGGCAGATTAACATGGATGAATAACATCAAAAGATGACAAGTCAGCCAATGGCAACCTGCACCATCAAGGCAAGAGACAGATCGGAAAGACGATTCAAGGAAGACAACCTCCGATGAGGAAACGGCACTCAGTGATGATGATGATGATGATGAATGCCATTTATCTGTTGAAATATAGCAGCATTTTCTTGTTGCCTAGTTACAGAGATAAATCGTGTATGAGAATGTGCCAACAAATTTAGAAAACATATGTAAAAAAGACATTTTCGTCCCGACGTTGCGCTGCCAACGCCAGTCCTGTACCCTAGTTATTTCTAGCTTATTTTTCAGTTCTTTTCTGAAATTGTTCCTCATACTGTTTTCTGTCATTCGTCAAACAATATTTCATTTCGGTTATTTTATTTTTCTTGTTGTTGTTAAATATATATTTTAAGTATGGCATTGTTAGCGTAACTTTGGAATGAAGAATATGTTGTGGACTGCCTTTTTAGCCTTTAGTGTTATTTTTTTGGCAGACAGGATTGGTGACAATCACCCGATCGTTTGACAAGCATTGTTGTACCTTGAATATATAACTTCTGTTGCTTATGAAGAGTCATTTGCCACTATACCCCTCGTAGGCATTTGTATTCTTTCGCTTGTTTTTATTTGGTAAATGTTTAATTTTGTTCGAATAATACGATTGCATATATTTTTTTTAAACCCTGAACTACTTATGACTGTACCCTTATTGTTAGCCCTTTGTGGAATAATCCGTTAATTAGAACCATGTTTATTGTCTTACAAAAGAAAAGAGACAAAGATATTCGCTCTTTTTTGCAGTTGTACAGACGCATTTTTGGGGGAATTAATGTCTCTGATGTGATTACAAAAGAAGACATTGAACATGTCTGGAGTAGAAACGAAATACAAACCATCAAATATGTTAACGTCACATTACCTCTCAGGATTTCTCATTTTTGAGCTTATGAAAGACGTCAATTATTGTTACATTATTATGATAATTACAGTATTGTGATAAAGACTCGAAAGATGAGTAGGTATCATCTTGCATGCAGAAAAGACAAGAAGAGTGAAATGCTTTTACCCAATATCTGACAGAGTCCTTTTAGTGAAATTGAATGGAAAGCCAATAGACATAAATCTTATACAAGTTTATACACCAACAGCAGACAATCTAGAGGAAACAATTGATACATTTTACGACGAGTTAAATGAGACACTTCATAAATGCAAACCGCATGAAAACAACATTGTTCTAGGTGATTTTAACGCAAAAGTAGGAAAGGAAAGAGTTGAGGACGTAGTTGGTCATTATGGCTTAGGCGAGAGGAATGAAAGAGATGAGAAACTTATTGACTCGGCAAGAACACACAACATGATGATAGGAAACACCTGGTTTAAGCAACATCCAAGACGTCTGTGGACATGTAAAAGCCTAGGAGACAACGCACGTACTCAAATTGATTATATAATGATAAGCAATAGATTTAGAAACAGTCTGGTGTGTGTGAAAACTAGACCAGGGGCAGATTGCAATAATGATTATGTACCAGTTGTGGGAAAGCTTAGAGTAAAATTAAAAACAACAAAACGAGCCTCAGTTAACTATAAGTTAAATTTAGATTTACGAAAAACAGACACGAAGCTGCAAGACAAATATAAAATCACAATTCAGAACCGGTACAATGCAATAGAGAATATTTAAAGCATTGATGAACAGTGGTAAGTGTTAAAAGAATCAATGTAACAAACATCAGAAGAGTTCATACCACCAATGAGGACAAATTCAAGAAAGAAATGGATGACAGACATTTTGCAGCTAATGGATACAAGAAGATGAAATATAGAAAACAAATATAAGTATAAGAGATTAAAAATAAATTGTAGTAAAATGCAATGAAGCAAAAGAAGCATGGCTAAAAGAGAGATGCAAAGAGATTGAAATGAAACAAAAAGGAGATGCTAAAGTATTACAAACAATTTGAAGAATTAACAGGAAGAAAAACGCAATAAAAAACTGGATGTTTAAGATCAAAGGAAGGAGAACTGTTGATTGATCAAGAAAACATTAGGGAACGATGGACAGAATCCATTAAAGATCTTTATAATGATGAACGAAAGGATGTAAATATTAAGATAATAGAGAAGGACCAGAAATACTCAGAGAAAAATTGGAAGACGCCTTGCGCAATATGAAAGCAGGCAAAGCTCCTGGACCAGATAATATAGCTAATAAGAGATTGAAGTCATGGGTAATTTTGGAATAGAAAAAAATTAACAACAATATTGAATGATATCTACAACAGCGGATACATACCAGACGACATGCTCAAACCAATAGTCATAACCCTACCAAAGAAATCGGGCGATTTAATGCGATGATCATCGCACAATAAGCCTTATGAGTCATATGACTAAGATATTACTAAGAATTATCAAGCGAAGAGTGCGAAACAAAATCACTCCAGAAATTAGCGATGAACAGTGTGGTTTTGTTAGAGATAAAGGAACAAGCAATGTCATTTATATCATAATATCTTTAGTGAAAGAGCCATAGAGGTTAAAACAGATATATACCTATGTTTCATAGATTTCACCAAGGCATTTGACAAAGTAAAGCACCAAGAAATAATCACGATTTTAGAAAGCATAAACGTAGACAGCAAAGATCTAAGAATACTAAAGAACATGTACTGGCAACAAACAGCGGCCATAAGAACTGGAAACCAAATGGAAATGTTTCAACAAATAAAATAGGGTGTTAGACAAGGTTGTGTGCTGTCACCAGTTTGTTTAATATTATAGTGAAATTATTTTAATCCATAAGGGGCATGCCTGGAACAACAATTGGATGTCATAATATAAATAATCTAAGGTATGCTGGTGATACAGTCTTAATCGCTAAGAGTTAAAATGAGTTATACGAAATGTTGGACATTATAGTGAAAGAAAGCAAAAATAAAGGACAGCCTTAATAGCAAAAAGACAGATGTAATGGTAACAACAAAGAAGAAGACATTACCTCAGTGCAAAATAAATGACAAGTGGAACAATATTAAAACAGGTACATGAATTTAAATATTTGGGAACTTTGTTAACCTCAGACGGAAGATGTACAAAAGAGGTGAGATGCAGAATAGCTCAGGCAAACGTATCTTTCCAATAAATGAGGAAGATATATGCAATCCAGTTTTGACAATAGAAACAAGAAAAATAGTTCATAAATGATTGTAGAGTCAGTCTTAACAAATGGATGCGAATCATGGATAATAGAACGACAGACAAGAAAATCACTGGAGTCTGTAGAAATGTGGTTTTATAGAAGAATGTTAGAGTACCATGGACAGCTAAGAAGAGTAATGCAAGATGTTCTGAGAGCGGTCAAAGCAACACGAGAGCTAATTTCCAATATAGATAGAAACAATCATCATTTGTGGCCATATAATGAGACAACTGGAATATATTGTAGCAACTGGAAAAATTGAGGACGAAGTGATAGAGGGAAGCAAAGAGAAAAAAAATAACAGACAGCTTAAGAGAATGGCTTGGCAGAAGGTCAACAGCAGAAATGATGAAACAGCTGCCGAGATCGAAAGTTGTGGAGCGACATGATCACCTACGCCAGTAGGCCTAGTACTTGATGATGATAATTATAGTGATACGTGTTAATAACTGTGCATTGTATATGCATGCCTGTGGTCATGAGGAACAACATCTCCCTTCGAATTAATATATTTATAAACTATTTGTAAGTAATTTTTTTTATATTATGATTTAGTATTTTCATTCACAACATCCATTAATATTGCTGACTTACTTCTTTAGGACACAAGTAAACCTAGGAAGACATATTTTGTTTTAAATAAAGGTAACATATTTTTTCTCTTCATTACTTTCTTCCCTTACTTTATTTACGTGTGAACCATGTTATTATATCTTGTTTAGATAATTCTGTTCTAACGTTTTATCACTGTTATTGGATTCAATGTATAATGCTGTAATTACCCATCTTCATTTCTACAACTGTGAATGTTAGGATTTATCTATTGACTTAATTAACTATCTTTAGAATTGAATGAAATGGAAACATAGCTTTTTCAATCTTAAGTAGCTTCAGTAGATTCACTTTAAAAGTAAATACTGAAGCTACTTAAGATTGAAAAAGCTATGTTTCCATTTCATTCAATTCTAAAGATGGTTAATTAAGTCAATAGATAAATCCTAACATTCACAGTTGTGAATATGAGTCATTGGGAGTAAAATAAGAGAAAAAGTGTCATGCTTTTAGCGACCAGTGGTGATGGCATTAAAGTTAGTGTCAGGCTCATGTTCCGGACTTGACAACATAAACAAGACAATAAACAAATCGTCAGCTAATAGAAAATACAATAACACAATTCCAGGATTTAATAAACAATTAAAACGAGAAAGGTTGACTAGTTAGCAGTAACCAGGATAAAGGAGATGCAAACATCGATCATGAGGAAGAGGGTAGAACGTTTACCTGAGGCTGAGGCACTGACAGGTGAAAACGTGAAAATGATATTATGGTTAAGCTTGATCATCCTCATCGATGATATTCCTCTGATATGATCGTTTTTTGCCATACGTATGACATTTTGAGTCATCAGGTTGGTAGCAAGCACTCATGATGTATCAGTAGTTTGGTATTTTCTGCATGTTTTTCTTTTCAAGCAGCTCTCTCGTGGTTAAATCTCACAATTGGGGATACACAGATTCTACCGCAAAATTAACAATTGCAACTGTGGTGTCTGACCTCATAACCTTTCTCATGCGCTATTGTCATCTGATTTTTCATCAACGCTTCCAGAAATGTGGCATGTGTCATTTGTCATTTTTTTTCTACATATACTACGAATTGAATCCATGTTTTCCAAGATTCTTTAGCTGATAGTGATTTTCCAGATCTACTCTTTAAATTATCCTTATTAGTGCTCGAATTGTTATTTCACTTGCTTATTGAAAAGCCATGTCTTGCAATTTTTTTCTCGTGTTTGTCCAACATGTTGATGGTTTATCAAATGCATTTCGACTTGGATATCTCTCACGTATGTTGTTTCTTACATTTAGTAATGATGAATAAAGTTGGCAATACTTCTTGGTCCTTTTGTTCAAAGTAATCAAACATTGCACTACTTATCATTGATACCACCCACCGAAAAAAGAAGTATGAGTGTTGCAGTCAATGTTCTCTAGCAATGTACCCTAAAATGATATTTCATTTCATCTTATTCCTGGTCTTTCTCTACTTTCTTCACTTTTCTCTATCTTTTCCGCTACACATTAATGCCAGAGATAACTCTTATAACGCACATATTTTCGTCATAGTCCGCAACCAATAATGTACATATCTCTCTCTCTCTCTCTCTCTCTCTCTCTCTCTCTCTCTCACTCTCTCTCTCTCTCTCTCTCTCTCTCTCTCTCTCTCTGTCCATTTCGCACATTTTCCACCAAATGTCATAAAGTAGACTGGCCGATTATGTTATGTTGTCATATACAAATCTTCAGTCGCATTATATTTCCTTCCATATTTCCCGGAATGCTTGTTAATGTCAGGGGCACCAAATCCCCTTCCTCTACCCATTTTAAAGTTTGTCTTTTTTTAAATTTGTATCTCAACTACAGAAGCTAGAAAACGAATGTTATTTTACCTATGTTTTACTGAATTTTAGTTCTGTGTTTCCAATGGTGACAGTCTAAATACCGGCATCTTGTGCTACTACAATTGTTCGGTACACTTTATGCTATATGTTATATATTAATTTAATATGAGATATGCATGCTGCTTCTATACCATTACATATTATACAGATAATAGATCCTATTACTTACGACGAGCACCAACAATTTAAGCTGAAATAGAACAATCAATATTATGATCTAGAAAACAACACATTAATCTAAGAGTATCGTGTTGTCTGTGTAGTGTTTCTGTAAAACTACTAACCACTTCTTTTATTATCAATATGCCTAACGAATGTGTTGCTGAAAATCACTTGTCAATTCGAATATTCCCACCTGCATACAAAACTGATAACGATACTTTAGATGGGTCATGTAACATGAGTATCTTTCTCTCTCTCTCTCTCTCTCTCTCTCTCTCTCTCTCTCTCTCTCTCTCTCTGCGTTCAGGACTTCAATCAGAGTAGGATCCCAGACTCTCACATGAAGTCAACTGTCAGGTTAAGTGTGTTGATCGCCCCCACAGACAGAACATCACAATTAGAGCCCGCCAGATTCAATCTGATTGAACACCCGTTAACACGTTGCACTGTGTTCTGCACAGTGGCCCAGTGCATCCGATTTCAGCCAGCATTTTATTCAGGTTAGCTTTCCGTATTCTTTGATTGTCACCAATCTTCCTGCAAGGCAGCAGATGATCTTTTCTGTATGGGGATTCTGCCCTTAGATGGTCGGCCCTCCCAGGTTTACGAGCACCATCTGCCCGAGTCACTAGAGGTGACTAACACAGACATGTACACACAAATATTTGAGATGTGCCTAACACAGACATGCACACAGCGATACGAGGCATGACTACCACTGACACGCATCAATATATATGACACATGACTAACATAGACATGCACATAAAGATATGAGATATGTCTGACATGGACATGCACACACAAAGATATGACACATGCCTAACATAGACATGCACACAAAGATATGAGATATGACCAACATAGACATGCACACAAAAGGATATGAGATGTGACAAACACAGACAATCACACATAAAGATGTGACACATGACTAACACCGATACGCACTAAGATATGAGATATGACTAAACACATACACACATAAAGATGTGAGACATGATTAACACGGACACACCAAGCGATATGACTAACATGACACACACCAAGATATGAACCATGACCAGCACACACGCACACACACACACACACACTAGCCATGGCTAGCACAGAAACACATCAAGATGTGAGCCATGACTAGCACAGAGAAACATCAAGATATGAGCCATGGCTTCACAGAAAAACACCAAGAAATGAACCATGTCCAGAACAGAAACACATTAAATAATCCATATGCTTTGGTTTGTTGTAGTCGGCAGAATCTTCTTAACTTGGGAATCATCGACATACGAGACGCAGGTCC
Organism: Megaustenia siamemsis; assembly: GCA_032433765.1. Classification (NCBI taxonomy): domain Eukaryota; kingdom Metazoa; phylum Mollusca; class Gastropoda; order Stylommatophora; family Ariophantidae; genus Megaustenia; species Megaustenia siamemsis. The sequence goes on along the minus strand of JAVIAB010000101.1, from coordinate 45,573,589 downwards.
CGATTAAATTTTCACAGGTTTCGTTCAAACAGTTGTCCGGAGATTTGAGAGTGCAGTCTGACCCGTAGAACGTTCCCTTGCATGTACAGTTCCCTGTTGACTGTTCACAGGTGTCGTTCAAACAGTTGTCCGGACATTTGGGAGTGCAGTCTGACCCGTAGTACGTTTGCTTGCACGTACAGTCTGTACTTTCGGGGTCACATATGATGTCACAGCCATCAGAACACATCTGTTTGCACTGTAGCCCAAATTACCATCGGGACAAGTGTCAATACAGGTGTAGCCAGGATTGATGCTTACATTGTAGGCATTTTCCGGATTTGTCCTCACATAAAGGACAGACACTAAGGCAAGACCCGGAGCAGTCGTGCACAGATCCCTTGTGAGCAGTTGCCGTGACACGTACCGATGATGACGTTGCAGCCTTTGCAACACACACTACACACTGCACAAAACGACCAAGTATGCCCGTCCAGACAATAGGAGTCTGTAAATGTTTGCACCTCACACGCCGTCAGTGCACTGACGGCCTGCGAAATGGTCAGTGAGAACTCAATCTTGATGTGTGCCATTGTCGCTTGTGTGGTGACTATAATAGTGTTCAAAGAAATATTTGGGTATGATTTAAGAGCCACATTCCGACCCCCGCCAATGTAGATGGAGCAGATATTTGCAACTATCGCCCCTTCAATCCGTAACTTGTTGATCATACCAGCCCCAGAGCAAAAGACATCAATCTCATGCGAACTAACTGCAAACCTTGATTCATTATTACATGAGGCAGAACCATTTAGTTTTACCGTGAAACTGTCCAGATCTGTTAAGTCATTCACATAAATCCTAAACCAGGAGAACGGCACAGATTGATTGAGATTTGCCTGAACTGATGCATAGTCTGCGTCCGGATTATATGTGGTGTCGTTGTTATCAAACAGGAAAGTAGGTTCATATTTTTGGGCGTATTTGTAAACGAGATCCAAGTACTGACACTGGGGTCCGAAATATTCGTGCTGACAACTGTCATTGTTTGGGCATGCCCCTGTAGATTTGTCACAAACTGAGTCATTATAGCAGTGACATTGTAACGTACAGTTTGCCCCAAACCAACCGTCTGCACAAGTTAGGTCATTAGCTTCCAAGGTCACGAAGGAAGCAGCAGAATAAAGACTTGATCTACAGCGGTGGCTAACGAACTGTGTACAAACATTTATTGCCAAACCCGTGGTTAAATTTCTAAAAATCCGTCAACTCGCTGTGATAACATATAGCGTGATGTTCAAAGTCAACATTGTTTTCACCGTGGCTTGAACGCGTTTCACATGATAAATGTGTGGATCGTTTATTTACAATCTGGTTCTAGTGTCAAAAACGTGTTCATCAAACGTCACTACCACTTTGCTGAATCAGAATACCTACTGTTCGGAAAAATGAATACAGACTTGTGCCTCCAACCTGAAAATACAATAGCTAAGATTTAATCAATTATTTTATTTGTGTTTGTATTAGCATTCGCTCTATATTTGAAATCGTTTAAAGAGATGAATTAATTAATGGAAGTTGTTATATCGTTTAGCAATTAGTTTTAATGAACTAATGAAGATAGTTAAACAGCAGATCTACAGCTCAACGTCACTGAACCTTTCTTCCTGCACTAGGAATGTCAATAGTATAATTATATTATATATAATAATAATAAGTCATATATTATTATTATATAAACTTATATGATCCTACTTATAGAAACAAGATAAAGAGTTCTTAAATGTTATGTAGAGCCAGTCTTAACATATGGATGTGAATCATGGACAATAGACCAACAGACAAGAAAATCACTGGAGTCTGTAGAAATGTGGTTTTACAGAAGAATGTTGAGAATACAATGGGTAGCTAAGTAGAGTAATGAAACCGTTCTGAAAGAGGCCAAAGCAAAAGGAGAGCTAACTTCACAATCATTATTTTTTGGTCATGTAATGAGAAGAGAACAAATGGAATATATTGTAACAACTGGGACAATTGAAGTCAAAGAGATAGAGGGTAGCAAAGAGAAAAAAACATATATTAGACAGCTTATTAGAATGGCTTGGCAGAAGGTCAACAGAAATGATAAATAACTGTCGAGATCAAAAGTTGTTGAGAGACATGATCACGTACGCCAGCAGGCCCGGTACTTGATGATGATGATCCTACTTAATATGGCATACCTCCTGATAAATCGTAGTTTATAGATTCATAAACAAGGTGTGCATCTATTGGTTATCGGAACAAAATGTATTTATGTTTAACATTTGTGTTTTCTTAGTCTCTGATGTCTGTACATGTAATTTGTACCGACATTTAGGCAATTTTGAAATTTTATTTCAAATAAGCCATTGTCTATTTGATATTGTTCCCGCTATTATGTGATTTGAAAATGAAACACAGTAGTCACCCAATTTGAATCGTTCAAATATTGGAGCTAAAAACGACACGAACTATTGTTGTGGAAAATTATGATAACATTTTGTATTAACTGCACAGCACTTATTGTTACTAAATGTAGCTGAACAAAGTTCCCACTTTCATTCACTTAGAATTTCGTTTTCAAAAAAAAAAAGTTGATTCTTTAGTCCACGCTTTCCTCTGTTAAGTTAACACGATTTCCGGAAATTGTACCAGTACATGAAGATGTGGTCATGCACGTAAGGGTAATCAGTCTTCTTTCTGCTGGTGGGACTGTTCATCTCATATGTTAAGTACGACTGAAGAGAGCTGCTCACGAGAAATATTACATCTAACTGATCGTCACTTTCTCTGAGAGAAAGAGAGAGAATGATTCTTGGCGTAATCTGTATCATAACAATACTATAACGACCTTCGCACGTGCAGCTTACCCAAGACAAACCAATTGTCAGTTTGTAGTCCTGTAGGTTTGATTCCTATGAATACGGACAATTACTTTTTTTTTTTTAAATTACACATGAAATCGTAAAACATTCATAACAAAGATTGATGTCCATGCCGTTCACTCATGTCAATGCAGCGAATGGATAGTGTTTTTTTACACTAAAAATGACTCGACTTAATGCCGCTCCAAGGTCTACTTTAGAACTGTGTTTGTTATGGCGATTCACTTGCTTATGCGCGATGTCCCATGAATTTAAGCTCAGATTGATTCCATGCAGTTTGTATCTCTCAACGAGGCAATCTCATGCTCGATTCATCTGATAGTCTTTATTTTCGCACAAAGTAATAACATCCTTATTCCTGGTAATTTATGTCGAATTATTGTTATCGTCATCTCGGTTTATTGCTATGTTAGCTGCCAGACTTATTATTTTATTATAAAAGAGTACCGTCTCTCCATCAAAGGTTGGTTCGCCATTCCGCTCTGCCTCTTACTTTAAATCGTTCCGTACGTTTCGATGCATTATACGCCATGCCGATTTCTGTCATTTACGTTTCACTTCACAGTGCGAAACTCTCAATTTGATTAGAGTGAACTGTCATCAAACCACATTTTGTGTGTGTATTGTATAATCTTGGTATTGGTGAAATCTAATGCCTTTTTCAATCATCTAAAAATGCATATATAATATGTTATATGTTAGATAAAAGTATGTAGATTTATTCTTAAAACCATGAAAAATTGTGTCTCTGAAATATCTACAGTTGCATTGATAAAAAGCTTCCGTACGGAGATAATAGTGCAGGTTATCGTAGCCTGAGTTGCCCATCTTTTGATTTTACTCGTCCATATTAGCTTTGGCCTGCTTCTGTCTCTTTTTCCTTGTCATTTCTCTCACTGTAGTTAGAAAGCTCTGCCTTTGAATGAAACACATAATAAGCCCACAAAATATCATTTGTTTTGTATGAATTGTGTTTATTAGTTCGCTTTTTATTTTTACTTGTTTAAGACTTCATTTGTTTTCTTTTCTTTCCATCAAATTTGCCTGATGGTTTGTGGTTGGTTGCGTTGACCCGATGACTAAAGCATTCTAGAGTATCGTGGTAGACTAGAATATTCCTCTTCATCATCTACCCTTCCTTACAAGGACGTAGTGGTCGTGTCTGCGTTGTGTTGTGATTTGGTTTGCAGTATAACTGTTATATTTGCGCATTTCGGCCCAACACATCCGACTTCAGCACGACATTTTTGAGTACCGGGTTGTCTTCCCTCTTCGATCACTGCACGCTTGGCCAGACTAGACAGGTTAGTCTGTAACTGCAGGCACCGCCGAGAAGTGGAGCAGGGTCTGGATGGTTTTCGTTCACCGATCCTGGCGCAAGCCATCAGCTGTGAGTCGCTGACAACTTCCAGCTCTGTTGCTGGTAGGCGCGCCTTCGCCTCCAAATTTGTCTATATTATGAAATATAATGTGCGTTTCCAATCTGAATGATCACATTTAATTAGTGATATTTCATTTCTGAAATATGAATTATTTTGGATAAGAAATACCACATAGTAAATGTGTTTCCTGACTTTTGCCGCTTGAATTAACGCAAAAATGGAGCGAACGTCAAACATGTGTTTTTGATCAATGAATGAAGTAACGATTAAACTGTTAATGATATACATGCTCCTAGTATGTGTTCATGTTTAAGTTACTTTAAAAGCATATTACTTACTTTCACTAGCCTTTTCAACTCAAGTACAAACTAAGAACACACGAATTTTATTTCGTTAAATAATTTAATTGTAATAACATATGTCACGTTATTGTTAATTCTTCATGTATGGTGTAATATATGTGTTTTTCTTATATTAGTAGCTTTAATCACATTTCCAAACCGTAAGGGTAGATTTGAATTTGAGAAATAATGAGATCACCATTACTAAATTTTAAATAAAGAGTGCCTATAAAATTACAGCTTAAGAAAATCAATTCGAATAATAGTAGTATTTTTACAGGACGTTCGTGAGTGCTACAAATAATGAAAGAAACAGACCACTCTAAAGGCCTTTGAAAACAAATGCCATAAGGCAATTGCATTGAAAAAAAAGGTCTTAAGACGAATGCTGAAATAAGAGAAATGGCAATGCAACTATTATTAAATAAAGACAATTTCATCTCATGAAAAGATTATATGTTGACCGTCTACTGAGCAGAAATCGTCATCATCAAGTACCAAGCCTGCTGGTGCAGGTGATTATGTCTCTCCACAACGTTTGATCCCGCCAGTTATTTATCAATTATATTGCTGACCTTCTGTCAAGCCATTCTATTAAGTTGTATGGCATATTTCTAATTGCTTCCATCAATGTTTTTCTTCCTCAATTGTCCAAGTTGTTACAATATTTTCCAGCTGTTCCCTTCTCGTCACATAGCAACAAGTGATGATTTTTTCTTCCTAATATTGAATATTAAATCTCTTTTTGCTTACCACTTTCAGAACGATTTCACTGCTCGTCTTAGCTGTACATGGTATTCTCAACATTCTTCTATAAAACCACATTTCTACAGCCTCCAGTGTTGTTCATGCATCTTGTCCTAGAGTTATCAGGAATATAAAGGGCGTGACATTGTTTTGTGTGCTAGTCACCATAATGGCTCATCATATATCCCTATACCGGCCATACGTTAATCTTATGTTATGTTGTTTGATGTGCGACGAGGATAATCTGACGACTAACTGAATGTTTATATGTTCGGAACTGGAGTCAACAACGATGGCCAAACATCATCAAGCCCTATACGTTTAAAAAAAAATATGGCGATCATCATTTTCAGGAGGACGTGAACTTCCGGTATATGGTTTTTAAGGCGGCAGGAACCGTTGAAGGCTATGCATGAAAAGTGTTCCTTGTTGCAGTATCCTTATATTCCAAGTCCATGGGGTTGGTCTCCAGGCAAGTCGCCGGCCTCGAGACAGAGAGGTTGTGGGTTTCCGGCTACACCGTTTGGGATTTTATTTATGATTTCTCTCTGCGGCAACCACCCCTGGTCTCACGCCGGCTTGAAACGTGAGTTCCTCATCGACGGAAAAAAAAAAAAAAAACATCAGTACTTCCGAGATCGGAGTTATCTGCCTGTGCTGCGAGGGCCTCATGTGCATACGGCTGGCAGGGAAATATGGATTAACAAGCAAAATTCAGTTCCTAGTGTCTAGGGACTTCGTCAGAGGTAAAAGCTAGCGAACGCAACAATATTAACAACAACAATTGGATTGACAGTATCTTCCACGTTTTTTTTAGAAAGATGCTTTTGCCTGAGCTATTCTAGTAGCACCTGTGGTGTACATCTACCACCTGAGGTTAGCATTATTCACATATATTTAAATTAATTTACTTGTTTTCATATTGTTCCACTTGTCTTCATGGTGCATTGCGGTGAAACCTTTTTTTGTTGCTACCATTACTTCTGTCTTTTTACTATTAAGACTGAGTCTTTAATTTTGCTTAACATCACAATAATATATAACAGTTCATGTGACTCATTTTCACTCTTAACAGTTAGGATGTATCATCAGCATACCTTAGATTATTTATATTTTATAGTGTTATTCCAGGCATGCCCATTATAGTTTTAAATTATTCTCCCTATACATATTAAATACATTTGGTGACAACACACACGCTTACATGAAACCATGTTTTATTTGTTGAAACATTTCCAAATGAATCCCTGTTATTATGGCAGCGGTTTGTTGCTCGTGTATGTGCTTTTATATTCTTACATCTTTGCTGTCTACGTTTATGCCTTCTAAAATGTGGATTGTTTCTTGGGTTATTACTTTGTCTAGTGCTTTGGTGTAATCTATGAAACAAGTATATATGTATATATATATATGTTTCCACCGTTATGACACTTTCACCAAATATCGTATGTATATCATATATAATGCATTCGTTATTGTTCATCCCTTTACCTCTAACAAAATTACACTGTTCATAACTAATTTCTGGGCTGCATTTGTTTCGCACTTCTCGCATGATGATTTTTAGTAATATTTTAGCCATGTGACTATTAAGGCATATAGTACGACGATCATCGCATTCAATCGCACCGGATTTATTTGATAGGGCTATGACTTTTAATTTTAGCAAGTCGCCTGGTAAATATCCGCTGTTGTAGATATCTTTCAATAGTGTTATTATTTCTACTCTAAAATCACACTTGGCTTCAATCTCTTCTGTAATTATATTATCTGGTCCGGAGCTGTTTCTGCTTTCATATTGCGCATGATGTCTTCCACTTCTTCTTTGATTATTTCGAACCTCCCTAATTATCTTTAAGATTTACTTCTGTTCGTTCATCATCGTAAATATGTGCAATGTATTATGTCCATCGTTTACTTAAGCTTTCTTTTCAATCAACAGTTCTCTCCTAATTTATATCTGAAACATTCCGTTTTTGATTACGTTCTCTTCCTGTTAAGTCTTCAATTTGCGTGTACATAGCTTTGGCATCTCCTTTTTGTTTAATTTAAATCTCTGTGCATCTCTGTTGCCATGCTTCTTTTGCTTCATTGCATTTTATTACAATTTCTTTATTTAATCTATTTTTATCATCGCTGTTATTACTATATCCTATCTGTGTATCCATTAACTGTATAAGGTCATCTGCCATCCATTTCATTCTTGAATGTGTCCTCACTGGTGGAATGAACTCTTGATGTTTGTTGCATTGATTCTTTTAGCAGTTCCCACACCTCATCATTACGTTTGTATGAGGAGATATCACCAGACAAAGCAAGGTCACAAATGAGGAACAATTAGAAAAAAATAATGCAAATGCTAACATTAAAAGAAGAACGCTTAGAAGCAGAAGTGTCTTTCTAGGAAAATAGGTCTCTGTCTCAGAACAAACCGGTTCAGATGATGACAACAAATGTATGTTATCGGCGACAAATAGCGTGCACTAAAAAAAAATGCCTAAATAAACATATTTTCACTAAATTGACGAACTTCTGGTGATTCAAAGATCTCAGTCAACAAACACAATTTAGACAGTTCAGGTTGTGTGTGATGTCAGTGCTAATATATAGATGTGAAAAGTGGAAATCCTCCACAACTTTGGATTGAAAATTAAATGTATGTGAAAGAAATATATTTGCCGTGCCTCAAACATAAGTAGTAAAGAATAGATTTCAAATGAAAAGGTTAGAGATGAATAAAAGAATGAATAGTCGAACTTTATACGAATTCAGAATTAGATCGGTCATATTTTGAGAAAAAAATGAAGAAAGAATTTCCAGATCAGGTATTCATGTTGAAATCATCTAAAAAAATTAGAGAATCGCCAAGCAGAACATTTATTATGGAAATCGCAACAATGAAACCAAGAAACAATTAAGAACTATAAGAATTACTTTCTTGTCGTCAAATGTGGAGAATTATGACTTCCGCCCTATGTTCCATCTTCGGCCCTTGAAGAAACTTAAATGAGTAAATGAATGAAAGAAATGCTGGCATTGGGTATTTTTTTTACTGCCAGAAAATGAAAAAAAATATTATACTAAAATAGAATATTGACATTGTTGTCAAAGTTTCTATGAGTGATTAGCTCAGTTAGATTAGCTCATATGACGTCATTGTTAATATGTATAAATAACACTTCCTTCTTATCTTCCTCTTTCCTTCCTGATTTGCCTTTAAGGGTCGATGAGAAATACAATGTGCGGTCTTTTTATTTTATACTGGCCTCTGCTGATGTTATGTTTCCTAGATATTATATCTATTCCACGAATCTATCTTTTTCTCGGCGTCGGCTATCTAATCTCGCAACGTTTATTAAATGCTCGTTGTCTTTTGGTCTTTCTAATTTATACGTCTGTAAGGTATGGATAGCATGGGGAGGCGTGGTGAAAACCGTGTATAGTGCCAACTTATAGTACGAGAACAATGGAACCCACGTGTTGTAAGCCTACATACGACGTAATTCTACCAAAAATAGAAACAAACAGAAAGTCACTCCCGGCACGAAACATCTTAAAAGGAACTAACAATATAATAGAAGGTAATTAGAACAGTTGTAAATAAATTAGATAATGTAATTAAAACACTTAGTTGTTGTACGTTGATTCCCAGTTCCCACTTCACGTGTGGATGGCGTAAAATGGTCATGAGAAGTAAGAAACGGAAAAGTAGTAGCCTCCGTCAGTCGTTGATTATAGATTTTGCAGCACCCCTAGAAAAATATTATATTTTCTTTCCTTTCGACGTGATCTCTGTTTTTTTTTTATTAATGTGCGTGCTTCTTGTTTGAGTTGGAGCTTTAGAGTGTGTTTTCAAAGATTGCGGTCTCTTTTATTTCTTTCGATGCTGCAGAGACTCCATGTAAAGTTTATACACGTCTATGAGTCGGTATTCTGGGCTCACCTTAGTTCTTTTATCATCTGCTAGTTGTCCATAAAGTATAGTTGTTGGTATGCGACCATCTTTCATAAGGTGTAAGTGGAGAAACCAAGAAACAGGAGGTTGTGGAAGTTAATATCCCCAACTGTTATCGTAGGCAAAAAGGCTTAGGTAAGTCACAGAAAGGAGAACTTAAAAGAGAAAGGGCTGAATGAGTTATGCAATCATGTACGAGAAATAATCACAATGTACTATGCAGTTTTTTGTTCTTGTGTTCGGAAGAAAGCCGAATGTGGACAGAGTTGCTACGAGTTCGAAGTGTTCTTTAATGTAACGCTGTCACTACACATGGTGTTCACCTCTTTCCTAGTTCATCAACTTTGCCACATCACTGCATGTATGTGTCTATTACATGTTAATCTCAAACATGTAAGTGTACAGTAGACTGTTTGACGATTTTCTTCTAGGCCGAGTCATTGTATGATTGTTAACTGACCGACATTAAACAGACATGTACATTATGAATAAATGATAACTGGGTACATTTGACACAGTTTTCGAATAATAAAAAAAATGTAAGATATGTTTGAGATACAAATATTTCGAATAAGTGAAATAGTATATTGTTATCATTATTAAAAACACTTTAAGACAATATTAATTACATTTCTGAAAATCCTCCCAGCTGAAACATAATTTTTAGTTTTATTAAGAAATTGTTCTCAACACGGTTGGATGGTGTTATCATCAAATATATTATCAAACACAATAACACAATATTGGCCGTTGATGTGTTGGAGAATAAATTAATTTCTTGACTGATATTGTTTGTTAATTGCGACTCGATGTGTAATTCGTCATAGAATATAAAGAGATAATGCAACAATGTTACAAACTAGATAAAACAATAGAACGAACATCTATTTATAAAAAAATGCACATTGTGTGATGTTTTCTGTAAGAATTAATAGAAAAGCACAGTGAATAATAGTGTATGCAGTACCACGTTCAGCATAGGCAAAAATGATATAATCAGCCGACTTAACATGGTTTCATATATATATAAACTAATTAAATAATGGAAAGTGTGCATCTACTCCTAATATAAATTTATATTCAACGCTATGATGTTTATTGTTGTCATTGCACACCCTAGAAGAAAAACTAACAGAGGAATTCAAGAACCTCGCTCACGAAGTAAGCACAGTAGAAGAAGTGTGGAACTTAAGAAAACAGTAATCATCATCTCAAAAAAAGTATGTGGAACGAAACTAAGGACAAAACAATGAAATAAGACCACCTCATGGTGAAAAGGACAAATCAGAGAAGCAATTAAAGTAAAAAAAAAAGAAACTTTATATAATGGAGGGAGAATAATAACCAGCAAGAATATGAAAGAGATGCCATAGATCGAAAAAAAGTTAAACATTTTGTTCAAAGAAGCTAAGCAAAATAAACGGACAGAGTTGAGACAAAATATGGGAATACAAGACAGCCAAATAAATTTCAACTAAGTAGTAATAGCAACAAAAGTATTCAATCCTGCTGGGCTCATAAATGACTAAGATGGACAGCGAATATCAAATAACCAATATATGCAACACAGAAGGAAATAATATTTTGAAGATCTATAAAACATGACACCAACTAAACAAAACACAAACCACGTAAGAATGTGCAGGCATTGAACCAACATCATGAAAGAGGAAATTTATGAATTAATAAATATGCACAAAGAAATAAAGTACTGGGGATAGATACCATACCAGTAACAATAATAGGAACAGCAGGGGAAACATGAGTGACGTGACTGCACAGAATATTCAAAGCAGCATGGTATCAACAGAAAGCCCAAGATGGCTGGCAATAGGCAATCATCGTACCAATATGGATAAAGATAGGTCGCAAAAAGACTGAAATCAGTGATATATCGCTTTTTAGCCGTGTAGGAAAGCTATACGCCAAAACCGTTGAAAATAGGCTGAGAAAATACTAGAATTACAAGTAAACAACGCTAAAATTGGGTTCTGAAAAAAAAAAAAAAACAGAATGTACTGGCACTCTATTCACTTCAAAAAAGTTTGATGAAAAGAATACAGAAAACAATACAAATGTGTACATCGCTTTCATTGACCAGGAAAAAGCATTCGACAGAGTAATTTGAGAATAATTGTGGGAGATACTAACAACATTTGGTGTAAGCCTATATATAACCAACCTAATTAAAGGTCTCTATTTCAGCTGTAGCTGCACAGTCAGAACAGCAGGCAGCACAGACCACTTCGAAGTTAGAGCAGCTGTAAGACAGGGGTGTGGACTATTCTCCCTACTGCCCCCCCCCCTGTTTATTACATATATGGACTGTATCTGCAAGATAGTCAACACATGCTAGACAGAGGAGATCAACGATCTTTTATTTGCAGACACTTTGAGACACAAATGCATGGAAATAAATAGAAGAACTACAGGAACTCACTCTCTAAGAGAATTAACAGCACAGTCACAAAATACAACATAGAAGTCAACATCAACAAAACAGAAGTCATGAATATCACAAAAGAGAAACATACAATCAACATAACTTTAACCTGCAGACAACTAAAACAAGTATATTAATTCAAATACCTAGGAAATCTAGTGACAAACGATCATTCACAAACAATAGAATTACACTTAAGAATACACAAAGCTTGTCAAATCATTGGACAGCTATCACCACTTTTGTCCAACAAGGAAATAACTCTAGAGACGAAATGGGCACACTACAATACAATCTTCATCCCATCGTTGTGCTACCAATGCCAGCTATAGGCCCTAAATGCAAGAAAAATAAAGAAAAGTAACATCTATTGAGATAAAATGTGTTAGACGAATGATAGGAAACAGCATGAGCGATACGATTAGAAATGAAGAACTGAGAAAACAGCTAAGAATAATCCCTGCCATAGAATATATTCAAAGACAACATATAACATGGTTTGACCACATGACAAGCTAGAAAAATCAAAACACAACACGAGTCTTCAATAAACGTTGCGAGAAAACAAACCCATGACCTAGAGAGGAAAAGGTGAATTGACTGAATATTAGAAACACTAGGAATCATAACAACCGAATAGCAGAGGCGAATAGAAGAGCAATAGCCCGGTACTTGATGATGATATATAAATAAATTGCATAGTTAGTCTTCTTTTTTTCTACTTAAAATATGGACTCCTGTATTTAGTCTTGATGTATAACTGGCTAGCCTGGTAATTAATTGGCAATTAAATCATTTAGACATTAGCATTGCTTGTTTAATTTTAAATTGGCCAGTGTCAATTGTTACTAACAACTGAAATTGAAAATAACACATATAACCTTTCAGTTAATAAACACAAGTATGAAACAGTAGCTATGTAATAAGAAGGGACCAGCTGGAATATATTGTGCTTAATGAGAAAATTGAGGACGAAGAGAAAAGAGGAAAGCAAAGAGAAAAGATACCAGAATACTTCAGAAAATGGCATGGCAGAGGGTCAACTACTACTATAAAGATTTAACCGGTTCCCTTATGTGGTACAAAAATAAGGATTTCGTGAAGGTATGATATAGCTTAATATACATGCATATGCGCGCCAGTTACTGATATTTTACTTACACGATATGCCATTTTCTTTCCTTTTGACGCCTAAGAAATCGTAACGATTTCGTATTTTTCTATTACGCTTATAAAACATGTATATATTAAGCATTGAACATATGTCAATAGAAGTGATAAACAAAGTTTATCGGCGGTATATAGAGCTTATTCTGACCTATGGAAGCGAATCACTGACAGTAAACAAACACATGAAAAGACGATTAGAGCCACATAGATGGGATTTCTCAGAAGAATGTTGAAAGTTCTCTGAACAGCTAAAAATACCAATGAGAACATTATCAAAGAGACCAACACAAAAAGGAGTTCATAAAAGAACATCACAAACAATCAACATTTCGGGCACATCATGAGAATAGGAGAGTTCCAATGCTTTGGTACAGCTGGAAAAATACATGGAAAGAGAGATCGTGGAAAGACAAAGAGAGAAAATACTAGATATCTCCGTGTCTTGGCATGGTAAACAGTCAACAACAGAATTGATACAATGCACGTCGGATATAAGATCGTGGAAGGATATTAACAATAAACGCTTTAGGTATGCCACATGAAGATGATGAGTTGTGAACGCTCTAATGCATAAAAACCATAGTTAAAATAGTTCTCTTTCTTTTTTACCAGGATCGAAAGTGTCGTCTATCTGTTTGTAGTATCCTACCACTCATTCTACCAGGATCGAAAGTGTCGTCTATCTGTTTGTAGTATCCTACCACTCATTCTACCAGGATCGAAAGTGTCATGTATCTGTTTGTAGTATCCTACCACTCATTCTACCAGGATTGAAAGTGTCATGTATCTGTTTGTAGTATCCTACCACTCATTCTACCAGGATCGAAAGTGTCGTCTATCTGTTTGTAGTATCCTACCACTCATTCTACCAGGATCGAAAGTGTCATGTATCTGTTTGTAGTATCCTACCACTCATTCTACCAGGATCGAAAGTGTCGTCTATCTGTTTGTAGTATCCTACCACTCATTCTACCAGGATCGAAAGTGTCATGTATCTGTTTGTAGTATCCTACCACTCATTCTACCAGGATCGAAAGTGTCGTCTATCTGTTTGTAGTATCCTACCACTCATTCTACCAGGATCGAAAGTGTCATGTATCTGTTTGTAGTATCCTACCACTCATTCTACCAGGATTGAAAGTGTCATGTATCTGTTTGTAGTATCCTACCACTCATTCTACCAGGATTGAAAGTGTCATGTATCTGTTTGTAGTATCTACCACTCATTCTACCAGGATTGAAAGTGTCATGTATCTGTTTGTAGTATCCTACCACTCATTCTACCAGGATTGAAACTGTTGTCTATCTGTTTGTAGTATCCTACCACTCATTCTACCAGGATTGAAAGTGTCGTCTATCTGTTTGTAGTATCCTACCACTCATTCTACCAGGATCGAAAGTGTCATGTATCTGTTTGTAGTATCCTACCACTCATTCTACCAGGATCGAAAGTGTCATGTATCTGTTTGTAGTATCCTACCACTCATTCTACCAGGATCGAAAGTGTCATGTATCTGTTTGTAGTATCCTACCACTCATTCTACCAGGATCGAAAGTGTAATGTATCTGTTTGTAGTATCCTACCACTCATTCTACCAGGATCGAAAGTGTAATGTATCTGTTTGTAGTATCCTACCACTCATTCTACCAGAATCAAATGTGTCGTGTATCTGTTTGTAGTATCCTACCACTCATTCGACCAGAATCAATTGTGTCATGTATCTGTTTGTAGTATCCTACCACTAATTCGACCAGAATCAAATGTGTCGTGTATCTGTTTGTAGTATCCTACCACTCATTCTACCAGGATCGAAATTGTCGTCTATCTGTTTGTAGTATCCTACCACTCATTTTACCAGGATCGAAAGTGTCGTCTATCTGTTTGTAGTATCCTACCACTCATTTACCAGGATCAAATGTGTCGTGTATCTGTTTGTAGTATCCTACCACTCATTCTACCAGGATCAAATGTGTCGTGTATCTGTTTGTAGTATCCTACCACTCATTCTACCAGAATCAAATGTGTCATGTATCTGTTTGTAGTATCCTACCACTCATTCGACCAGAATCAAATGTGTCGTGTATCTGTTTGTAGTATCCTACCACTCATTCTACCAGAATCAAATGTGTCATGTATCTGTTTGTAGTATCCTACCACTCATTCGAACAGAATCAAATGTGTCGTGTATCTGTTTGTAGTATCTTACCACTCATTCGAACAGAATCAAATGTGTCGTGTATCTGTTTGTAGTATCCTACCACTCATTCTACCAGGATCAAATGTACATGTTCGAGTAACTGTAATGTGTTGCGAATCTGTATGTAGTATAATACCACTCATTTTAAGCCACGGTTGCTGAAATTTTTTTCTGTACTTGTCTGCTGATCATAAGTCAAAGACGTGACATCTTTTTCCACTCATTTGACACTACTTTAATGTTCATCCACCTTTTAAATATAGGTAGCATGTATTATCTTTGAATAGGTTAGACTGTGTTCAAAAACTGCGACTACACACTTATGAATGTGTCGATAATCATTGAATAAAATTGGCATGTCGTCGTAGCCAATAATATCGTCACTAGGCATACCAGTACTGAGGCACTTAATTATGGAAGCCACCCGTATCATTGAAGACAAGAAAACAAATGTGTCAATCATTTCAAATAGAATTAAACTTGGTATTGTTTTTTTTTTCGTCATCGTCGAGCGATAGCCTCCGATCTTGTTACTATATCATTGGACGCACATTCAGAGTACCAACAGCAATTTCTGGGAACTCTCCCTAATATTATTGTTCTTCTAAAGTTATATGCATTATTCCCATCGCCATCATGATCTTTACTTTTCTTTGATGTCAGTATTCTTTTCTTCATCAAACGAAATGTTGTATCGATAGTTATAACTATTTTTCGACATTAAACAATAGCCTTGCCTACCTGTCGTACACTTAAATGCCTGGGGCAGACTATTGTGGGGAGATTGATCAAATAGGAAAGTCAAGATCGCCCGATTATTTTTTTTTATGAACGAGGGGATCTACTAATGCAAATGTTTCAATCGGTCTGTCTTATTGTAACACTTTCAAAGTGTTGAGTTATTTGTTTAACACAGTGATGTACTTCGACTTGTCTTTCTATGTTTAGTAACGAGTTGTTAAGAAATCAATGGGGGTGCGGAGACACATACGAATTACTCTATTTACTATAACGAACTGATGACGTGGCAGAAGTAGCCAAGACAAATGATGGGTATGAAGATATCGCGTTGACGTTATGACCTAATCAGAATCATTGTATTATTATGAAATGTACTCTTTATGTACAATTAGTTAGATAGTGCGATTACTGTTTCAAGAATGTGATCATAGCAGCCCTAACATTCATGCAACATGTAACGACGGTTCCTACTGTTATCATGAATCTTTTTATAGACGGCTGACGAGCCATGTCTTGCTGTAGTTATCCGGTCTATAGATAAATATTCTCAAAATGTGAACAAAATGGAACAATATTTTATATGAACAGGCTTGTAGCTTTAATGAGACGGATATTTTTTTTTTTCAAGTGTAACTTTCCTACTCTAGTGGTGTTCGAGTAACTGCAGTCCGCAGTGTGCTTTATACAACGTTATTAATGGGTTGTAGATTGTTGAATCACACGATCTCCCATCTAAAATAATAAATATTGCGATAAGAAATCAGAAAACGACACGACTAAAATCATTCAAATTTGTTTTACTTAATCTGATCACATGGTTGGAATATCCCCGCCTTCTTCTCTCGAGCGTAGATTTATTTATTTATTGGATTGATAATTCCAATGTATCTGTTCTAGTCTTGATTTCAGAATCAAATATGCGTAATCATCATTTGATAACGCCACATGTCCAAACAGTGGCCCCAATATTTAACTGGATGTTAGTATTGTGAACAATACATCATGTAATGCTAAATGAAGTGCATTGAATTAAAAACAAACGTGTACAAAGCTCACAGCACAAAGTGCTTTCTCTAACAAAAGAAGCAGGTTTGGCAGGCATTGACTAACTCTATATAATCGACCCCTTCCCCCCCCCCTCCCACTCAAGAACAGAGCTAATTAACGGATAACTCTACAAACCCTATGTGTCGTCTCAGGCAACATTCAGGATCAAGAACCACGATCCGTGTATTTCTTTTCTTTAACATCATTCACTCATGCATTTTAAATAGTGTCATATTGTCTTGATAGTTCAAAGGTTGTTGCTAACTATTCCCTTAATCGATCAAAATTAACATCTTTAGCAATCATTTTACTAAAAGTTGCACACGGCTATTATTAAAGATCTCCTACGCAAATTAAAGGAGGCTAATCGGTTTTGCAAATACAAACTCACACACATATTTTGAATAACATTTTTCGTTTACATGAATGTCAGTTATAGATTTTGCTACTTACTTTCTGGTGCTTAGACAAGAGAGTACGTATCTGAGAAGATATTGAGGAGCACTTTTAGACACAAATATGTAAGTTTATATACATGTCACATTTTTCTTTATCTTCTATTTTTGCCCGTTATATGATTCATCATCATCATCAAACAGCATGATGCTGGCGTAATTGATCATGCCTCTCCTTTCCTTTCTATCTAGATATGTATTTATCATTTCTATTGTTGACGTTCTGTTAAGCAATTCTTTTAACCTGTGTGATATCTTTTGTCTTTGATTTCTTCTATATCTTCGTCCTTCAATGATCCCAGTTACCACACTATATTACATTTGTTCACTTCTTATTACATGGCTAAAAAGCGATTGTTGTTTTTATTGTTCTAAATGTTGGAAATTAGCTGCTTTTTTGCTTTGGCCTCTTTCAGAACATTTTCATTACTCTCCTTAGCTCCCGTGGTATTCTCAACATTCTTCTGTAAAACCACATTTCTACAGCCTGCAGCAGTGATAATATAAGATTAGGAATGGATACAACATTGTATGTATTTTCCTATTGTAACATGTGGATTGCAATCATGGACAATCTCGCAAATAACGAAGTTGAAGGACTATTAAATTTGAAACAAAATACTACTGACAAATTTTAAGATACGTTGGATATTTTTTTTCATTCGCCAGCTTTTACCTCTGACGAAGTCCCTAGAGGCTGGGAACATAATTTGAGTGTTAATCCATTTTTTCCCTGGCAGCCGCGTCCACAGGGGTCCCTCGCCGCACAGGCAAATACATCCGACTTCGGAGGTACTCATATATTATTCGTCGAAGAGTAATTGACGTTTCAAGCCGGGCCTCACTGCTGAGACCAGGGATGGTTGCCGCAGAGAGAAATCATAAATGAAAATTCCACCGGTCTAGCAGGTGGGATTTGAACCCAAAGCCTCTCTGTCTCGAGACCAGAGTGGAAATGTCAATAAAACCATTATGACCCGTCACACCAATGAGTAAAATGGCACCCTGCCAGTATCAACACGTGGCATTACGCCAATAACAATCAGTCAATAACGTTTATCTGCAACCCTGTTCATAATGATTGCAAAAGTAACTAACAGAATGCAATAATTCATCCAGGATCACGAGACTTACTAACCTCTTTAAAAGACGTACTATTTTACTGACTCTCTGCCCGGTTCGCGGGATAATGTTTTGGGAGAGCAGAAGTACCTGCGACCTGCGGTCGCAATAACAGGGTCGACGTACCATCATCTGACCGGGACCTAGCAGGTCTACCTCCTTGTTGTCTCCCCTGGTAACAGTCTGCCTCAAAACAGGCTGGCTAACAGAAGCTAGGATAACCGTGTTCCTGGTAGTAGTTGATGTTACTGATATAGAGGACCCAGTATTGCAGTACCTATGGGCTGGATTAGTAGTTTGACAGCATAGCCTGGGATAGACGAACTCCAACTTCTCCAGCAAGAGCGGGAAATGTCAAGAAAGCCATTACGACAGCCACATCAATGAGTCAAAGGGCATCCTGCCCGCATCAACTCGTGACATTCCGTCAACAACACCAACAGACTCGTTAAAAACGCCTTCACTTTCTACCCATCTCATGGCAATGTCTGAAATTCTGTCTCAGTCTCAAATGCACGTATTGTCCATCCTTCGGAATTTTTTTATGATGCCCCTGTTTAGATTAATATGAAATAGGCAAAACACTGGTTCCATAATCAATTAGACCGGTGAAAAAGAACATCAATATCAAATTGAGAATAGTCATCTACCTGCATCCACCGCCTGTTAAGAAGTAAAAGTCATATACACACGACTACGATATAATGTTTCTGCTTGTAACCATCACATGGTATATCCTGCCGTTCGCTACTGCTCCTAACTACTGGAAACTAGACATTCCCATTTGAATATAAAGTCATCAAGCATTTTCATCTTCCTGCCTGCCTTTCTGTTTTTGTTAGCTCCCCACATTTCCCACGAATTTTATAAAATCGGACGCGATGAAACTTGACACTTCGATGTATGTTTCATTACATTATAAAGTTTGTTGTGCAATCTAATTTTGAAATATTACAATATGAATGTAACCTTTTATATTATCAACTAATTTGTAGAGTAAATTAACCATAATGCTTACGGTCTCTGCTCGCTTTAAAAGCTGAAATAGTATATTAGATATTACGTTAAAGATAACATTATTATCACTACAGTTAGTTATACCTCCTCTCGTAATCGATAATTACGTGTAATGTATGTAAAATGTAATTATTCGGCAAGCGCCCGCGCACGTGTGTGTATGTGTGTGTGTGAAATTAAATTAGCTTTCGTTGTCAATTTCTCTTCTTTTTCTTCTACCCTTTTAGCTCCCAGTGGAGCATAGGTCTTCAACTTACACTTTCCAAGTCATTCTGTTTTTTGCCATTCTTTTAAGATCATTCCATGTCTTCCCAATCATCTTCATCTCTGCTTCTATCTGTCTTCTCCAAGAATTCATTGGTCTTCCTGTTGTGTAATACTCTCAGTTGACTTCCGTAGTGTGTGTCCTATCCAGTGTCCATGTTTGTGAAGTTTTTTCGGCTTATTTTTTTTTTGCAGTATGGGATAGCCAGTTCCATGCCCAATCCACATTTCTCGCCTCTTACGAACATGCCTGGTAGGGTACAGCCCCACTATTATTTACTCCTCTTTCGGGCCCCGGTAGCGCACGTGCGATTTCATTTACCTTAAAATTTGTCCATTTTATTTACCTCAAAATTTGTCAATTTTATTTACCTCAAAATTTGTCAATTTTATTTACCTCAAAATTGTCAATTTCATTTACCTCAACATTTGTCAATTTTATTTACCTCAAAATTTGTCAATTTTATTTACCTCAAAATTTGTCAATTTTATTTACCTCAAAATTTGTCAATTTTATTTACCTCAAAATTTGTCAATTTTATTTACCTCAAAAAAGGAAGTAATGGCGATGCTTCAGCAATGACATAATAACAAGTGAGAAATAGTGGGCGCATACACAATCTACTGTGTGTCCACATTTGCAAACAAACACATAAACAACAATATGTTAATACACATAACTAACCGTAGTATTTGATATTGTATTTATTGCACTGTCTGTAGGTTGCTCCTATTCAAAAAATGACACAGTGTTAATTGGCTAAAAAAAATAATTTGTTAAAAAATCATGATTATATAAAAAATATCCATGTTTGCAGATGTTAACATATATTTAAGATACAACGAAAGTGTAAACATTACAGATTTATTTGTGTAATGAATTGACAATTCATTGTTTATTAACTGAAACAAAATATCCAACAGACTCCCATATTCTTGAATGGTATACATTTTCGTCTCATGCCGAAGACGACACACAGGGCGGAAGTACTTGTTCTTTACCATATATAATTTGTTGCTAATTTGTGTTTATATTTGTTTTTTTCTTTGTGGATGGTTGAGCTTTCAGTAGTAACAATTTTTTTTTTCTTGTGATGTTCTTGGTCTTGCATGCTTTCTTCTACCAGATAATTTCCACGTTAATGCATGATGGGGAGGTCTTTTTCATTCATTCTCAGCCCATGATCAATACATTTCAACGCCTTCATATAAACACCGTCTTCATATAAATAACACATCATTATAAACACCGTCTTCATATAAATAACACATCATTATAAACAACGCCTTCATATAAACACCGTCTTCATATAAATAACACATCAATATAAACACCGTCTTAATATAAATAACACATCATTATAAACAACGCCTTCATATAAACACCGTCTTCATATACATAACACATCATTATAAAAAACGCCTTCATGTAAAAAAAAACGCCTTCATATAAAAAAAAGCCTTCATATAAACAATGCTTACATATAAGCAATACTTCCATTTAAGCAACGCCTTCATATAAGCAATACTTCAATATGAACAACATCTTCTTTTAAACAACGTCTTATATAAACAACGCCTTCTTATAAACAACACATTCATATAAACAACACATCTATATAAACAACGTTTTCGTATAAACAACGCCTTCATATAAACAATACTTCCATATACACAACATCTTCATTTTAAAAACGTCTTTATATATACAACGCCTTCTTATAAACAACACCTTCATATAAACAACGTCTTTCTATAAACAACGTCTTCACATAAACAACACCTCCATATAAATAACACCTCCATATAAAGAACATCTTCTATAAACGACGTCTGCATATACGCGACGCATTGATATAAAGAGCGTCTTTATATAAGCAACACTCCATATAAACAATGTCTTTCTATAAACAACGCCTTCATAGGAGATACTGAGTTAAGTGCTCTGTGCACACCGTGAGCTGTGTGTCTCATACGTTTTGATCCTGTTTCGATATCCCGCTTGTTTACGATGAATGATGATATCGTATGACAGGGAACAGTTGGCTGTGTTCACTTTCTGCGCGGTTTCGCCTTATGTCTTTTGGCGTGTGCTGAGACTGCAACGATGGGGACTACAGTTACCTTTCTTTGTTTGGGAGATGTGTTATTAATTCGGATGATTCCATTTGCACGGGCGGTTGAGCAACTATGGATTTTAATTCGTTTGCAGTGATGCCGAGGCCTTCCATAACCAATAACAATAACAATAATGCCTTCATAGAAACATCGTCTTTATATTAACAACGTCTTCATATAAACGATACCTTCATATCAACAACAACTTCATATAAACTACGTATTTATATAAATAACGCCTTCATATAAAAGACGTCTTTTTAAACTACGTCTCCAACTTGAACCTGATCCAAAAAATACTAACTCAATGGTATGCAAATGTGGAATCCTTGAAGCGCCAGTGTCATCAAGTTATCAACGGGTAACGGGTAATTGTCTTAACATATGCCCGAAACACTTGATCTTGTATCGCTTTATGTATGGACTTCCGTTCCTATTTTTTTTTCGTAACTCTTCATTTCTGATTGCATTTCTTAGCCTGTTTCATGCCATGAGTCTGACACACTACATTTATGTTGTGGTTATTATTCTGATAGTTGTTAAGTCTAAGGTTCATGTCTGACACTGGTACCGCAATATTAAGAAACATATAATAGTATCAATATATCGATTCGCTTATAACGTTTCTTCTTGTTAGACAGTAGTAGTAACCTATGTACAATAACTTGACAAGCTCTGTTTCATTTTGCGTCTATTTCTATTGTTTACATGTTGTTATATGTTTGGATGCTGCCTAAGTGTTTCATTTGTGTCACTTGTGTTAGGTTGTTGCTATATATCGAGTGTCTTGTATTTCTTTTGATATCGTCACTACATTTATCTTGTTTATGTAGATGTTCATATTAGGTTGTTCTCCACCTTGTTAAGTGTGTCTATGTGTGCGTGTATGTCTTCTGTTTTCCAGGTTATCAGAGCATGATCGTCTGCGAAAAGAAGCTCGCTGATTTCGTCACTTTCGTTTGGATATGTCAATTTGCATCTGTAGTACACGTATGTGATGAACAGCAGATTTCATAATATGCATTCTTGTTTTCTTTTCTCTTGTTTTGATTTGTAACAGGTCTGTAGAACCTTCTGATATTTTACGTTGCTAGTATTTTTGTTGCATAGAGTTTCGCACAAGTTGATCAAATGTGGGTAACACCGAACGTAGTATGTCACATGGTTGCCCATGATAAAATTACATTTCACATACTTTACCTCTCTATTTATTAGCAGTTTGGTACCCTGCATAGCCTACAATGATAAATATCATTTGAATAAGTTAATTAACATATTTGTTGTGTTAACTGTTTTTATTTCTTTTTAATATATTAAATTTAATATTTGACAAAATGTTAAAAAGTCATAAACGGTTAATGACCAGTTCTCGTTGTTATTACATGTATGACTGGACAATGCAATCTGATATGTGGAACGCAAGCAATATTAGCTACCTGAGTAAAGAGAACATCCAAGTTGCAATTGTTTAAGGCAAGAGGAAAAACAGTTTTTTTTTTGTTTTTTTAAACTTTCGTGAACTAAATCCGCATTCTCAGAAAGAGGAATGGAAGTGTGGTCATCGGCAAAGGCTGTAAGATCTATACACTCTGTTCACTATCATTCCAAACTGCGGACTGCAAATTCAACAAAATAACGGTTTGAAATTACGTTAGCCTCAGAAGGTACCATTAGTCCTGTCAATGTTGTCTCAATATGTCCGTTTACTTGACGTCAAATTAGCTCTGAAGTTGGCACGGATGTCTGTATCTATGGAGAAAGGCAGTTGTGGACTCTAGGGATACTCTCAACACAAGTATAGAGATGCCACTGGGAATAAAAAAATGTGTTCAAACAAAATCAGTTTAAAAATAAAAGAAAAACTTCCATAAGCATTACCTGTGGACACATTGTTTTATCTAAGGAAAATACACTAAAAAACTACAGGTCAATCATTATATGTTACGGCTGTTCTATCATGTTCTTCCATCTCTATATTGCTAGTTGGACCGAGATATAATCTCGCTCACTTTATGCATAGTCATCAACATTTTGCGGGCATGTCACGAGATGAGGAAAGTTAGAATACGTGGCTACTATTTGCAAAATATTGGGGAAATAGAGAGATCGTGGTCGACAGAGAGAGAAGATACTAGATAACTTAGTGATGTGTCATATAAAACAGTCAATAACAGAATAAATGTGGTGCATCTTGTACAGAAAATTGTGAAAGGACATGATCACCTAGCCAATCGATATGACACATAGTGATGATACAAATGTTTGCAGGGATTCCTTGAGGAAATTCTCTATCAGTGAAAGAAATTGGGGAACTCTGTGGCTTCAGATCGTAGAATATCGAGAACAAGGATAACCAATGGCAAATCAACTTTAGAAACAGTGCTTGTATCAAATTTCTAACCTAAATAGAATAAATGATTCAATAGATACAGTACTGCGTGAAAAACAGGCTGGGTTTAGAAAAAAGGAGAAGCTGCCTTGACCACATTTTTACTCTTCGACTTATATTGGAGGAAAACATTGAGACGAAAAACCTTTTGTACTTAACTTCATCGACTTCAAAAAAGCATTTGACAGTATTCATCGAGATTCTTTGTGGAAAATTCTGAAGCAATATGGCTTACCATAAAAAATCATAAATATTATCAAAGACATGTATGATGGTTACACATGTGCAGTTCGAACAGAGGAAGGACTGAGCGAATGTTTCCCAATAGAAACTGGGGTTAGACAAGGATGTATTTTATCGCCCTTGTTATTTTGAGTTGTTATGGATTTCATAATGAAGAAATGTGGCACTAGTAATAAAGGCATCGAATGGATTCAAGGAGACCATTTGGAGGGCCTCGACTTTGCTGATGACATAGATCTCATCAGCAATCAGATAAAAACGATGCAGCAAAACACAAATGAACCAATAATATCCCCCCAAAAATGTGGGCTTGAAATCAATCATGAAAAGACTAAAGTCATGAAAAGCTTAATTCCATCATACGACAAAATATACATGGAAAACAAACCAGTGGAAGAGATCGATCACTTTATCTATCTTGGAAGTCGCATTGATCAAGAAGGGGATACAAGCAAAGAAATAGATTCAGAATAGCTAAAGCAGCAATGTCTTTCAGAAGCGTTGAAAAGTTGTGGAAATCAAAACTCATCAGCACAACACAAAAGACTATTCAAATCAAATGTACTATCAACCCTTACATTTACGTGTGAAAGCTGGAACACAACAAGAGATATAGAAACAAAGTTGAACGCTTTCGAAAATAAATGTCTAAAGAAAATACTTGGTATAGCGTGGAACGAATTCAAAACAAACGAGGAAATTAGAGAAATCGCCAATCAACCACTAATATCTTCAGTAATAAAGAAAAGACGATGGTCATATGTTGGACATGTGATGAGAAGAGATAATAACTGAATAGCAAAGCAAGCCCTCATGTGGGAAACAACAGGTAAGAGAAAAAGAGAAAGACCCAGAGAGACACTGAGAAGTACATTGCTGAGAGAGGCATAAGCAGCAGGAATCGGTTCCCTCATTGAGATAGAGCTGCTTGCACAGAACAGAGACAAATGGCGAGATTTGATAAAATATCTTTAAAAGAATTGGAAACTGCTAGAACAAAAATGCAGATAAGAGAAGGAGTATCTTGGTCTACGCCCTATGGGCCGGCTACGGCTCGAAAGGTCAATAGATAGATAGGTGCAGCAGAGAGGAGACAAGACTATGTACCGCTGATACATCTTGTTCGTTCTGTAGATGGATCTTTCTGTCCAATATTAACAAATACAGCTACAAGAGAATATGTTCAGTAAAGCAGCATCCAATAGTGGACACTAATATCTTTACCAAACTACTGACTTATCATGATTGCTTCCTACAAACCGTCTGTCACGACTCCTGAGGCCATATCATTACATGGTATTATATTATTTACTCTCAGATCTCGTTACTTACATCCAATATTGCACTCAACGCATCCGGTAAACGCTAAAAGAGACCAGAAACATATCGTTTTAACGCAAACACATTTATATATGTAGTTATTCATTACAATTGTTAAAATTATCTCATTCGAGAACATTCTAAAGTGCAGGTCCTTCGACTTCAAAATAATAACCATTTTCCAAATTCAGTACACAGCGGAATCCATATTTACTATATAAGCAAAATAATATCATCATCAAGTACCCAGCCTGCTGGCGTAGGTAATCATGTCTCTTCACAACTTTCCATGTCGACATTTATTTATCGTT
Source organism: Megaustenia siamemsis (assembly GCA_032433765.1). Taxonomy (NCBI): domain Eukaryota; kingdom Metazoa; phylum Mollusca; class Gastropoda; order Stylommatophora; family Ariophantidae; genus Megaustenia; species Megaustenia siamemsis. The sequence goes on along the minus strand of JAVIAB010000101.1, from coordinate 45,547,441 downwards.
TCTGTTATGACCTTCTACCAAGCCATTTTCTTAAGCTGTCTGTTATTTTTTTCTCTTTGCTTCCCTCTATCTCTTCATCCCTCAATTTTTCCAGTTGTTACAATATATTCCTGCTGTTCTTTTCTCCTTACGTGGCCAAAAAAATGATGATCGTTTTTCCTAATATTGGAAATTAGCTCTCTTTTTGCTTTGGTTTCTTTCAGAACGTTTTCGTTACTCTTCTTAGCTGTTCATGGTTATCGCAATATTCTTCTGTAAAACCACATTTCTACAGAATCTAGTGATTTTCTTGTCTGTTGTCCTATTGTCCATGATTCACATCCAAATGTTAAGAGTGGATCTACATAACATTTAAGAACTCTTTTTCTTTGTTTCTATTGTCAAGAATGGATTGCATAGTATCCTCTTCATTTTTTGGAAAGCTGCCTTTGCCTGCGTGAGCCATTCTGCATCTCACCTCTTTTGTACATCTTCCGTATGAGGTTAATAAAGTTCCCAAATATTTAAATTCGTTTACCCTTTTAATGTTGTTCCACTTCTCTTTATTTTGCACCGAGGTGATGTCTTTTTCTTTGTTGTTACCATTACGTCTGTCTTTTTTATTATTAAGGCTGAGCCATTTATTTTTCCTTTATTTCAGTATAATGTCTAACATTTCTTGTAACTCATTTGCACTATTAGCAATTAAGACTGTATCATCATCAACCCTTAGATTATGTATATTATGACACTCTGCACTGGCCACACCATGAATAACAGAAACCGTAAGCCATAAAATCTTCACAAACACAATAGAGGCATTGAAAGAATAAACAGCAAATTCTTCCATCCAGTATAGATAAGGGATCAATGTCTAGGAGAATGTGGGGAAGAATAAAACCACGTACAATGATACCAATCTGGACGGTTTGGAAAACTGTTTGCTCGAAACAGTTGCTCCTCAGGGAGTTGATATGTAGTTTTATCCAATCGCTATTGTTCACTCTTATATTTATTTATTCACTTACATGCTGTCGTTCACGTACATTCACACTCATTGTTCACTTTCTGGGTCACTAAGCGTGCTGAGTTCCCACTTCATTTAAAAACAATGTGCAAACATTATCGAGCAATTGAGACACTTGTTTTTCTTTATGAATTAATTGACATTTCCAAAGACAAAGAATCGCCTGAACGCCCCAATTGGGTTTCATTACTCAACGAGGCATCAATGTATCCCATTCTCAATGTTAACCCCTTGCCCGCTGCCCCTGTTTGTTCCATTTTTCGCTTTCATCTTCCCTCCGTTCCCCCCTCTCATTTTCTTTCATCTCTCGCCTGCTCCTGTTTTGCTCCCCCACACAACTTGACGTGATTTCGCCAGGCGATATCCAGGGTCTTTATAAACATCTTTATAACCCCTGTTACGCCTCGTTTATCGCCATGTTTTGGGGACTTCCGGTAAATATAGCGTATAGGCGGCAGGAACCATTAAAGGCTGTGTCTAAACAGTGTTCCTTTTTGCAGTTTTCCTCATATTTCAAGTTGTCCTTGCTCCTTGAGCTACTGAGTTAAGTGCTCTGTGGACACCGTTAGCTGTGTTTTTCATCAGAATCGTCTTCGAATTTCGATTGCTTACGATGAATGATGATAAAACGTTAAAAGTTTTGATGATAAAAATATTTATAGTACATGTAAGTCGGAGAATATATGCCTGTATGACGGGGGACACCTGAGCACATGGATGACATTGTGAAAAATAGGAAAAAGTTATATTAACGCAAAAATCAGTCCTCCGTAAATTTGCCAGAGATATAGAGCTGGCGAAAGTAAACATGAACTTACATTCAAGTTTTGAGCCTTCACATTAATAATCTAAGAAAACATAAGGAATTAGTTTTTAATTAAAACAAAATACAAATGTGTGTGTTTAAATACATCGCAGTGGTCTAGCTCTCGTCAACTCTTCAGGCACATCTCCATCAAAGGTTGCCAAACTCACATCGTCATATTACTTCTACTTTAAGTACACTCGCTGTCATATATTTTCAAAACCGCTTCTGAATGCTCTCAATTTACTCTTTCATGTCTATAAATTCTTTACCTTCAAGTCCCTTTGCAAGGCACGATGTCATTCGGTTGTTGTTTGTGAATTTCATATGACATATAGAGTCATGTGTCTTGCTATTTCAACGATTCTATTAAAAATTCAACGCTTGTTCTTCCTGTCCACATGTCTCCCATTCGTAGTTTCTTCAATAATTCAAATTACAAATCTTGACTTTTATTTTCATTTTTTTTTCTTATTTAGCGCCCTTGTGTCTATATAAGTGAATGTTGAATAGATAGAGCACGTATAATGCTATGTTTTAGTGCTCGTCTTTATTTGCTAATAACTCTAGAGGTCAAACATGCACTCTACAATTCAATCTTCATCCCAGCGTTATGCTACCAATGCCAGTCCTGGACCCTAGATGCAAGAATAATAAGAAAATAACCTCTACGGAGATGGAATTCTTTAGACGAATTACAAACAAAATGCCAGTCAAGATCAGAATTGAAGAACTGAGAAAAAAGTTAGGAATAACCCCCGCCATAGAATGTATAAAGAAACAACAGACAAATGGTTTTGCCACGTGATAAAGCGTTTGATAAAGATAAAAAAAACAACACAATGAGCCCTCAGTAAACATTGCCAGAGGAACAGACCCAAGAGTAGAGCACGAAAAAGATGTATCGACGGAATATTAGAAGCACTAGGAACATCAACAGGGGCGAACAGAAGAGCAAAAGACCGACAATTATATCTCTCATCAACGCTGAAAAGGCACTGTTTCGCCAGCTTTGACCTCAAGTCCATAGATAGTGAATGCTGCAAGTAATCTGTTTTTGCCTGGCTGCCGTTGTGCACAGGGGTCCCTAGCAGAACAGGCAGATAACTATGTCTTCAGAGGTACTCATATGTTAACAGTCGGTGAGTAATTGACGTTTCAAGCTGGCCTCGCTGCTTAGACCAGGGGTGGTTGCCACAGAGAGAAATCATAGATACAAACCCCAACCGGTGCAGCCGGGATTTGAACCCACAACCTCCTGATCTCGATCCCGGCGTCTTGCATCGAGACCAACCAGTCCCCAGGTTTGAGGAAAGAAGAAGAAGGTATTTGTTTTTATGTGAATGTTTACTTTGATGTTGTTAACGTGTGGTTTATTATTCCTATTGTTTTATTTGTTTTCGCCACAATATTTTCAATCACTCAAGACTATCTCAACTATATTCTTGAGCTCTCTCTACATTATGTCATACTACCATGCTTTTGGATTGCATGTGTTGTCTCAATTTATTATTGCATCGTCTAAATATTTTCTTCAATCCATGCGTGTCAATGCATGTCGTGTTTATACCGTAATTTTTGTTTTTTTGCTCTTCTGAACTTTATGCCAGAAATACTGTATCGTCATCATATATTGATCGATATTTTTCCTCAGATTACAAATCCGGCTTGCTGCCGAGCTGCTGAGTGCACACCGTGAGGTATTTCGTCCCGAATATGTTTCGATATTCCGATTTTTTTATGATGAATAATGATATCCTGTGGCGAGGAACGGTTTGTCCGTGTTCGCTTTCGGTGCGGTTGCGACTTGTGTCTTTGCTCTGTGCTGTGCTGTTGTGGTGGGTACTACGAGTGCCTTTCGTTTGTATGGATCCTTCTTAATGAGATGTTAATTCGGATGATTCCACTGGCAAGGGCGTCGAATAATTCTGGATTTTAATTTGTTTGCAGTTATACCGGTGCCTTCGACTAACTACAAATACTACATTCCGCTCAACTATGGCTCTTATTGTATGTCACATACTAAATAATTCCTCCAATATTTTAAATGTCGATAATGAAAAAAAAATGTTTGTTTTCTTTCATCGAATCATTCTTGCTAATGATGGCTTACAGTTCTTCTCTATTTTCTAAGTGTTAAAACAATTTCAAATGGGCTGAAGAGTATACAACTGTTCAACGTCATGAAGCATACGCAAACGTGCGACTGACGCATTCGCTAAACCTCGTAGTCACTAAGTCGCCTATTGTATACATGTTATATAGAAATTCAAAAGTTGCTAATGCGAAAGTAGGTTTAAACTGAAGTTAGGTACCGATTCTGTTGAGCTCGATGAAAGAAGCGGCTAACTATTGCAAGATCCATATACACGGAGATAAATCTTAAACGTGCCACTACCATTAGTCTACCATTGAAACGCAATTTATATCTTATGTAAGGAGACTTCCGTCTCCAAAATTGCGGATCTAGTCCACGTTCTCTTGATCGCTGCAGAAAGTGCATCCAGTGTCTGATTAGTTTCGGGTTCTTCGTTGCACTTGTCTGCGTTAAAGTCAAATGATGATATACTCAATACATTTGTGTCGCTAAAGCGAGGTCGTGGGCCGACAACAGTCCGTTTTTGACAGACCAAGTGTTGTGAATGAGACCGTCCACCGTCTAGACTTGATCTGCGCGTGATTATACTTCACATTGGTGCTGTTCTTGATAATTGTTGGAATTCCTCGACGCAAGTTATTTCCATGTTACTCACTAATGTAAACTACTTCGTCAGCCGCAGTTTTGTCTCTTTAGGGAATTTACTTCGTGTTTTGTTCGTTGTAGGCTGCTTACACTAGAGTAACAGAAATCTAAACAGAGCGAGATTATGTGTTCGGCGATATTGTTGTGTGCTACGTCGTCGCAATGGCTCCCTAGACCGGCCGTGTGCTAATCTTACGGTCTGATGTTTGGTATGCGACGGGGATAATTTGACGACTAACTGTGTGACTATATGTTCGGAATTGGAGTCAACAACGATGGCCTAACATCATCAAGTGCTACGACGATCATCATTTTTCAAAGGACGTGACTTACCGGTATATGGGATAGGCGGCGGGAGCAATTGAAGGCTATGCATTAAAAGCGTTTCTTGTTGCAGTTTCCTCATATTCTAAGTCGCATGTCTGTGTTAGTCACCTCTAGTGACTCGGGCAGATGAAGCTCGTAAACCTGGTGAGGCCAACCATCTAAGGGCTGAATCCCCCTACAGAAAAGATCATCTGCTGCCTTGCAGGAAGTTGGGGACAATCAAAGGCTAAGGAAGCAAACCTGAACAAAATGTTGGCTGAATCGGATGCACTGGGCCACTGGCGCAGAACACAGTGCAACGTTTTAACAGGTATTCAATCAGAGTGGATCTAACAGGCTTAAACAGACAGCTGTCTTCTCGTGAGAGTCTGGAATCCTCTCTGATTGAGTCCTGATCGCAGATATTTATATATATATATTATATATATATATTATGTTGGTTATAACACTTACATGTTAGTATGAGCGTGGGTAGTTTAACGACTAAACAGTTATTATTTTTATCTCAGCGACTAAAAGTTATTATTTTATCTCAGCGACTAAAAGTTCGTAGTTTTTTTCCATCACAAATACGTAAGTTTACTCATTCCTTTTTTCGTGGAATGTTAGTTAACGGTACTTCCACCTTCGAGAATATGATACTTACCTTTTTTGCAAACCGTTCCGCTGAGAAGAAGATATGCGATAATCATGTCCGGCATAGTTTACTAACAGACAGAAAAGTAAGTCTAAAGCTCTTGATGTGCTTCTGTAA